>VWYH01010065.1:254868-401397 GCA_013399365.1 Pampusana beccarii
ACGGCCCCACCCCGCCCGCCGCGGGAAACCCGTGGGGAGTTCCCGGCCCCGCTGCGGCCGGCGCCGGAGCGGGGACCCCGAGCGCCGCGGGCACGGGCCGGCTCCCCCTCGCCAGATCTCCTCGCAGGGCAGCGGGTCACCCCCCCAGGTTGCTTCCCGGGGGGGTGCAGTCGGTCGCCCACCCGGATCCCCTCTCAGAAGTGACGGTTCCCCCTGACATCACCTCCCAGGGGCGATGGGTGACCCTCCAGGTCGCTCCCAGGAAGGGTGGCTCACCCCTCTCTGTCACCTCCCGGCACAGTGGGTCACCCTTCCCCAGACCGCCCCCCGAAGTCTGCCCCAGCCGCAGCCGGCAGAGCACCGGGGTCCCAGCGCGTCTGGGGGGATGCCCTGGAGAGGCCGACCCCCTGAAACAGCTGACCCCACAGCAGCCCCAAAGCACAGCAGCTCCAGCACACGCTGCCCAGCCGTGACCCAGCCCGCCTTGCACCGTTGAGTTAATATTTGCTGAACAACACGCAGTATCAGTCCTGCCTGAAATTGGTTTATAGAGCACTAGGGTAGCTGTGTTAGCTCACTGGCCATTTTTCTCCCTGTCATTAGACATACACTATAAACCTGCCATTTGAACCAAAACCTCCTTTTTCTATTTATGTATTAGTTATGTTTGTATAGTTAATTATTATTTTATCTATGTAACTTGCAATGAAAATTTGCATTTCTTCAGGGCTCTGTAATTACTTTTTGGGCATCCAGTTCGCATTCAAAAGCCCATTCTGCCGGCGCATGCACATTTTTGCTAGGTTGTCCCACATCAGGCAGTGTGGTCACAGTGCTTGCGGAATCACTGCACATGAGCATGTAGAGCCCCACCTGGGGATTTGAGGCAAGAAAGGAGAATGAAAGGAGAAACAAGAACATTTCGAGCTCCTCTTCACTCTTCGCACTGAGGAGCCCTGCTCCTATCAGCTGCTCTGCAGGAATTGCCCCCACCACCAGGAGCCTCCCAAACGGCCACATGTCACTATGCACAGGCTGGGTCTCTGGATGGGAGCTTATCATTTAGAAAGGATTAGTCCTGTGCAGTGATTACATGGCACAAGATCAGCTGCTGCCTTTGCAATCACCAACAAAATTAGTGTACACACAGAGTTAAACCCTTTCTGATATGAGCTGGCACCATGTAGTTTTTAACGCAGGGTTCTGGCTGATTCTGAATCCACGTGGCTGATAACTGATAACTCAGCGTCGATCTATGCTGCACATTCTCCTTCACTTGCACCTGTGCTAAGTGCTGGACAATGAGCATTACTCAGTCAAACCCACATTTGGTTTGAATGACTACCCAGGGCACGAGCTTCAAAATCAACCCTTTCCCCTGCCAACATCTACAGGGTTTTGTAGCTCAGGAGCTCAGTGAGATCAGTGTTCGGCTCTGCTGCTGAAATAGTAGCATGCAGAGCAGGCGATGAAGAGCAGATGAAGCAATTTGCTAAAGATCAATATTACTAAGTATGCAACGCTTACTAAGCGAATCCTTTTGTCCTAACCTAAATAAACCTCTCATTTTCTCTTTCCACATTTAAGTAGACAACTTATTTCAACAGTAACATCTCTAGCTATAATAAGAAGTACATCTCTTAGCAATGAGAGAGACGTCATTTTGTTTTGAAACCTGTTCATGTAGGTGCAGGGAACAACTTAACAAACACTCTGAAAATATAACCGGGCTTTATGCAATGCACAGCACCCAAACCGCTGAGCTTCAAATGCCTCCAGAGCTTTAAGGATGTTTAGCTCTGGTGTTTTCACTGAGACAAAACTGGACTGAAGACAAAGATCGGAACCTCCTTGGGATACAAAACTTCCTATAGTTCTGGTGATTTTGACCATAGGGCTTAGCCACAATCTCTTACACTTCCCATGTTATAGTTTGTAACACAGTTATAACAAAGCCACATCGTGGGTGCAGATGTTGCAGAGGTGCGCAGGTGTTTCTGTGGCGGATGGGACACGGGGGAGCCGACATGCTCCTCAGCTCCAGCCTGCGTTTGGGGGTAGCAACTCACTTCACTGCTCTGGTGGGAAACGGGCACACTGTCCAGGCTACTGCCTGGTGGCAAAACGTCCTCAGCACGTGGTCATCTCACCAAAATGGACATGGAACCTAAACTTCTCACCGTGCGGCGCAGAGATCAATAACAAGAAACAAATTTGCTCTCAACGCGATTGCGGATATTTTGCTGCCGTGGCGTTGTTTTGGTACCTTGCTCAGGCGAAGCTTCCACTTGCTTGAAGGTAACTGAGTAAGCAAATGGCCGGCAGAAACGGAAACCTTGTTCACGGTGGCTGAGGAATCCCTCAGGCTGGCAGAGCCAAGGAAGCTGAGTGTTTGTACCGAGGCAAAAAGGCGGACGCTTGTGCTGCTGGTGGTGGGTCCTGAGCAAACAGTGACGATACCAGCCGTGCTTGGCTTGGCGGGGAAGCCACCGGTGGGAGCCCAGCGGTCCCTGTGCATCCCGGCGTGGGCAGCAGCTCCCCCGGGCCAGCACAACTGAGAGGAGCCGGGTGAGGTGGCCAGGACAGAGTCAGAACACAGGGGGACACCCCCGCAGGGTTAGAACAGCGTGTTTTAAAACAACATGCCACTTATACCTATTTTAAGCTGCGTATCTCACATTGAGAGCTTACTGGTCTCTCATTCATTAAATCTTCCTCCAGAATGAAAATGAGCAAACAGATCTGCAGCCTTACTGAAGTATATCCTTTACTTGTGTTTGAAAAATAAGGTGCTTTTTTTTTTCCTGGTGGCTTTCAGCTCAGTTACTGTAATTCACAACAGAAAATGTGCGTATTGAGTAGCAATTAAAAATAGTCACTGTTATCAGGAAGCCTGTAGGGACCAGGCGAGAGGAGGGCTGATAGAGTTTTTTTGCTAGGTGGGTTTGTTGTTTCGTTTTTTCCTCCTTTACTTAAAAAGCTGAGATTTTATAGGTTGGAGAAAACACATTTTGTTTTGGAGAAAGAGGTCAGACATTGTAGGGTCTGTGACACATAGTACAACATATTAAGTAGAGCAACTTCTACTACATTTGTTTGCGAAAGCTTTCTAAAAGTTTCTGGAATTAAAAGCACTGTAGCCCATGAGGACTACGGATGTGAGAATGATTGGGTAAGCAGCAGTAATGGGCTCCCACAAAATCAGAAGCAGAATTCCATCTAAAATACTTACAGCATGAAGGCGTTTCTGGCACAGCTCTGATATTTTTAACCTTAAAAGACTGTTATTATTTAAAAACTTACGCTGTATAATCTTGCTTTTCATGTTTTCCCCATAGCAACTGGTGGAGACTCTGAGAAGTTCAGAAAGTAGGGCATGACTTTCAGATAAACAAAGTGAAATCCTGGGAGCGCTGTCACTGCCCTCTCCAGGGATGTACCCTATCATTATCTGGAGCTACAAAAACCTGTAGATGCTGGCAGGGGAAAGGGTTGATTTTGAACCTCCTGCCCCAGGATCTTTTTTTCAAGATTAAAAAAAAAGCATATGCTAACTATTGCTTTTTAAGGTCAAGCCAGATCACTCAGGGCATCTTGCTGATGAGAGACCTGTATGTTCATGTCCTTCAAAATTGCATTTGTTTCTTATTCAAGTACCCAGCTCTGGATCTCTGTCTTTTGGAGGAAAGCTCACAAGGACACAAGAAATCTTGGTTAGGGCAAAGCATGACAGGAGCTGGCACTGAACCGTTCAAGCGCTGAGCCTGGATCTGAACTGTGTCTCTGGGCCTTCTCCAATGAACAATGAAGTGGAAAGGAGAAGCACTTATAAAAATGGAAAAAGCAGTCAAAATGAGTGCCATAAAATGAAGCCCAGGCCTGAATGTCATGGGACAAAAAAAATCCATGAACAGACATTACCCTGAATCACAAGCTAAAGACAACAGATGTTAAGACATCAGAAGTTACATTTCCTTATCCCAAACCAGCTTGTGTCCTGACCAGCAGTAGAAGGGGCTTGGGCAGGTGACTTGCTCCATAGTAGGCAATGGTGTGGGCTACAGCATCCCAAGCTTTTAAGATAGCTGAAAAGAAAAATGAGGTATAAGAACCGAGCTTGTGGTCCTTTGCTGCTTTATGAAGAAGACAGGCTCAGGCTGGGGGAGGCACAGAGACTGGAAACCTCCCATCTCCTGCCCACGGGGCTTAGGAGCTTCCAGGAGAAGCTGAGGTGATCCTTGTGAGTAGACGCAGAGACACATGGAGATTGCCAGTTCCAGCTACACTTCACTATGAATCCAGGAGCTTGTTTAGCTCTAACGTAACTTGGGAACTCCAGCCTAAAACTCTCTGTTCACTGATGTGGAAAAAAAAGATGTCCTGCGCGCTGGCACCAAACGTTTTCCATTAGCCAGCCAGATGTGCACCAGAGTCCCCGCTGCCAGGGAAGCAAACATTGTTTCTGCGTATTTCTGGCACAGTGGGACCAATTGTTGTGACAGTGCTACATGTGCTCTCTGCTACCCCAGAGAATACAGGTGAAAAACTCTGTCAGCAGAGGCAGCAGGTACAAAAGGGATGGATGCTCAGACAAAAGTTCATATGCACTCTTCTTCCCACCAAAGACACTTGCAATTTCATGAAATTATGTTTTCTGTCTTTCATTTCAAAGGAAGCTGGGTGATAAATACAAATAAGCAATATCCAGGAGATGCAAGCAAATGAAAGTGAAGATAAAAGCATTCCCCACATGTCACTACAAGGAGCCTTGAGCAAAAAGAGCATCTACAATTCCTCTGGAAAACTAAAACAACAAAACACAGAAGAAAGGCCTACACTTGCCAGGCAACACGTACTTTTGCTCTGGTTTGGCTTCACGTGGAGCTGAAGCATGATGCTACTCAGGCCTGTTGATTCAGTGGTGGTCTTTATTCAGTGACAGTGGAGTTTCCAAGCAGGAGACATGAATCAACGGTTTCCATCCCTTGCAGTGTGTTGGGCAATCTCCATCCAGCCTGGGGACCGAGATTTTCCATGTAATGCATGCAATGCAGTTGACCAACTGAGGAGCATCAGGTGACTGTAAGTCTGAACACATCCTCAAGAGCAGAACGTATTGACACTTGGCCCTTTGAGGAAGAAATGACTTCAGGTAAACATGTTTGCCCTTTCTGGGTTTGTGCGTACGCACAAACTCTGGGACCACAGACTGCAGCTGCTCACAGAACTCAGCAGCACATCCCTGAGGAGCTTTTTCCTCTGAGATACAAGTGTGCCTCGTTTCAGTTCTGACTTGATCTCCAGCAGATCTGCACAGTTCTCGGTGAAAAGCCCTCACCACGTCCAACAGGGAAAGCTTAGCAGTGACTTCAGCTGGTCCCGAAAACCTTGTTTACAGAACTGCGAGCCAAAGGCAGGAATGCTCTGAATAGGGGCTTTTAAGATACCAGCTCAGCGTTTGCAGTATAATTAGGACATCGGCGTAATTTGGATGTACGTTGTCACAAACTTCGGCAACCCCAGGAATGTCAGTGGGAACTTTGCCAACAGCCTCCACATGCCAAAAACTGGCCAGGCTCTCTGGTTCCTTCCCCCCAGCCCCAGGAGCTGCTGACAAGCTGCGGGAGGCACCTGCGGCCCCAGCAGAGACAGCCGGGGAGAGGGGCCCGCGAGGAGGAAACACACACTAGAGCAGCAAATCCGAATGCAACAACCAGGAAGTAGAAAATCCTCTCAGGGAAGGTGTGTGAGATGTAGGGTTTCAGTGCCTGGACCCAGCTGGCAAATGCAGGAGTTACGGGATCACCCGAGCTCCCCAAGGGCCCCCAGCTCCAGGCAGTGTCACGGCTTGCGGCCAGGAGCGGTCAGCACTCGCTCCCTTTCTGAGAGGGCGGTGGGACTGTCTAAACCCAAGATCAGCTCTAGACCGAACGATTTGGTTTAGGACACACTTTTTTCCTGATTTTTATTTTTGGCACGAGACTTCGAAGCACGGCAGGTGGGAACTGTGAAGTCAGGAGCTAGAGGTGGTGCCCCTGCCCACCCGAGAGCTTTTTAACATCAACAGCTGGTTAGAGAACAGAAACGCACACCGGTTCCTGCAGGTCCCTCAGGAGAGGCAGGAAACTGATGCTCAGCAGTCAGACGCTATCTGGCCAGCTCCTGACCGCCCCTGCGCAGGGACAGGCCCACCAGCCAGAGTCGGGGTTATTAGTTCAAGTCGGGTTTATTAGTTCGCGGAACAAGGAAGCAAGAAGACTCTCCAGCTTGTGGTGGGAACAGAGGTGAAACCACAGGGATGGGAAGGGAAAAAAGAGTAAAACATTACCCGCATGGAGTCGGAGGGGATGTAGGGACACGGGGGACAGGTTTTTAGGACAAAAGTTACACTTCGTTGTTTTTTTTCTCACAAAACAACTTAATTTACTTCAAGCAGCCTCTATCCTGCTTGTACACGTGCGCCAGTCTGGGCAAGGGCCAGCAGTCGGCTCTGCTTTCTCTGCTTCCCACATTGCGTGCCAGCACAGCCCAAAGCTCGGGGATCTTCCGGAAAGAGAGAAAATGGGTTTGAGCGCTCTCAGGTGATAAAAGGAACCAAATCCAGCTCTTCCCCGCTGTGAGACACCGCATGAGCTCCTGCAAGGAGAGGTCTCCAGCACAGCCCCTGTGCTGCACCAGGAGGGACCGTCCCAAAACACAGCGAGAGTCAATGCATGAAACGCTTAAATCCAGCTGGGTTCCAAGCTCTGAGTCTCATCCTGAGCCTGAGTAATGCCCCAAACCACAGGAGCCCTCGAGGAGATGAGAATTTAAACTCACTCTGTCTTCAGCATTTTCCTCTCAGCTATTTACGCCCAGCTCGTTGCTCAGGCAGGTCACAGTTTGCCTCACTGCCTTTCTTCAATCCTTCTGAGGTGTTTCACAGCAGTGCCGGTGTAAAGAGGGACCAGGAGCTGACTCTCAGCAGCACACTGCAACGTCCCCAAGGACTCCTTACACTCATACCTGCAGGCGGCCACTCTTTTTCTCTTCAGATTTTGTGTTGGAACAACTAACACAACTTTAACTGCAATGGCATGACTGATAAGAGCGGTTGCACTGATAAGCGACCGAGGAAAGCTCTACATGTTCTAGAATATATTACATGCTTGTAATTAGAAGCCAGACTGATTGACTAGATTAGATGCAATTTTTTTTTTTGTTCTTTGTTTCCAGCAGGTTAAACAGGGGATGCCACCTTTCTCTTTTTAAGGGAAATGGTTAGCCAGCACGTTGGCTGCTTCTTCTGTTTCTGGCAGTTAAAGTTTTGCAAAGCCTGTCCCAAGCTTTGCTGACTGAGGAAGCTCATGAGAGAGTGATGCTGTGGTCCCAGGGCAAACCTTTTGCTGGTTTTCAACAGCAGCACCGTCTAGTCTCCCTTTATATGTCCACCACCAAGGTTATGGGTGAACGAGTGGGTCACAGGATGTAGTCACCTGTAAGAAACCCAGTGCTCATCATATTGATTTCCTTCCTTGGAGGCTAAAGAAACAGTACTAAGTGCCAGCGTGGTGAGGTGCTGAGCTCCGCTGGCTCCGTGTTCTGGGGGCTCTGGAAAATCTGGCAGCTCTGCAGAGGTGATCACAGCCCACGGGGATTTTTATGGCTGCTCAGGAGCCTTTCTGGAAGGAAAAAGCTGTCTGCTCTGGAGACTGGGCAGTCCAACCCTGCCCCGAGCAGGGCAGCTGGAGACAGCTGCCAAGGGCTGTGTCCGGTCGGGTTTTGAGTATCTCCAACGATGGACCTGCACAACCTCTCTGGGCAACCGGCCACACTGTTCAACCACCCGTCACAGTGAAGTTTTTTCTTATGTAATTTCTTGTCTGAACCTGTTGCCTCCATTTCTTTCACTGGGCACCCCTGAGAGAAGTCCGGCTCCACCATATTTACCCTCCCTGGCCCCATCAGGAATTTGTACACATGGATGAGAAGCCCTCAAGCCTTCTCCAGAAGGACCTGGCCCAGCTCTCCCAGGCTCTCCTTGTAGCAATGGCTCCTGATGGCGAAGGGCTTCACCCTCCCTGCGTCCCACCTCCCACCGCAGCGAAGACATGAAGCCACCTAAACAATTTTCTCAGACAATAAATGGAGGAATTTAGTTTACAGTATGTGAACACTGACTCCAGAGAGGTATCTGGCCCTCTGTTAGCAGAACCACTTACTTCACAAGGAATAAATGAAAAGGGAAGTTCATGGCATCTGCTCTGCATGGATGTTCTTGGAAGTTCATTTGTTTTCACGTGGAGGCCCCACACGGCTTTTTCTATAGTACACAGAGGAGACGACTCAAAGTGTGCTGACAAGCAGAAATTACTCTGAAGGTCAAATAAGCAATGATATTTTAGAGAGTTAAGAAGAGGAACCTGAGCAAGATTTTATACCAGCTTTCAAAAACCAAACTCCATTGGCAGGCATTTAGCCCGCAAGTTTATAATAGGTATTGCACCAACATTTAATAAGATCCTATCTCGAAGTACTTCTGAGATAACATAAGTTAGACTTTGAGGCTACGGAATATTCTGGAAACAAGTTGGAAGGAAATGGAAATCCACAACGTTTTTTTTTTCAGTTATTGTCAGAATCGCCACTTATTTCTATTGTACAGACAAACTGAGATGTCTGCTTGCTCCTGTTGTACGACAGTTCTGCCAGGGTATTGTTCTCCATAAGTCTTGGAGGATTTAACCAGTAAGAGGTTTGTTTGTCTGTTTTTTAACGTATATTTTTTAAATACTCCTATCTCCAGCCTCCTCTTTTGTCTTGTAAACGAGCAGGAAAAAAGGGAAAAAATCACAGTGAGAAGAGGATCCAGGCCTGTGCTGGCCCCTGCCAGTCCTGCTCACAGAGCACAGGCCCAAACCAGCTGCTTCGAGACTTTGCAGACCATTGTTATTCTGCTACCATCTGTGGTCCGGTATTTGTTACTAAAAAAGGAGCCCCCAAATTAAATTTGTTTAAATTTGGCTGTGTTTCAAAAACTTGATAATTCCTGGAATTTCCATTTAAGTTTCAAGGAGCGGTGCTGGAAAACGTTGTTAAAGATGCATATTCCATTTCCTTTCCAGAGCAAATCAAGTTAAGTGCTGGAACTACTAAAAAGAGACATTTTTCTTCGCAAAAGTTTAGTCTCTGTACCATTGGATCAGCCTAACTTAATGCAAATAAGACACGAACACCTAAAGAAAATCTTTCAGAATAAAGTAGAGCATTTTCCTACTAGTGATTTGTGTAATCAGAGAGGAATGGGAAAGTTGTTACTAATATTTTGACCTCTAAAATTTTCCATAGTAAAAGCTATTAATGTATCATTTTTATCTTACACGTGTGTGTGTGTAACAACAAACCAACACCCAGTAACAGCTGAAATTGATGGCAGGTAAAAGGAGCTGTGGTAGAGGATGAGGAAGGAGTCACCCCAGAGGGGAGTTTTTTATCTGTGTTCCTTCCCAGCAACTTTACATTACCAACATTTCCTGCACACCTGGACTTTGCCCAGAACAAACTATTTCATTGCTACAAGACTGAGTGGAGGTTTTATTGTGTGAAATACGTAAATAATACTGTACTGTTGTAACTGAAAATAAGGTTGGCTGGAAAGCTCTATTGATTTTATGTTAAAGTCAACAGGAAGGGAGGAGGACGTGAGAAACGGTGGCCACAGCCCCAAGGCCTGATGAATAACTGGAGTCCTGCATCCCTGGGCAGCAGCAGCCCACACGGATGGTGACAGAAGACCTCGGGTCTGGTCCCAGCCGAGAGCCGGCCCATAACTCCGGCAGCTGGGCTTGGACTAGATGACCTTAGAAGGTCTGTTCCAGCCCAAACTATTCTACGATTCTGCGATCAGGAGCTCGCAGGTCGCTGGCAGCAGCAGGGCAGGTTTTCCTCTCGCTGCTCAGCCAACAGGGTGACCCCTCTCCAGAGGTCCCCTACCCAAACGGCACAGAGGGTTAATCCCCAGGTCTCCTCAGATCTCCCACCATTGGCAGATTCCAGCCAAACAGGAGATTTCCTTCCCCAGCCCTGCGAGCATCTCTAAGAAAGAAAATCAATCATCTCCAAGCACTCCTTTGCTCTAAGCGCTGTGCTACAACAACCACCCCTCTCTCCCAGGCATTTTCTGTTTTACCTAAAGAACATAACTCCACACTTTTGCACTAAGGGAAACAAATACAGAGAGAAGGTGCTTCTCCTATACTGATTAGACAAAGAAGTCTCACTGAAGTATTTTGCCCCCACCCTATTTAACACATGTGACTACATACTGATTTATGATATAAACCCTCTTTGCCACCTAGTAGATTGTAGTATCCACTGCAGTCCTATAGCACTACAGGAAATAGTCTTACAAAAATTACAGTTTGTCTTTTGAGAAAACTAAATGAAATAAGATGGGACTTGATGTCTCACGAAATACACTCTTAGGTGATAATTTTGTTGCTTTCAAGATTTAAAAAAATCTTTCTAGTCTTAGAAAAAAAAAAACAGATCTGAAAAATTAAGGTGTGCTTTCAGAGCTCTTCCTAAATAATTATCTTATTTCCAGAGTCTAGTTGAACTGTCAGGCTCATGACATCCCAGTTACCCCGCATATCTAAACAAGGTTCCATCCCATTCTCCTGCACTGGCGTCCCGGGGAACAGGCTGTCCTGCTCCTGCCTTGGGCAGCCGGGGCCACCACCCCTCGCACAAAACACAGCTGGCACCGGCTTTGCAGCTACATAAAGCCAGTGCAATTCTTTCTTTAATCATCCATCCAGTGTCAGTATGAGCTGACATGCTACAAAACCAAATAAAAAAAGCAAGTGAATGTGAATCTTGATGTACTGGCCACTGAAGTCTAAATCCCTTTCTCCAGAACAAAAGCTTTAGTTTATTGGCTCCCCGTTTCCAATAAAACATTTAAGCTCTGTTTGCAAACGCTTGCTCTGTCCTGGTATCAGGAGAGTCCAACCTGGCTGTGCGGTACAAGCCACTGCACTTTTGGTGCTATAAAGCAAATTATTGTGTGGAGCAAAACCTCATTTAGGATGGTTTGGTTTGTAAATCACCTGTGATGCTCCTTAGGTGCAGAACTGGGCCTTGGCTGACTCCTGTGGCCTGCCCCGCTGCAGGCTCCACACCAGACAGACACCTCCTGAAGTGGCAACCAAACCAGTGTGGGCACGGGATCAGTGAAATCCTGGCTCACCGCCGGATTAAAAATCACTCAGTTTGCTCCCAAAACCAGGCAAGCAAGACTTAGGCCAAAGGATTCCCAGTCCAGCTCCACCAAAGTATATTGCATGGAACTTGCTACGTATACTTGTACTTTGTACTAAAGTGCTTATTAGACAGGTTGACCCAGAGGAACACACACAGAAATAAAAGCCAAGTAATACAGTATCACAGTTAGCTTCTCAGTTCTTCCCTAATGGCAGATTCACAGCTATTAGGGCTAGACTGGGTGACTACAATAATTTTCCCTAACCTTTCATTAGGGAATTACGGAATCCCAGAAGAAGCTGAGATCAGACACCATTCAGAAAGGATTAGAGAGTTTAGGGGAAAAAAAAAAAAAAGGGCAAGATCTGGCTTGCAGTCTGCAAAGCAGATACCTATGCTGCAGACCCTTGTAGATTCATTCGTGTTCTCTAGCCTCTAAAAATAAACTAGTGCCTTCAAAGCAGACACTCTGGGTTTCTCTGCATCACTGTGTAAAATAATTTGGTGCTGTAGAACTAAAAAAAAGATGCTAATTTCAAAGGGTCACCAGTTTGGCTACACTGTACCAAGCTCAGAACTAACAGCGGAGTATTTCTTACTAAGCACTGAAGTCACGACTCAAATTGTATAATACACTTTCATTCCCGTTGAATTTATTGATTAAAGCAACAATCACCCACAAATACAACTGCTTCCTGCTGTCCTGCAGCAAACTTCAGAGAAATGCCCAGGTTTCAGTGCTTCACAGTGTGGTACTCACCGTGGTGCGACATCAGGACGGTCCTGTTGCCTTTGCTCGGGCTGTTGTAGATCACAGCTGCTGTCGCACCCCTTCGGGCTGCCACTGCGATTTTTTCAGCAAAACTGCAATTGCCTCTTTCGATCAGTGCGATCCATGGTGGTTCTGAGACGGTGAACTGGGTATTTGTGTTGCAGGCTTGAAGATCAGCGGATGTAGGAATGCCTACGAGCCCCTGAGCACTAAGCAGCGGAGAATTTAATCCATACAGGCCACATTCGCACTTCTCAGACGCAGACCATTTGCTAGTGCTGTTGTAATAGAGTAAACGTATAGAGGCTCTTACTGAAAATGCCACTGTGGTCGTGAATAAAGTACAAACCACCAGGAGGCAGAAAAAGCTGAACATAGCCACTTTCTTCATTGCTTATTAATATAAGCACAAAATGTCGATGTCCACAGGTGTTTTGGGCTGGCGGTGGTCGTTGTTAGCCTGCAGCCTGCTGAGGAGTTTGAAATTTCAGTTCCAGCAGAAACTTGACACCGGCCAGGTGAGCGCTTCAGGTGTCACTGAGCTTATCTGGAGCAGGGGCTGGGAGGGGACACAGTGACACACCCGCCTATTGTGAGGCAGAGCTGCGGACTGCAGGGCTGGCACTAACCTTCAGCCCTACTTGCTGCTCCTTTTCCACAAAGCTCCATTCTTGCCCTCCTTCTCTCCCATTACTGCACAAATTCCAGCTTCAATGACGCTCCCTAAGAGACTGCTCAAGCCCCCTGCTCCTATTTCAACCTGAATGTCACTTCAGAGTGCCAGGTTACCTTTCACTCAGGGTGAAAGGTGTCAGCTCAGGGTTCTCACTTCACAATGCGATCTGTGATGCAAATGACCTTGTTAAAAAGGTCAAAATTGGAGGGAGGGAAATATTAACATCTACCCACCTTCCAGGCTAAGATAACCAAGTCATTCCCCACATTTCTCCTTTCGGATTCTTACAGTCATCTACTCTGTCAGGTCCGGCCTGTTCTGGTGTTCATAATGAACTGATTTTAACATTGACTTCTACCAATGTAAGAGATGTAGTATCACCTAAACTGATCACAGAACTACCTCTCTAAGCCCATTTTCATGCTCTGGCTCACTTTCAAGATTGAGATGTTTGAACGATTATCACACAACTCTCCCTTTCTGGATGTAGGCTCTACAGTTTCTTTCTCTGAATGCAGTCAGTGTTGTATTACATACCAACTACTGGTATCAACTCTTGTTTTCTTGTATTAGAACAGAAAAATGAAAACCTTACAAACCTCCGAACTCTCTAGTCCATAGTGAAAATAAAGGACAAACCATAAAGCCATCAAGACAAGACCTTTTCCCCTGTTCTTCTGCAAAAGTCATGCTGCGAAGACTGTTGAAAGCCAAGAGAAGCTGCAGCTGGTGGCATATATTTTGACAGAAGCTCAACCTAGTTCTCCTGTAAAGATTATTTAAAAGAGTAAACATGACTGTGGAGAAGATTCTTGGAAAACTGAAACAGTTTCAGAAGCAAAATGAAAATGGAAAGAAATAGAAAGAAATAATCCAAGAGTTTTACATATATTAATTCTTTTATTTATATTCTCAGTTTTTGAGTGTTCCACTAATTCTATGTCACATTAATTCAAAACTGATCTTACCTCTAAGATCTATGAGTTAGCAAGTTTTATACACTCAAAAGTACCATTAGCTACATACCATTTACCTTCCCTGGTTTTCTTTGAAATTAATGCTAGAAACATAAGAAACATGCAAATGTAAGATTTTAGAGTACAGTTCTTCGGTTGTATATGAATTCTACAGTTAGGGAATGTGCTTTGAGAGTATTCTGCCCTCAGCAGTGGCAATACACAGCAGCAAGAAAGATCATTCCTACTACATTTTGCAGGAGTAAAGATTCTGTTTAACATGGCAAAAATAACACATTTTGACAGACTCGGGATCAACAATACTTTGGTTTTATACTTGTGTCAATAAACACCAAGTGAAACAAAACAGTACATGGTTTCTTTGCAGAGAAGACCTTAGTCCCTGTGCTACAGTGCTGGTTCAGCAGGGAGGAGGGAGAGCGGTGGAACCAGATATTAACAATACTGCAGAAACTAAGGTGGGCACATTGAGTTCAGTGTAACTTACAGGGGTGGGTAAGCAGCTCTACAGAATGACCCAGAGTATTGAAATTCCATGTCTACTATAGGCATTGAATATTCTTTAGCTATATACAAAGAGCCTGTGCTTCTAACATTGGCACTTCATTCTGCCAGAGTAAATCTCTTTCCTTCCCAGCTTTTGCCATGAAAAAATTCAAACAGTACTTCTATAAAATAAAATTGTATCTTCTAAAGCCTCAAGAGCATATTACATATATTCTACTATACTTAGATATCCCTTTTAGAATTAGGAAGTCCTAAAATGGAGGATGAAATCATTAATGCTACACGTTTAAAGCGCAGTAAGCCGTGCAATGCAACCAACAGCCTTTGCTGCATTTCTATTGCATGGGAAGGATGGAGTGGCTCAAACAGCTGAATAGCGTGGCTCTGTGACAGTGTTAGCCACATTAGTACTTGTGTACAAAAATAATTACTTTTAAAAATGCTTCTAGAAATAATGGTTTCATTAAAATTAGACTTCGACCTGAAGTATACCTAATAAAAGTTCCTGGCTGACACAGTCAGCATGGCTCAGTTTGGTACAGCAAGTGCTGGTGCTGATCTTTCTCACTCTAGAGCAATGGCCTCTCATCTTCACAACCCCATTAGCAACAAAATCACATAAATAACACATTGCAAGCAGCACCGTGCTCTTCACAGGCTGGTATGTTTTCATTTTGCCCTCTGTGGCAGGGTTACAGGGTACTCTGAAGGGCATGGGTTGACAAACATTGCTCTAGAACTAACACTGTAAGATCCGAACAAAATATAAACACATAATACATAGTCACATTTAACTAACTTATAGTCACTGTGCAATTTAAATTAAACTTTTCTCATTAACACTTTTTTAAACTGTAAACCACACTAGAGAGACAGAATAATTTTTTCAGCTTCTTTAGAATGTTACGGCTCTTACTTTTTATCTGAAGTTGCCTATAAACTTGTATTATAATATAGATAGTTATGTTTCTCCTTCAATTACCATTAACTGAAGTTAGGATACAGAACTGAAGAAAAGTCCACTGTCCCCAGGGCAGATGAGTGAGCTACTGGTTGAAAGAGATACTTCCCAATTACCAAAAGG
Organism: Pampusana beccarii; assembly: GCA_013399365.1. Classification (NCBI taxonomy): domain Eukaryota; kingdom Metazoa; phylum Chordata; class Aves; order Columbiformes; family Columbidae; genus Pampusana; species Pampusana beccarii. The sequence goes on from VWYH01010065.1 coordinate 270,129, forward strand.
TTGCTAAAATGTGCCTAGAAGTCTTCCACAAAAGAATAAATCTGTTCTATAGATTTACTCTGTGGGCTTTGGTCAATAACGGTACAGTTTAATTGGCAAGTCTCCATAACACAATTGTTTCTTCTCAAAGAATTGAACTGAGACCAGCACTTCACATGGACAAGTTGTCAAATAGCAATGTGTTTCAGCTCCTGCGTGAGAGTAATTCCTAAGGATCCAGTTGTACAAATGATCTGAGGCCAATGTTTGATATGGGAGGAAAAAGTGAGACTTGGTTGTGAACTCATCAGGAGCCGGTTGCTACTGATAGTATACAGGTAAAAAGTTGACAATTTTATAGAGCCTCTTGCTCTTGTGGAAGTAGCAGCTTCTCACAGCTGCTGAGCTCCTTTGTGCACTCACAATATAGCTGTTACTAAAAAGAGGACGGTGGTGATCAACAGGAAAAAAAAATATTGGTGTGACAAACTGTATCGAGCCATGCTAAACACTCCTTCAAGACAGATTTTCTTTTACAAAGCTAGAAGAAAGTTCCACAAAAGTTTTTTCTTTTTTTTTTTTTTTAAATAGAATATTTCTTCTTCTTCTTCTTTTTTTTTTTAATTAATAAATAAAATATGCTAAAAACCATTGGGTGCTATACTCACTACCCAATGCTGTATATACAAATGCAGACATATAAAAACAGAACAGTTGACCTTGATCAGGTAAAAAGAACTGAAAGAACTGAAAGTGGCTTCTTGGATCACTGAGTCCAGTCCCTGGTACTGAAGGCACTAAGGTGTTTCATCCCTTTCCCAAACACAGTAAGCTTCAAGCCTGAAGAGCAGTTAGGCTGCCCCTAGCAGCTCCCACAAAAGATCACTACAGAACATAACAGCTCTAATCCTAAAACTTACTCTGATTTCCAGCCTAAATTTATACCACAGCCAGTTAATTCTTTTGCAAACATTGACTGTAATATAGGGAAAGACTGTCTCTCTTCTCAGGTCTCACCTCGATTTATACATTTCCTGTGTATATACGTGCACAGGCAGAGAAAGAGAGATTACAATCGTACTCCTGGGTATCCTACCAAAGACAAGCTCACTGTATCGCCTCTTCAACCTTCTGGAATATAAGTGACCAAGACATTGTGCAATCTGTTGCAAGACTGCTGAAAAATAAAGGCAACAATCATCCTCAGTTACATGGACGACAATTCCAATTGCTTTAAGAATCATAATTGCGTGTTTCTGTCTGCTAGTTCTAGAAAAGTGCAATATGTAGAGGGTGTATTCAAGTTACAACAATTTTATTCCCCTCCTTTTGAACAATATAAATTTGAAAAATAAGTTATTAAATTACACTGGATCCAGCACCCCGGGTTCCACTGTCTTGTAGATTTTGCTGAGAAAGACTTCCACTTTATCATCACCCAAGTGACAGATGTCCAAGATGCAGACAACGTGTTTGCCATCTAGATCCACTGCTGCTTCTACAATTTCATCTAGAAGTTTAGAAAAGGTGTTTTAGTATACATACGATAAAAAGGTATACTGAATTGACATTGTTTTCCTTGCAGTAATGTGTATATGTTCAACTTTCTTTCAGGGAAAAACCTCCCTCTAACTATTAAATGCTGGCCTACTGAGATTTTTTTTCTTTTTTGGTAGTATTTTACTGGTAAATTCAATCACTATAAATGACAGCATCAGAACTTAGATATGGAAAAGCTGAAATATGTATTACTTAACCATTAGTGATTCTCAGATTTCATAGTATTATTCAAGGAAAACTGAAGATGTTTTTAAATAAAATCAGATCTATCTATATAAACGTTCAAGAAAACATGATGCTTATATAGCACTTTGCAGTATGATACACATTAACAGTGTTCACCATATTTGTTGCGAGGTGCAAGTAATTAGAAGCATAATCTGAAGGAAAATAATTCAATAGCAGGCAAATACTTCAGTTTATAGGCACTGTAGATTGCATTAAAGCAGCTGTTCAAAGTGACCCCAGTGAAATGGATTGACTGACATTCCAATCTATTTCAAAGCAAATCAAGCCAAATATTCACATGCTCAGCCACACATACTGACTTCTATGTCGGTATAATTTTGCATCAACAAATAACTGCAAATACTATCTCGGTCATCTAGGAGTTTGTGATTAGGATATTAAAATACTATATTCAGAGTATGAGAACAGCTCCAGTAAAAACTGCCTTGACAGTTCCACGTTACATCTGTTTACTAAAGGTGGTTGCACAGAATTCACATCTCTCTCATTGAGGAGGTGAACAATGCCTGACCTACAACAGAGATTTCTAGAAGGGATTAGCTCTTGCATTGAAAGATAAACCCAGAAACGATAAATGAGGAACAGGAGTGAAAGCCAGTCTCACTTGAAAGTGGAAACATGTCACGAAGCCTTCCATTGCTAGGAGTCTTCTGCTGACATGCAGAGATGCAACTCATACAAGACAGTAACGTATCATTTTGAATGTCTTCTAGTTGAAATAAGTGGGGATCTTCAGGACAAAACAGTGGAAGGAATGCAACATCTATTGCCACATCATGGTTTATACCTGTTGAAAAAATAATATTTACGTTAGCAGAAAACTTTATCTTCAGCCCACTAGCAACTTCATGCACTGTTTCTTCTTCTTTTTAAAAATCAAACTATTGCAAGCTGAACACTGATTCTTATTGACTTGCTTTTTGTCCATTAATTAGTAACTGATGTCTAAAAATATATTTCTCTCTCTATATATATTTATACGTAAGAATATTCAAATTGATACAATGTTATAACACAGTATGATTTAAGGCTAACAATGCTGTTAGCTCAGAAAATATTAAACCAACATTGGAAGCCATTTCACACTCCTTTTTAACTTTATCGCTGCTACAAGGCAGAGAAATTCACTTTACAACAGCATGTGGTGCAGAAATTGTGCTACTTTTGTCTTGAATATTATAAGTCCCAGGATTTTAATGACTGGAAATATTCAAACACCTTCTCTGCAAATCTTCCTTTTAAATTACAGGAACTTAACATGAGCACCATTAAGCTAGGCTATTCCATTCTCCTTTTAATGGGAAAACAAAATCAAGCAGATTAATACCCCGCAGTAATGCTAGTAGATACACATCAATTTGCATATTTATATTTTAACAAATAAATGTCAATCAACTGATACTTTGTGCTAACCAGAAGCAGCAGAGAACAGTTGATAAGTATGGCTAAAATACAGCCCTTAATTTTCTAGCATGGAAGAAAGGCACTTTAGGAGCAACAGTACTCAAAAAACAACTCAATGAGAAGAAAGCTCAAAAGAAGCATTTATAGTTGTCCTTTTCCCTTGAAGAACACTGTTTCTGATTAATACCTCTCCAGCAGGAAAGTCAACTGACAATCAAGTGCAACTGAATAATTTACCTGATTATGTCAGACTGGTTGAACTAGTCAACAGAACCTACCTCTAACTGTAATAATCAATAGCTTAAGGACTGCAGACATTCTTCAAATGCTACACATAAAACTACACACTAAACTGCAACTATATGAAAAGTGATACTAGAAACAAGATATTCAGTCATGTCATTTAAAGGTATTTTTAATGAGAATTACAGCATTCCGGTAAAAATGACCCTAAATCATGACTTCAATAAATATCTAAAACACCAATAATTTTTTAAAGTTCAAAAAATACTCAGAACCAACTCATTAATTTAGAGAAATCATTCAGTTTCCGATGAACCTTCAAGTCATTCTCAAGTTAATGCAGATCTTATACTGCCCTTGCTTAACCTGTTTCAGAAGCCAAGCTGCCAAATAACTTACCCAGAACTGTCACTTCATAATAGCCAAGGCCACTGGCACTTTTAAACTCGCTGATGTTTTTATCTGTTCTGGTTTCATCTGGCTGGTGCACTGCTGCATGAAGGTTGTACTGTTGCATAAGTAAGTCTTTGTGCACATAATCAAATTTACGTGGGATGCTTTCTGGGAAAATTGAGCTGTGATGCAAATATTTCATTAACTTGTCTTTCACTTGTGCCCACAGGTCACTCTGCCATGAATCACAAGTTCTTCCAGTTTCTTCAGTTTCATGTATATCACTCATTCCTTCTTGCTCTATTATAAACACAGAAAAGATTTGGTTTCTTATATGCTTATAGAATCGTATCACTTCTCTGCTAGATGAGAAATATTTTCATTATAACATTTCAGTTACAAAGACATGGCAGAATGTTCAAAACATACAACGCAATGAATTAAACTAGGGTTGGAACATGAGTAAACTGGTAACCTCGGAGGCAAGACTTGCAGTAAAAAGACTTATTTCACCACATGAAAAGCATCATCGTGGTCTGGTTTTGGAGAGCACGTAACTTGTTTAATGAACAGCCAGAAGCCATGAAAACAAGTTTAAAATGGGTACAAGTGAAGGTGAACTCTTCCAGCCCTTGCACAATAACTATATGCTTACATTGAGGACTACGTTACATCTAAAATTTCTTGCTATACAGTCAATGACAGCTCCATTCTTCTTTCCTAATACATGTCACTTAAGGACTGTTAATGGTAAAAGCTTATATAACCATTACTTCCAATTTTGAAGGCCAGTGCTAAACCCCACCTTTTGAGCTTATCAGAAAGCTCATTTCAAAATATTCCCAGTATAGCCTCGTGTCTCCTCCATCCCCTGTGAGATAACTTCTCATCAAGTAGCCTTCTGGACTGGGTGTATTGTCCACCCCAGTATTTCTCTAGGAACATATACTTTTTTACTTTATCTATTTTAGTGTCATAATTGCTATGAGGGAGTACCAGGATGTTAAAAAAATGAAGAAACCAGAAGGTACACAAACTTGATACAACATACGCAAAAACATTCAACAAGGGAAATAAGAGACTTGTTGCATTGCATTAGACAACAAAGGACAGCGAATGTAAAGAAAATTGACAGTAATGCTGAAATTGAAGGTGTGCTCTGGATAGCAGAAAGCAGTCTGCAGCATTTTTTGCCCAGAATTGGAATTCTTCATATAAGGTAAGGAGGCACATGAAAGCTGCTACACAAAGAAACTTTTTTTCTCACCATTTTACTTGTAGAATTATAGTATTCTCTACAAACATGAAGACTTAATACTATACATCAGGGGTGTCAAACTCATTTTCACTGGGGGGCGCACATCAGCCTCACGTTTGCCTTCAAAGGGCGAAATGTAATTTTAGGACTGTATAAATGTAGGAATAGTTACATTTAGACTACATAAATGTAGGAAAATGAGTTTGACACCCCTGCTATACATGATTAGACAAATAAAGTAAAAAAAAAAATTCAGAAGAAGTAGTGGGATTAAAAAAAACCCCCTAGCATCAGCTAAACAATTAGGATTTTATATAAGACTAATAATATTGCCAGTAGGACTGATGTTATATGAGAAAAATATGTGCATATGTTTAGTAGCTACATTTACTAACATATCCATATAATTATTGCATACTTACATTACATGAGAGACTGATTCATTTATTCTGGACTACACTCAAAATATCAGCCAACTGAAGTTAAATAGTGTTTCATATGCAGTGAGGAAATATCAGTGTACATGACATTTTAATTTAAGAATAAAAGCACCTACATATATCTGTATTTTAGATGTAAATATCTAAAGAAAAGTGTCCAAATGTAAGTATCTAATGCAAGATTTCTTTACTACTGAAGCATTTCACATCCTTTTTTTTTAAAGCAACCTTTCAAATCAACTCATTGAAACCACATACATTCATTCATGTTATGAGATCTACATGATATCCCAGCAATTCTAGAGAGAGTAACAGCATAGCACAATAAACACTACAGCTACCAGTAATTCCTGTAAAAATAATTTCAAATAAGAACAGTCAATTTGATTTCTTGTTTTTAAAAGCAACAAAAAATTTCACTGAAGACTAATTATCAAACTTGCTTATGGATATGTTTTCTTACATTTGAAGAACACCTCTCTACATAGTACCTGAGTCTGCTCTTTCTCTGGTATAAAATTTCACTTTAAACAGTTACCTGTACAAATTTTTTTTCCAATTTGAATGTTTCCTCATCATTTCAGTCTCTCAATATAAGAAACATTTGGGAAAATTCACTATAATTTCTAGTGCTTTAAAGCAGCACAATGGAGTAGATCTCTGTTCTGTGATTCTATGATCATCAATAAGCTGCAAAGAAAACCTATTGAGGTCATTCATAAATTAACATGAATGGCAAAAATGAAAGGATGGACAACATTATACATAATATAGCTATACACAGAAGTAAATTGGCAGATCTTAATTTTGGGACAGATGGTAAGTAGTAGGCAAACTTTTAGATAAAATTACATGACTCAGAGTGTATCCAGTCAGCTTTGAAAAAAGGAGAACATGTAAAAATATTTGAATCAAATAAAAAACAGATGAAGCTGCACATAATGAAAAGCGACAAATTAGACTTCTTCCTTCTTCCAAAAATACTAACTGCATGAGTTTATTTTTCAATTGCAGAGGAAGTAGGAAAAAATTAATAGCATTAACTGAGAGAAATCCCTAAACCAAACATCATACTTATGACTGGCTTCTAAGTTTCATCCATTTCCTCTCATATCTTGTATTTGTCTTTTTAATCAGGGACTCACATCGCTTTGAGATTACCTTCCTGGATAGGGACAATTTTATCACTTGCAGATTGTTATAGCAAGAAAGCCACCAACAGAAAATGTGAAGTCATATCCTACTCAGTGCTTCTGAGGTACAAAACTAACTTAAAACTTGTACAAACCAACAGAGAGAACATATTCCCCACTCTGGGAAACAGCCCAACACTGTCATTCCAGCCATCCTTTAGAACACAAGGGACACGACTGAGCAGAACATTAACCACATGCTGACCACAGTGGCTCCCTAGAGGCTGATGCAGCCAGATGAATGGAAGAGCTGTCTTGATAAACAAGGGTTATAAGGGTCTTTGTTACATATTTTGGACCTGAAGACAAGAAGCAGGCTTAAACCTCCCAAGGTTAATGTAACAACTATTTGCAACATACCTGTGCAGTGCTGCACACTGTCTGATACGGCTTGTCCATCTTTATCTTGCACGAAATCTTCCTGTTGAAATTCATTCCAGCTATAAAAAGAAAGTTATTGTGTATATATATATTTAAAACTTATTTAACCTCAAACACTACGCAGCAAAACTTCAAACCTTGACAGATTTCTAGTGATGATATAAGCTCAAATGAGAGAGCACTACTACCTGGTTTCATATCACAAGACTTATAAAATAGCAGCTTTACATAATTAGACCCACAAGGCTCAGTAAATCAGTTCTAAAGAGTTTAGCACAAGTGCTGTATTTCTTTGCTTTATGGAGTAGAAAGTATTTCACACTCAAAACACAGTGCGTGTTGCCCTCTACTGGGCACCTACTGGAAATAGCACGTGTGACACTAAAAACTGAACAAACAGCACAGGTGGCCAACAGTCTTATGCCTTGATTTCACAAAGGGGTTGCACAGCACGCTGCTGCACGTCCACATCAGCACCCTGCAGCACTCAGAAACAAAGCGTGAGCGGAGCCGCATCATCACTCCACAATTCAAAATGATAAAGAAATTTCAAACATATATTTTCCTTTGTCATACTACCCTGTTGTAACAACCAGTTCAATCAAGCAAACTAGATATTAGTTAAAATTTGATTTTTGACCACAAAATTTTGAATTAATGGTAAGCAACTAATCCCTAACGAATTACCTAGGATATTATACTGGAGAAAAATGTTACAGATACTCTGCAACCACAACATGGTAAAATAAGCTCTTAGGCCCACTTATTTCTTTCTTCGCTCCATTCCTCTTACTATAAAACACACCATGATGTCTGGATAAACTTACAAAAAAGACTATCTTGATTATCTTCCATCACAAACAACTGAGACATAGGCAAGACTTTGTTAAGGCACCACTAAAATTCCAGACTACCAAATCAGCTGCTAATAAAATATTCTACCTGCAAATACACACGGACAATATACAGATTGCAAAAAAGGAATCAAAGATGAACATGCTGTTTAGTGGGACATCCTGTATTTCGGTCATAAAGATTTACAGGTTTCTTTGCTATTTTTCCCATTTCATACTAGGATGTATCTTGAAAATTTCACGTTTCATAACAAATTGAAAATACCTAAAAATCTACAGAAACACTAAAAGGAACTACATTGTGGTTTTTTGGAAATGAAAGTACATTTTATGAAATGCACTATCACTGTAGTATGGGCTAAGTACCGGAGCGACCTTCTTGTGATCTTTGACTGGGCACAAACAAATCCTCACTTAAGCAGCATAAACTGTGCAACAGGTTTCAGCCACCTAAATTTGTAAACATAAAAAGGTGCCACATAAAGAACTTTAAACCAGCATGACCCTACTTGTTTTCCACCACCCACTCCAGCTTCTGAGCAGAGTTGTGTTGAAAATGTTGGTAAATGAAAACCTGTATGTGTTTCTATGTGACTTCGTAGTCCTAAGTATTTTTCAATTTTTGAGGTCCAGGGCAACCTCAGAAAGATACATGCAAGATGTCAGATCTAAGTTTATGCAGTAGTATTTTTATGTTTGCTGATGAAAGGTAGCAGGAAAGTTTGTCTCTTTTCTAAAATGACAATTCAGTAACTACATTGTGCTTCCTATAGTATTATTTCCAGATAAAAGAATGTTTCCATGAAAATAATCTTACAAAGAATTAGTTCCCTTTACAAGAACCATCATGGAAAGTAATTACTGTGCATACATAACAATAAATTAAACATTTACATGCCAGCTATATTAATGCACTGTCATGCCATTATAAGACATTTTCAAAAGTATTTTAAGTAGTCTAATAAAAAATGAATGCCTACAAAACCAATTCTCACTTTTGAGACTTGGACTTCTTGACAAGAGACACAAAAATCTTGCACGTCAGGAAACGATGGGTCAGAAATCAACATGTCAAGTTCAATACATGCCAAATTCCCTCTTCATTAAAGCAGAGGATTAAACCAAGTCATACTGCTGACAAGTTGATATTTCAGTAATGGTTTCTTTCTCTTTTAAAATTGTCTAGTTTTGGAGGTGAATAGGCTCTGATTTAGACCTAGAAGAACCTCTGAAAAATATGAAAACGACTTGTCACGACTTGTGCTCACTTCTTTCACAGAACCGTGACTGGGATGATTTCCCCTACCTGCCCAACACGTTATTCCTACAGGACGGCTTTGTGCTGGCTGTGTGCACACGGGTTCAGAAGTTAAACCTACTCCTCTACACACGCAGTTCATGTGCTGCTTTGCCAGACTGTGTCTGCAAGCGACCCGATTCAACCCAGATCCTTCCATTTACTGCAACATCCTGTGGCTGTTGCACACCAAAATGCCTACACTCCTATTTTGCCTGTGCCAGCTTTACAAGAAGCCAAACTTGCTAATCCCAGCCTGCATTCTGCAGCCTCCCCTTTTCACAGGTGCCCACTGGCAAAAAAGCCTTTAATCAGTATTTCCAGATGCACTGGCATTCACCTTCTCCGTCATTCTGCTTCAAAGTATTGTCAACAAAAATAACATTAATCAAAAGAGAAGGTAGATAAATATTTTTTGGAAAATATTGGGAAAATAAGCATGTCTCGTGCTTCACACCTATTTCCTAAATCCTGGGACTAAATGAGATAAAAAGACTTAACAAAGAAAATACTTATAATTTGCAGCTATGCCCAAATGATGCAAGGAATTAAAGTGTCTCAAAACAACAAAACACCCCACTCACTGATATAACTGGTAAAAGCCTTATTTTCTAGACTGGTTTGAAATCAACTGTCATGACACCATTATGGTATATGCATCTACCGTGGCAAGGAACAGAGAAACCAAACAGCTTTCTACAATAATTTGACAAGCCTACACAAACTGATTGCTGCTGTCTACCAATTTCTCCCTGAAAAAAAATCTGATTTACGTGAAAAAGGGGTCTAAATAAAAAGTCAAATTCTTAGAATCTTCCAGTCATGCAAACCTCAAGCTGAATTTCCCTGTGTTATAGAATCCCCACCCCTTAGTTCTCATCAGAGGGGAGGGAAAAAGGAGAAAAGGGCCTAAGGTACACAAACATTTAGAAGTGAAACTGCAAGGACAGAAGCATACAAACAAGCTACTTTCAACCCCCACCCAGTGTGAGCGTGTAGTGCACCAGCAACTCCATGGTAACTGCAGTGCTAAACTTACGATGATTAAAATTCTAAGAAAACTAGTGGGTGTTTCTCACTTCCACATAAAAACAAGCCTTTCTGAAATTTCTGATCTTTCACCATTCACAATAAACTATCAGTTATACTAATTTGGGGTACATTAAATACTTAGAAGTACATGTTGAATCTCTCTACTAGCAAGGAAAGAAATATCAACAATAATATTAAATTAATCAGTTTCCTCTTACCTTGTTCTTTCCAAAAACCTTTATAACCAGATAAATAAGTTACCTCAGAAATGTAGGAACTGAGGCTGTCAATAAAGAGCCTTAAAATAAGCTTTTACTGTTTAAAAGCAAAAAAACTTTAAAAATGCAACATGCTGAAAAACTGCACAAAATACTTGCCATAAAATAATCAAAGCTCGAATATATACTTCAAAATATATCTGTACTGTTGTTATTTCACCAATGTATTAAAACATTTCAGTGAGAGCTGACATTCTGCTACTTCTAAGCAACAGAACAGAAAACAATGCAGTTTTAAGGCATGTCAGGCTAACTTTCTATTTCTCTTCTGCCATTTGGAGAATTCAGCACAACTTCATAGTTAATTACAAAAATGCACAAGTTACCTTTTAATTTTATAGAGTGAAACAGCTTTCCATAATCCAACACAGACTTTCTCCTCCTTTAGTTGGGGTTCTAGCACTAATGGCATAGAGTGGACACACAGGTAGCAAGGACAGTAGCAGATTGAGAAAAGCAGAGAACAAAGTGAACATGCCTTAACTTTTTGCTTTCACCTTTAAGAAATGGGGAGAAAACATTCCTCCCACCCTCCACCCCCAAGAAAAAATGGAACATTTCTCAGCAAGCAAAAGAAAACAGGATTCCTCACATTCTAAAAATCTCCTGATTTTCCTATGGATTTGTGTCACAAGTCCCTGCAAACACCTGCAGAGATGTGACCTCAAAGCCAGGTGTCACGCTTTTAATGAATGGGCTGCAGAGCCAAGCAACCCTTTCCCCAGAAAATGCTGCATCTACCAAGAAGACAAGAGGAAACAAGAGATATGTGGGCTCAAAAGAGCCTCGTTTATCCCAAGGAAAAAACTTTTTGAAATTAGCCTCCAATAAATGTTTTTTCAAGAAAATAGGCATGCTTGTAGGGCAGTAATACCGGTAGAATGGGCAACAACTTACAATGAACTCTGTCATTAGTATTATTGCTATGTCCTGGGCACCACCATTCTTTGTTTTGGGGGGAGGCAAGAGATGCTAAAAGTAAACCAAGAAGGCAACTGAGTGGCATACCTACTCATGACACAAGCCCAAATCACCACTGCCAAAAAACCCCAAACATCTGAAGTTATTGACACCAAAGAATTCCAACATTCAAGTTACCTGAGCTGTGTTTGGAAGAAATGACAAGAATTTATGGCCCTTAAACAAAACGCATGAAAGAAACAAGTGTCTTACCCTAGACTAGCAAATAACAACACTCATTCAGTTTTCTTAATAATTTCCCATTTGTAGTTATTTCATTAGGTTCCAGACTTATCAGCAATCTGGATCTGAAACTGCTACCTGGATTTTTTAAAAAACATCCTCCTCTAGATCTAAACGAAGTTCAGTAAAGACTAAGTGTAAGGTAGTGGTAGGAGCCGAGTGACTTCTCAGGGACAACTACACTTACACATCTGTAGCACCAAAGATCATGTCTAGCTTAACCACCGCTGGCAAATCCATTAATGCTGTTACATTGTTCACTCTGGTTGCTCATCAAGCATCCCCCCACCTACCTTTGACTTCCCTACTTGAACTGTTACCTCTATGAAATGAAGACTACATATATTACTCTGCTTACCATGATGGACCCGTGTTACGATATAGTCCCTAGGTAGCACTAGTAACAATGTAAAAATCTGTAAATATATGTGTGTATATACATGTATGTAGGTATATATAAAATAAATGTAAAAATGCTTGATAACACACTCAAGGTTATGTTTCAGAAGAAAAGAATCCAATATATTTGAACTAGAATCAGTGCAGAGGACAAGAATAGAAAATATTGAACTCTACACTGATCCATTCTTTCATTTCACTTCCATACAGATTCTTGACCTGTAAAAGTTTCACTTCAAATATCTTTGTTTTATCATTGAAATTATTCAACATAATTAACTTCACATAACTCACCCAAGTTTTCTTCTTGCAGACCGTGTGAAATAGGGGTAAGATGATACAGGAACAACAGATGCACTTCCCCTTAAAAGCAGGAAATTCACCATTATTTTACAGTATCTAGTTAAATGGAAATACACAAAGCAAAGAACATGCGTGCTTTTCTTGCAGGCAGAATGAACCTAAGACACTAAAATCTTGGAATTTTCCTTATGGAACAGAAATCCACTAACAAGTTTGCTGTAACGCTGCCAAGACAGAACTTCTGTTCACCAGGGTTTCCTTACTCTTGAATTTTCATTCAATCTGAATTATATTTAATCTCACTTTCCCTCAAAATTTTCTGAATACCCACACTCTTCCCACATTATGGGGGATGTGAAAAGCCAAGAAGAAAAATATACCCTTTACAGCAAGAGAAATCCACCAAAAAAAAAAAAAAAAAAAAAAAAAAAAAAAAAAAAAAAAAAAAAAAAAAAAAAAAAAAAAAAAAAAAAAAAAAAAAAAAGACGTGACTGGCTAGATTTTTGCAACATTAAAACTGTCAATATATACATCAGGCTTTTAATACTAAGTATGGGTACACTAGATTTTGCACAGACATTGCAACAAAAGGCAATATTATACAAGCAAGTATTTTACTCTTCAACCTAATACGGTTGTATCAGCCAAATTATTTTCTCTTATCCATTTCCTTACTACTTTTATTTCAAATCTGTGAGATTAACAACGAAGTCACACAAGTATTAATCAGAAGAGAGCATTGCAAACCAGACGCCTGCTTTGATCAATCCTTCATTAGCCTGAACAATATAATTGTCATCACCTGATGCTAGGAAAAGTACATAACTACCTTTTACACATTAAACTAAATAAGCTTTTAAAGCTTTCTTACATATTTTCTATGGCTTGGGTTCTGAACTAATTTCCATGACCACTCTTTAGGAGATCCATAACATATTTATAAAGAGAGCTTACTGTTCTGCATCTGTATTTAATCTGCGTGGTATCTTTCTCTTGACTGAACTTTTTTTTGCTTGAGGAGCTTGGTGTTGATGTTGCTCCCCAGGAGCACAATGTGGCCCAAGAGAAGACTTGACTTCTTTATTTTGAAGGCTGGTGGCTTTTTCCTTGTAAACACAGTCTTCTTTGGAGATAGCAGAACTTTCAGGACACTGAGAAGTATCTTTCTGCAAAAACAGTTAATTGTTATAAGCATTTCAAAGTGCTTAAAGCTATTGCTTCCAACTCTAAAACCTGCAAGTTTTAAAGTGACTTTTAAAGGAAAAGAACAATTTACTCTACTTTCTGCAAATCATGTTATATCTAGCAGAAATTATCTTCTAATCATAAGATAAATTCTGTCCAGGATGTGGCAATGAGTATGTCGCAGTAGTTGCTTCTCCCACATTCTAATTAACACTATGTTATGCAGTCAAAATAGTAACTTCTAAACAGTTACGTAGTTTTATGGAAGACTGCCATAATGCTTTCGGAAAAGCACTAAATCACTGCTTTTCAAAAAGTTCTAAATTATGACTTTCAAAATTTTTGCTCTCAACATAGGAAATGAAGTTTATCAAGAGACAACATACCTAGGTTCTGAACTCAAATGCAAAATTCTCCATTCTAATTATGATCATAGTTGCTTAAGTGCTATAGCATTGGTTCTCAAATACTGCACCTGAACAAGTTCCAGTCCTGCGGCTTCTTCAGGTGTGTTGCTACAGCTGATGTATCTTATGGCACTGATTATTCCCTGAACAGCAATGCGCTTGTGTTCTCTGTAGTGCAAGTCTTCAATCTCTTTCCCTGTTTCACCTATGGTTTTCAAAACCACTTCAACTGCAAAAAAGAAATTTCCATAGATGAGTTTTAAAGAAATACAACATGAAAATATCTAAATACAAGACTCAAAAGAAAAGATAATTTGTTACAAAATATTAAATTGATTTAAAATTACATTTTGGAAGAATTTAAAATAGTTTTGTTCTCCACATCGCACAGAAAAAAATTTAAACCATAATCAAGAAACCTTTTTAGCATCTTTTAGTATGCATTATCAGACATCACTATATCTGTTTCAGGTGAAATTTCTAATTCACTGTCACAAGACAACATAACTATCTTTAATTCTGATTTAGCACAATATTCAGACTAAAACTTCTGGGCAGATCTGTACCTCATGTAAGGTTCATGTACAGTTCTTCTGCAGCTAATGGTGCCATGACACTTCCTGTAGGCTGAGGATTTCACCTATGCTACATTTAGCCATGAAAAGGAATTTTTCTTAAATGACATTACAAATTTGCGTAATAACTAACAGTAATTGTCTTGCTTTTTAACTGATGCTTTAAATGCTTGGAGTAAGACTGAACTGAAAAAGGCTCCAAATCTTGAAGATATTTGACAGTTTGATACCTTTATTGTTTTTACAATATTTCGAAAAGTTATTTGGAGGTCGTGGAAAAGGATAATAGCCACCAATGACAGTTTTCTTCATTTGATCAGCTTCACTTTGTGTTTTAGTCCACTGAATGAAGTTTTTCACCTTGGTATCCTTGGTGTATGGCTGGCCCTTGTGCCACCCTTTTGAAACAAAAATAATCAGATGTCAAAACCAAAGCAGGTTACTGTCATCCATTCTCATCTTGAAATTATACTGAACACTACGCAGAAAAAAAACGAGTTAAGAAAAACTGGACTAGACAATACAAAAGGCATCCTTCCACTAGTCAACAGTGTTTTATGAAATGGCTGTCTTGAATTCCTTGACCAGCACTTGCATTTGACATAGAAAGTTACACAAATGCTAAGTAGTAGAAAGAAATAAAACAACTAGCAAAAATGCTACTAGAATACTTTCTCATGGGAGCATACAGAAAAATAACCTGTTCAGAAATTGGCTTATTAGCAGGGAAGAGCAGATAAATCATCTTCATAAGGTTCAGCAAAGATTGCTACTGACAGGTAATTGGCAAGGTATGTATTCATTGTCAGGTGGTTTAAAACCAAGATACGGACTTAATACCAGTTTTGACGAATAAATTGTAATCTGACCAGGTCTACGTCTAAGCTGCGAACTGAAAGAGATCTCAGCCTGTTATCTTAGCAACACTGAAGAAATGAGCTGGATAAACACAGGAAAGAGACACCTATTGCATCTTGTACTCCTTTGCAATTAGGCCAGCGTGTCACTTGCCTGCAATGTTGCTATAATCTGCCTCCTGATTCAAGAGCAAATAAACCACAAACAGCTGTGCCAGGTCCCGTCTGTGACACGCTGAGCGGTGGTATCTAGTGTACAGTGCCACAGGACCAGAAAGAGCATTGTAACTGCAGATGGGAGTATTCAAACAAGACCACACAAGACTAGAAGGAATGATCCTGCAGTGCAGCCCAGCACCACGGCCCTTCCCACATCCTAAGCCCTGCACATTGGGAAAGATGAAACATAATAACTCTCCAAATATTTGGTGGAAAAGGGTACCTACAATACATTTAGGGCAACTATAAGTTGTTTTTCAGGAAGTGGTAATCTGTATTGCTACACTACCAAAGGATTAAAACAGTCTGAACGAATTAGTAAACATATGACTTAACCTAATAATAATTAGTTACTTCATAAGATACACCTTTAAATGCCTCACAAAAATGCAATTTGCCTTTCTCTTTTTGCAGTGGTATTTCATTATTAATTCAAAGTCATTTCTGACAGGGAAACTAATACTATGCAATGATTATTTCACTGTAAAATGAAAATGCCCTTTCCAAAGAAATAAGATGAGAACTATGTAAAACATTTAAGTTACCTGTAATGAATATCTGACTTTCATTGGAAGTCGTAAGGTAAACTGTGCTGGAAGGACTCTCAGTAAGGTCCCGTACCACTCTCATCTGTGTACACACCAAATATGTCACTGGAGAAAAAAAAACCCTTCAGTTTTTTTCCTGATATTTCATTGATTTTATAATGTCAAGACTGACACATACTAGATTAATTTTATTAAATGCTCTAAACAAGACATTTTAGTTTTTAACCTACAAATGCTTCAGCATGCATTGAGCCTCCATTACAAATTACAATCTGGAGATGTAATTGAATTTTCAATTTAATAACTGCAAGGAAATTTCAGCATATATATTAGGACTAAAATGTGAGATACTTCATCAGGAAGGATATCAATGAAGCCATATTAGATGGTTGTGTTTCTTATGGATAAAAAGCATAAAATCACAGACAGCACAAGAAATCATGACGTGTCACTGCAAGACTTCTAAACGGAGTCCAAAGTCACTCTTTCGTTAATGTCTCAGTTAAACACTGGAATGTCATTCTCTGCCAGTTCCCCGGAACACTCAAATGAATGCAGCTATAATCTTAACAGGGTTGTACAGCTGGTCCTGCATCATATGATACAAAAACTGCAGGTGACACCAACCAGTGTTAATAGAAGAATGAGTGCTTGGAGGAGAAGAGAGAGAAGGCAAGAAGTAGTATTTAAATCTCTTTCAAAATCCTTAATTAAGGATTCCCCAGTTTGAAATTTATAATTTTTAGCTCACATGCAATAACTAACACAGCTGGGTGATGACTGCTGTTTGGCAAAAAAATGCTTATTCAAATAAATGAAGCTTTTCTACTTTCACCTCTCCCTTCCTCCAACCCTCTTAAATTATTCCCATCTATTAAAAAAAAAAAACAAACTTATTTACAGAACAAAAGGAGTAACAGATTTGACCAGCTGCCTTCTTTATTTGCCTCTGATTCAAGAGATGTTGCTCCAGGTACTTAATATAAGTTTCTGTTCGAAATTAATGAGATCAGATGAGCCCCAGTCCCAGCTGCCCAGCTATTTGTTTAGACTAACTGGCAGATTGCAATATGATATGGGGTTCAAATACTTAAACTAATTATTTTTGGTTTTAAATTTTAATTTCTGATCAGCTATTTTCTGTTTGAAGAGATAAACCATGGCAATTTTTAATTCAGTGGCAATTATACTCAGAATTCAAAATTAGCAACCAACTAGAAAAATACTATAATTATTAATAAGTATTAGAAATAGATGAATACTTGGGTGAATACGCTCAAACACATCTGGCTGAGAAGTTGCAAATAATTCCAGTATGAATGGTTGGTCTGAGGTCCCATCAATGGCATGTGCCCAACGATAGAGCCAGAAGTCTTCACCATGTTCTATATAAAAACATATTAAGAAAAATGGATTAGCATTTATTCAGAAAGTTAAAAATTGTTTGATAAATTTTGAAAGTCATATTTATAGAAAAACCTCTCTTTCTTGCTCGTTCAGCCCTTCCCACAAATGTCACAAGACCAATAACATCACAGGAATGATTGTTTGGTAAATCATCCAGTTCTGACCTAAAACCAAAACAGAACAAAAATGTAGGTATTTCTTATAACAAAACATAAAGCTTTCTCAGAAACTTTTCAAAAAAACATTTCCAATTAACAGTCAGTTTAATGTAAATTTAAGTTCTAGCTCAAAACCCAACAAAATTCTATTTTACCTTGTGATAAACCGATATTTAACTTCAGGTAATCCCCATTCTGGCTTAACCATTTCTTCTGGAATGATACTTATTTTAGTTGGAGGGTGTCGAACATTAAGGCTGATTTCTGACAAAGTAAAAAAAAAAAGTCAGTAACATTTAAGGCACGAATACAAATTAAAAGACAAAACCAAACCAAATAAACTTTAAAAAACAATAATTAAAAAAAACCCAGGGTAAAGTTTCTTAAATGAAACATTCCAACTTCGTCTCACTGCTTGTGAAATTATTAATCAATTCTTCTGAATTTATGTTCCCATTAAAGTAAAGTAAGGAATGCAGGTACAGTATTCAACAAGGCAGTTTTATAATCTGAGCAATGTTAAACTTTTCAATTCCCCACACGAGCCAGTTAGTCCAATCCAGCCAGCTATTTTAAAAACCAGAAACAGAAACTAATATCACAATGCTGATTAGCTATGAAGTACTTCTTACGCTAGTTTCATTCTCAAATGTCACCATGATCTAAAATTGACTTGCAGAAAACAAAGTAAAAGAGAAGACAAAATTAGCAAATGAGAACTTCCACATCTGATACAAGTTCAGGTAGTTATTAATAAGATAGAATTATGCCATGGTGGAAAACAAAATGTCTTCTCATGTCTGTCCTATAGCACCTGAAAAATTTAATTTATCAAGCAGACTGTTTAAATGCTGAATAGCAAACACGGTGGAACACTGGGGAAAGTGTGGGATTCTGCAGCCAGATAAAAAATAGAGGAGGAATGGCTTCAGCATCTAGAATACACAAGGTGGTACTTGTATTGTTTCTCTCACAAGACAAAACTTGCGGGTGTGAAAAAGATTCTGATGAAGTTTCTACAAGATGCTTGGGTTTGGCAAGGAATTATTCAAATAATGCACCCCCAGAAAAGTAATTAAATAGGTATAAATAATATAAAAAATCATTTATATAATCACATCTGTCCCCTCACCCTAGCAGTGCAAAATGAGGAAGGTGTTATACTTGAAATCAGACCCTCTACTTAAGAACTTTCTTTTGGCTGCTGCTTTCTAGAAATGTATTTTGAGGACAACTGTGGCCTTGCATATGGTGTTTTAGGACAGTATCTCAGAGAAAATTCCTCAAAACAAAACTTTCCCATGTATCAAAACTATTTATCAATTGCTTCATCATTTTGAGATAAAAGTCATATACTCAACTCAGGACTATACCCTGGGATGATTTAGAACGTAAGGTCAGTCCGGGCTATTTGAAACAGCAGTTTTCATCAGTACCACACAAATTCAGTGATCTGTGAAATGCAACATTGCCCAGCAGTGGTACTCAAGGTGTTGGTACTATTTAAGCTCTGAAAATGCTGGGTCTTAGAACAGCAGCTCTCAGCATGTCATGCAATGCTGCAGCTGCAAACAGAAGCAAGCAATGCAGAACTTGCTTCACAGAGATCTAGGAATAAGCCAGAAGCACACTGTCTTGCAAGAACTCTTAATTCAGAAAGCCCTTTCCCTTGTGGCCCTGTTAACCCTCCAGGTACATTTTACATTTACAGGTGAACAGCTATAAGGAAGCACTGGAGAGCTGGGATTTGACGGAATTACAAATTGGAAATAGATGATGAAAAAAGTAATTGTTACTTAAGCAATTCAGTGTAATTGATTGCTTTAACTGGCTAGCTGAAGAACTTTCGGAGCACCCATTGTACACGTTTAAAAAAAACCCAACTTAAATATTGCCCCATATTGGGCACAGACATATTTATATTAATGGAGTAATTAGTGAGGCATTAAATTTCACTTCACCTGAACAAAAAAAATCCCCATACACCAGGAGTTGCATAAACTCAATTCTATATCTTCTCTAGAAATTTTTCTGGATATTCAGTTCCCTTTAGACTTTCTTTTCACAGGATATATGGGTATAAGATCGAAAAATGCATGGTATTACGTGCTTTCTAAGTTCATATTAAGACAGAATTCTGAGCTTTGTGCTGAGAAAAGACGTAAGATACTGTACACACATTGATATGAACCAAAGATTAGTAATTTCTATAGTTTATCTGTGGTCTTAAAATACACCATGGCACTTTAGACTGATTTTTAATTCTTCCATTACACTTCTATTACTATTTATAGCCCATTGGCCCAATTTTCGATTTTGGTTTCTGTGTTAACATGTCTATGCCAACAATGCTTGCAGAAATCAGTAACGTACTGTGAATGAAGTGATATTTGCCCATAAAGTCACCTCAGACAGCATAATTTATTCTGTCCTTTTCCTGTATAAAAGTTTTATAGCAATTAAAATTGTTTTCAGGGCTGGCTTGTAATTACCATCAACTCCCCTCACAAACGTCCCTTCCCAGCTAAACATTTCTCTCTCCTGCCAACTCATCACAAACACTTCAGACATTAAGATGTGGTTTTAAGGCAAAGATATATTAGGCAGAGAATACACTGCTTCTAGCAGTGAAAATATTGTTTGTTTTTGTGTACTGTAGCAACAATATCAGGAAATTGTCATCCTTAATAAGTTACACATACATCATCCTTCACTAACACATGTATTTGCTCATTTCAAGGAAGTTATTTGAATTTTCTGAACGTAGGCTGTCATTTTGTTCTGAGTGTAAGAGCGCAAAAGGCGAAAGAAGTAGGAGAGAAAAAAATGTTGATCCAATGCAGCTTGAAAAGGCTATTAGTGTTATATACTAAACAACTGCAAGTAAAAAAATACTTTCTCCTAGCCAAGGAATATTCTTCACATATTCACTCCCATGGTGCTCTGTTTCAGCACAGACAGCAGGCATCAATGCAACTTTTTATTCAGTGGAGATTTGCCAATACTCTGGGCCTTGACCATATAGGCTAAAAATCTGAAGTCAGAGCAGGTGACAACGTGCTTCAGTGTCCTGGATGAAGGTGTGAGCAATGCACAAATAATATCTATATTATTAATCAGGAAGTAGACTCAGGTTAAAATTCAGTAACAGAGGCCTGTCTTTATGACCCCAATACTTGAAATCAGGGATTAGATTTTTTAATTTATATTTAAATAAATGTGGCTATAGAGTTTGTAGACATGATCAAAATATAAACAAGGAACAATAAAAATTTAGATGCTAAGACACCTTTCAGAACTAATATTTAAGGATATATACCTTATCAACTAGTCTCAGCAATGGATCACTTTCAATTTTATTTCTATGAAGAGCTACCTTTTTACAGCTACATTGAATCAAAACAGGTTTCTGCAATACTTAACCAATTGTAGCAAATCTCTTCATCTGTGAATCCCCTGGGGTTGGCTGTGTTTTAAATGGGTAACTGGTTTTGATAGCATACTGTTCAAGAAGCAGCACCGTGCCAACCTTCATGCTGTTATACCATTCAGGACATAATGAGTTCCACAAAACCATTGACATCATGCCTGAAGCATCAGCAACTTCAAAGTAAGCCTGAAGAAAAAAAAACAGACAAAATACATTCATCTTTTATTTATCATTATTCTGGCACGTATTTATTTTGGGTAATGCATCAGCTACTTAACTCATGAACAATTTCTCTGATGATTACAAAAGGATACAGAGTATGTTCCAAAACTTGTACTAAATACTAGAGTTGAAGAAACTCCTAATTTCCACAAAAGAATTCTGCCACAACTACCCCAGCCCAAACTGTTACCTTTCCAGTGCTCAGTAATGGTAGGTGACACCAGTTTCAATCTACGTTTTTTAAAGAAGCTTGGGGAAATACCATGTAAAAGAAACAATATTGAAAAGATTCTTCTTTATCAGAGAGAATTCTATAATTAGAATAAAATTTCAAAATATCCATGAAGAAAAAAAAAGTATTTTGGAAGTTGAGATGTTACAGGACCACGTGTTAAAAACTTTTGATCAAAACATGATACAAGTCTGATTTTCAAGAAAAAAAAATGCAGAAAACAATCTGCATTGCAAACCACTGTCTTTTCATTGAAGTTTTTCTCACAAAGATTTCTATCCCGTTTTTTTTTAAACTAGGTGAACTTTAAACCAAAAACTGAGCAGATCACTGAGCAGCAAAAAAGATTTTTGAACAGCCTTATAATGGTCTTAAATGGTTGCAATCTAGTGAAAAAAATCCTCATCTCTAGCAAAATGCTTCATTTTATCCCTTTATCTGTCAGACTCAATCATCTGCTTTTGCTCATATTACCATGCACTCTCTTTATGTTCAAATTCTTGAACACATCTAACACTTTACGTGTTTTTCCTCCTTGCTGCTCCTAAAATCCTCTTTTCCTTATTCCAAGTTCAATACAGAGATTATACAAATCAACACTTGTTACTCCATTCTCATATTCACGAACCATGCATCCTTGTAAGTAAACCATTATATCACAACATCTTTTGTTATCCCATTGGCTTTTATCCAGTAACAGTCATTCAACACACAACACTATAAAAAGAAGGAATGCATGAAGTAAAAAGCATGTAAAACGAGCTAAATCAGCTCTGGGCACAGGGTCAAGGTGTTTCTCTGTTTCTCACTCTGCCACCCCAGTGAGTCAGCCAGGGATGGGCAAGAGCCTGGGAGGAGACAAAGCCGAGATAACTGACCTGAGGTGACTAAGGGGATAGTCTGTGCCATGTAACATCATGCTCAGACATAAAACAGGCTGCTGCTCTTCCCATAGCACCCACTGTTCTGAGACTGGCTGGACATGGGCCTGCTACTGGAGAGGCGGTCAGCAATTGCCTTTGCATCACTTGTCTGCCTGTTTTTTTTCTTTCCCCACCATTCCCTTTTCCCCTTCACCTCATTAAACTGTCTTTATCTCAGCCCATGTGTTTTTCCTCGCTTTTGCACTTCCAATTATCTCCCTCACCCCGCGGGAAGGGGCAGTGGGGAGCAAGTGACAAGCTGGTAAGTGCTTAATTGCTGGCTGGGACCAACCCACCGCACCTCCTGTTTCCATTTTCAAGAAACTCTACACAAAAATATCACAAGTAAAACACATTAGGAAAATCATTAAGAATTTTACAGTAAATCAATCTATCTGGAAGTCCTCAGGTGAGAGAATTAGGGGATAGAAACTGTTAAAATTTGTTTGCCTCTTTTTTTCCACAGGACAGACCAACTCCAGCTTCCAAAGCACAGAGACCAGAAACATTTAGGCTGCTAAGCTATTAAAAACTTCAAATATCTGGGTTTTTTTTCTTCACAAAAAGCTCAACTGAACTAAACTGAAGAACATCCAAAGTTTGTACATACCATCACTAAATTCACCATTTCCTATTGTGAAGGGCTTAGCATTTGTATAAAGGTAGCAGTTTTAATATAAAGTAGCTACAACATAAATCCTAATTTTATGTGCTTACTGTATGGAATAATGATTTCCAAATATCCTACAGCTATTTGTTTAAGCATTAACCTATGTATTCATCCCTCTTTACCTGGTAAGGCATATCCACTTTTTTCTCTGGTTTCCCGTAGTACCTTAGTCTAGATTTGTGCAGGACTCTAACAAGAAGTGGATTGAAGTGAACTCTGCTTCTCCAGGTCATTTCCAGCTCACCAAGAGAAGTCAGCTTGGAGACTAAGGTTAAAGAAAAACAAAACAAAACAAAGAAGAGCATTCATGATCGAACATCTACGTTTTCAGGAGTAAAGCGCACAGACCAGGATGATATGTGTGTTTTCTTAATGTTTTTAACGTTGACAAAGGCTTGTTTGCTGATACCATTCACCATGAAATCCTGTTCCGAGCTATCTGCACACAGCATAGTTTTGTTTTGGTATTTAATTTAAAATGACACAGAAGTGGTGTCAGATGAGCAGAAGAGCTACTACAAAAGACATCGATGTTAGCCTACAAGGGCATCACACTTGTTCAGAAGTCCCGCTCATACCTCCCTTCTCACCAGACTTCGTGGACCAGCCTGAGCCCCTCAGCACTGACCACACCATTGGCAGCAGCTTCCAGGTGCGTGTCACCACCCAGTCCCATGGCCTAACAGAGAAACAACTACTGGAATAGACGTTTTTGACACCTCAGAAGACTGGACGCAAGCACCACAGCTACATATTTTCAGTCAATATTCCATAAAGTTTAAAAACTCATAGAATCATAGCATCATTTCAGTTGGAAGAGACCCTCAGGATCATTGAGTCCAACCATAGCCTAACCTAACTCTAGCACTAAACCATGCCCCTGAGAACCTTGTCTAAATGCCTTTTAAACCCCTCCAGGGATGGTGACTCCACCACTGCCCTGGGCAGCCTGTTCCAACACCTAACAACCCTTTCTGTGAAGATTTTTTTCCTAATATCCAATCTGAACCTCCCCTGGCACAACTCCTCTCAAAGCAACACGAACAAGCAAACTGTGATACCTGTGGCATGTTCATATTGGTGCCCAACACAACCAGAGGGTCACTTCTGTGCAGAGCTCAGCCCAGCTGCACCAGTAACGCAACCAACCGTGCCTGCTCATCTCTGTGTGCGCCTCTGGACAGCCCCAGCAGCACAGGCCTCCCCGGGGCTGCCTCTGGGCCAGTGTCCACCTCCAGAATCACAGAATGTCAGGGATTGGAAGGGACCTTGAAAGCTCATCCAGTCCAATCCCCATTGGAGCAGGAACACCCAGATGAGGTGACACAGGAAGGTGTCCAGGCGGGTTTGAATGTCTCCAGAGAAGGAGACTCCACAACCTCCCGGTCACAGTGTTCTGTTACCCTCACTGAGAAGAAGTTTCTTCTCATATTTACGCAGAACCTCCTGTGTTCCAGTTTGTATCCACTGCCCCTCGCCCTGTCACTGGTTGTCACCGAGAAAAGCCTGGCTCCATCCTCCTGACACTCCATCCCCTTCCTTTCCAGCCACCTCCTCCCCGCTTACCGTCGACGTCCACCTGCGCCTGGGGCTTGTCCGCCACCCACACGTCTCCGTAGGGATCCTCGTTGTTCCACAGCGGCAGGTAGTGCTTCTTCTCCCCGCGGAGGGGCGGCGGGCGGCGGCGGGGCGGGGCGCCGGGGTGCTCGCTGCCCCCGAGCGTGTCCAGCTCCTCCAGGCACAGGAACCCGTAGTTGAGCCGCTTCTCGTCGTACAGGTACGAGCAGCGCCTGAGGCGCAGGCGCGCGCCGGCGCGCAGGTGCGCGCGCTGCACCAGGCCGTTGAGGCGCGGCGCGAGGTAGCAGCGCTCCTGCCGCGCGCCGTCCGCCAGCGTCACGTCGTACCAGTACTGCGGGGCGGCGGCGGGAGCCTGGGCCAGGTACCGCTCCACCGCCACCACCGTGAGCGGGGGCGGCTCCGCGGGGGCCACGCTCAGCTGGGAGGAGCCCCGCACTTCCTCAAAGACCCTCTGGAGCCAGGAGGTCCCGCCGCCGCTCGCCGGCGCCCCCCGCCTCTCTTCGCCGCCGCGTTCCGGGGTAGGGTCCTGCATGACAGCTTCCTCGCGGCCCCTCCCCCCGCGCCGTCGAGGCCGAACGCCGGGGCCCGGGCCGCTGCTGGGGCGGGGGAGGGCGGCGGGACACAGCGGCCGCGGCCTCCTGCTGTCACGGGCTGAGCCGGGCCGCCGCCATGGCGCGCGCGGGGGCGGGGCTGCTGCGCGCGCGCGCCGCTTTCCATTCAAAGCTCCCAACGGTCGCGGAGGGGGAGGGGTGGGGCCGGTGGAACCGTTGCCGGGGAGGCGCGGAACACGGCGGACAGGAAGGCGGCGGCAGCGGCAGCGGAGGGAGCCCGGCGGGGGCGGGCGTGTAAGGGAGGAAGCGGTGGGAGGAGCAGCCGCGGGGCCGCCGGTAATAAATACCCGGGGAGCGGGGGAGTTTTGAGGCGTTGGGCCGATGCTGCTCGGTCGTTAGCGAGTGATCCCGGGGGCTACGGCAGGGCCGTCAGTGCGTCTGCTCCGCGTTGTGCTGCCGGTGCCCCGGCCTCCGGAACGGCAAAGGGGCTTTTCATTCCCTGCGGCCCCCGAGGGACCTTTTGCTGCACCTGTTCGTGATTTTGTTTTAATTTAACAGGGTGCATAATGCTCATTATTGTTTCTACCTCAAGATAGAGTCATTTTGGTTGGAAGAGACCTCAGAATCATCAAGTTCAACCATAGCCTAACTCTAGCACTAAACCGCGTCCCTAAGAACCTCATCTAAATGCCTTTTAAGCCCCTGCAGGGATGGTGACTCCACCACTTCCCTGGGAAGCCTGTTCCAATGCCTGACAACACTTTTTGTGAATAAAGTTTTCCTAACATCCCATCTAAATCACGTAGCCTTTGGAAATCCAGAAGACCGAAGTGGGGCTGCAGCTTGGGCAGAGCTGCTCCATGCGCTGCGCCAGATGCAGTTCTCACAGTTGAGAATGGTTGTATTCCTGGTCTACGGTCTTTGCCACTGTGGAGTATTTGCCTTAGGGAAACTGGAAAACCTGTTGCATGAACCATTTAAAACAGTCTGAAAAACTACACGAGGGTATAAAAGCCAAGCCTTTTCTGGTCTTTAGACTGCCCTAGGAATGGTATGAGTTTATGGATTTTATGTAACAGAGCACTCCTTAGGGAGAAAATTTAAATCGGTCATTCTTGATGCTTGGAGCTAACGTTGGAGCTAATGTATTGAGTAAAACTGCAATGTGGTGTCTTTTTTTTTCCCCCAAATGAATACATGATCTGTTATGTGGACTGATAAAAATAGTATTTATGATTTAAAAAACAAACATGACCCAAACACCTTTTTATGGAGGTTCCAGAGGATGTGATTTGACATCACACTCAAACCTTCCTGGAGAGCTGTGGTGTAGACTTTTTTCTATCTATTAAATTAATCTGTAGGTATAATGAGGAACTCTGTATACTATTCACAGCCTCTTTCTACTTTTGTCTGTGCTTGTGATATGACTTGCAGAAGAAAGGTGTTTTATTTATATCAGAGGTAATTGTTACATGTACATCTATTGTCAGGATTTGTTATTATTGTAAGTCACTCTGGTTTCAGTCATGAAAACCATGAAGTTATAGTTTTTGTGGAGTAATAATAGACTGATATAGACTGATAGTAGAGTTAATACTTTGTAATTTTGGATAAATTTGTATGTATTGCAGTTTCAGATACAAGATAGTTCCCTCTCTTAGGAACTGGATCCTGTTATGTTCTTTCTCGCCAGCAGAGGTATAGCTAACATACCAATTTCAAAACTGGCTCAGGGTAAATCTCTATCACT
Organism: Pampusana beccarii; assembly: GCA_013399365.1. Taxonomy (NCBI): domain Eukaryota; kingdom Metazoa; phylum Chordata; class Aves; order Columbiformes; family Columbidae; genus Pampusana; species Pampusana beccarii. The sequence continues at coordinate 297,310 of VWYH01010065.1, forward strand.
GACTGAATATCAACAGCGTGTTTTAATGACTGGTTGTGTCTGTGAGTTCTTCTGGATGTGATTTCCCTGCCATAGCTGACCAGTGGGACGGATGTGATTGTATTAGAAATGGCAAGTTCAGAAGCACTTGGAGAATCAGTAAAGAATGGTGATGAGCCATCAGGAGATGGCTCTATCAGTCATGAAAACAAAACAGCTCAGCGTGTTACTTTGAGCCTGTTCCATCAGACATTTAAGAATATCATTGAAGGCAATATGATTTTTTACACTAAGCATCAGTGTTGACCTCTGGTGAATTAATACAGTCTCAAATTCTCAGACATAATTAGCAGCTAATGATCTCAGGTTTTATGTACAACACACCTTAAGAAAAAACAGCAGTTAGTCTCTATAGCAATGCCAGTGAGGAATGGGCTGTGCTGAATAGGAGGACGTTAAGACATTCTATTAAATGTTACATTTCATATATGTTGGAGAAATAAAAGGCACAAAAGAATAAAAGGTGATGCTGTAGATTTTTTAAAAAATAGTTATTGTGCGAGATCATAAAGCTTACTGTAAAACACCATTGCTCACCATAAGGTGTTTTGAGGACAAAAATGGAAAAGCTTTTCTAATACGTTTCACCATTATTTCCTAGATGCTTTTGTTAAATCAGCCTAGAAAATAACAAGAAGTGATTAACTAATGCTAAACTACCATTTGAGGTGATTACCCAGCAGACATCCTCTTGCCCTTTAATCAGCTCTATGCACTTTGAGAAGCAGTTAAAGAAAGTAGTGGGCTTTCAGCAGAAAGATCACTTACACTTTTGTCATGTGGAACCTTGATTTATTGTGCAGGTTTTAGAATCTATAGAAGTCTTCTATATAGATTGCAGGTTTGCTCATGTTTCAGTTAACTTAAATACAGCTGTCTAAACAGGGAACTAGCTAGCTTTTATGATTTTTTTGGAGAATCAATTTCATTCCAGAGCAATGTGGTACCATGAAACAAAGTACTTTTTAAATACAAAAGAAAGCTAAGATTAAAAATGCCATTTCATTTAAGCTCCAATAGCAATAGACAATACAAAGCTATTTACAGTTTGTTTGATATATTATGTAACTTGCAGTGTGTGTGTGAGTGTAGCCAAATCTTGCTGCTTAGCTCTATTTTTTGACAAATAGTTATAAATTAAAGAAGATATTTTATTTTTTCCTCTTATTAGACAAAACCCCAAATGCATTCATGAATCAGTATATGGATGGATGATCCTGCGTCCCCAAGGGGGTACAGTTTCTAGCAATTTGCAACCTTCTGTTTTCTTAACAGTATTTTAATTGAACAACTCAGTATGGGGAGCAGGAGAGAATCATGAGCAAGGATGATCAGAGAAAGGCTAATTTTGTTTTGTTGTAAATAAGTTGAATTTTACTTAGTATTCTCATAAATGAGTGCCATAGTTGGGCCCAGTTTGATTTTTGTTTAGCCAATATATGCCACAGAATATTCCTATATTTAAGGGTAGGATGAGATGACTACTCTTGATTGCTGGCGCGCCACTGATCAAATGGGTGTGCTGCCTGCATGTCAATCAGTGCCAAGGAGTGAGGGCTGGGGGAGGAGATTTTAGGTTCTAGCCCATAAAACACTTCCTCTGACATTACCTATAGCACCTGCCATAGGGATCAAGCTTAGTGTATGTGTTGGATAAAAATACAAATAACGTTTTAGTATTAGTCTATACAAGGTAGATCAACCGCAAAGCCTACAATTGCAGGTTAGATTAAGAATTGCCTTTATTTGCTCTCATCTCTGGGCATTTTGTCCAGTTTTACTTTGCCTGCAGACTTCTATCAGGTGTTACTCTTTCAGATTTCAACAGCTGGCGTTTCCTTTCTCTCATCACCTTGAGTACTTTTTTTTTTTTTCGGCTGGGCTGTGTAGTCTGGGCTGAGAACTACAACTGCATAGAAACTTTTTATGACCCGGCCATTAAGGCTTGAGCAGCATGCCTGCTTGGAGCCTGGGAGATAGGCTTTTGTAAGAGGTTATATTGGGTGCTTGTGACCATTCATTTTTACATTTTTAACTCAGCCAAAAATGGAGAAGCCTCAATGGAGATGGCAAATCAGCTTCACTTTTCACAGGAATGGTAAAAGGCACAATGACCAGTTTACTGACTGTTTTCTCAAGTCCTGGTTCCTGAATTTTTTTTTTTTTAGTAGAAAAGCCTGCCGGTTTGCTTATCTGTCTGTTGTTTTGTGATACAAGTTTGTTTTATTTTGTAAAAACAAACATGGACAAGGCAAATACTGTCCCTAGCATCTTTCCTGGAAACTGTAGAACCATCTTGGCTAAAGTTAAGGGGGGTGGGGAGGAGGGGTGGAAATGAACTGGTAATAGTTGATACAGAAGATGGAAATTATAGCCCTCTCTGAAGAATCTGACAATAGTAGAAGGAAGGGAAAAATGAGGTCTTGAGAAGATCAGCACTTCTCACTCATGTTGCTAACCTTTGGCAAGGTACCTTGAAAGAGTAAACCCTTGGATCCTCACCTGCGGTTCTTTTTACAGATATGGATGGGGCTGGGTACAAGATTTTTCGTGCTAGTTCTAGAAAACAATAATTATTATTTCTTGATAATATTTTTCCACAACATTAATTACCTCTCCCAATCCACTAATCATACATATATGAATCACTGTACTTTTTCTTTTTCATAGCAGTCATCGGTGCAGAAGTGAATCACAGTTAAAGAAGGAAACCAGAATTCTTGCTTTTCTCTACTTACTACAATTATTCCTGATTTTAAAGGAGGTAAGCAAATAAAAAAGAGAGAAAAATCTCCTGTCCAACAGATGGAATTGTACTGGAACTGAAGCCTGATGTATTTCCTCTTGAGCTGAGGAGTGAAACTCATTTGAAGTTTCCAGGTGTACTGTATTACTGAACTTCAGAAGTAACTTTTGGTGGAAAAAACAATAATGACTGGAAAAACTAAGCTATATAACCAATCAAGCAACCATGATATCTTTAAGTTTGTGATACAGATTCCACTCCATACATTAAATGCTGGAAACAACATGCTCTGCTAGCTTAAGAGACATATAACATTGATTAAAGGTACTCTTCATTTTAGGAAATTAAGGTAAATCTTGCCTCACGCCCTCACCCTTTCCAACTCCAAAAACTGGCATAAATGGTCAATTTTCTAATTCTTGCTCTTAGGCAGTGCAGCTACAACATGCTATCACACTTCCCATCACGTATAGCAATACGTTCTATATGCAGCAATAAAGACTGCATGAGCATACCTGAGAAAAAGTGAACTGGGGTAACCTGGTGTTCAGGCTGATACACATGCATAAAAGCCAGTTCTTGCAGTGTCAGTGACTGCAAGCTCTCTTTTCACTCTAGTTCTGCTGCCCTCCTCCCACTGGGTATTACTGTAAAGAGAAAGGCTGCTGCACAGAAGCTCACTTGTGAAGCTCATTAGAGCACAGACAGCACAGCGCTGGCTGTCACCCTTACTGGCACTCTTTCTGGGCTGAAATCTCACACTGTCACCTCAACATCTTTATCCACTGCAAGGAAATAAATTCATTTTGTCTCTATAGGCAGATGTAGATGTTTCCCTAGGGATAACGACTGGGTTTGGAAAACAATAACAAAACCTTTTATCATTTTTACAACAGTTTATGTGAATAGAACGGAATTTTACAAGCACAATATTAGTGTTGATTTTCAGAGTATTTTTTTATTACTGTTTCAGTTGTACAATTTCAACATTAGGGAACAATACATAATGTACAGTACATAGGCTTGTATCGTTCCCAGGTTTTAAAGTCATTTGTCAAGGTTCAGGCTGCAGAATTAAGTTCACTGTTCCTAAAATGAAAGCAGGCACATACAATACTACCTTGCTGCAGTTATTAGAATAATCTTGTTTGGCAAATATAAGATTAAGAGCACCACCTGCCATTAGGATACTGCATGTACCAAAGGATTACGGACAGGGATCCTTAACGTTCTGCCCCTATAGCATTTGTTCACATCAAAGTGACATCACTAGAAAAATACATTGTTAGGCAGTTCACTCCTTGATTTTTAAAGTTAGTGAAAGGGTACAGTAGAGGAACACCTCACAAAATGAAACTACAAATCCAATACACATTTTGCATAGTTAAATTTATGTCAGGATAAACTTGTGTCTCTGGAATTTTTTTTTATTTCCCACCTTTGAACTTTTGCTTTGAGCTGAACAGTTTTTCAGAACACTCATTCAGTGTTCAGACCACCTGGTCACTCCCGATAACTTTCCATTTCTTTGGTTACTTCCTTTTCCTTAACATCCCTTAACTCCTTATTTTAATTCTTCCTACAGCAATACACTGTTCCAGACATCCACTCACCCCTCTTTGGCTTCTCCTGTTTATTTTCTTCAGCTTTTCCCACCTCTTCAGTCACTTTCACTCTCTTCTGTTACTCTTCTCAACATCTCTGGGCTCTTTCTCATTTTCAACTGTTCTGATTTAATTAAAAGAATATGCCACAGTCGTGTTCTTGTTGCATCTAGTTGCTATTGCTATTTGCAATACCACTTCTAAATCCTTTCAAAGCATTCACCTCTAAGGACTTCATTCTTTCCATGTTTACACATGGATATAACCCAAATAATTCCAATAGTTTTGTGCAAAGTGACAGATGAAAATCTACCCACTGCCTTGAATCATAGATGGAGAGAAAAGAGAGCTAATAGAAGAAAAATGAAAAATTAAAATATCAATGTAATAGTGCACATTTGCTCTCTTGAGCTTTTTTTCCCCTCTTGGTATGAAGCTAAACATCTTTACAGCGTGTCAACTTACTATCAAGCTTTTCTGTTACAATAATATTAAACAAGTTTGATCACATTTGCTGCTTTATTCTGTTGATATCAGTTGTTCTAAATTCCCACTGTTCTCTGCTAAATTCTATTTAACTAGTGCCTAGCATCAGGAGAAGAAAATCTGCCTCCTCTCTGTTGACACCAAAATAGGAGAGGGAAAAAATTCACATGCATCCCTTGTAATGCAGAAGCTGCTCTGATAAGCACACTTTACAAAATAATACAGGGCAGCCTGGATCACTGATTGCTTATAGCATTAGCAGTTTTGCAAGAAAGTTTTGCACACCTACTGGGTACAAAACGAAAGCTGTTCTTCCTTCTCACTCTAAGACTTTTAAGTTGAAAGCAATTAAGTTGTATTTCTGATTGTCTGCAAATTATTTTTTGCCTGTAATTGTAACTTTCATGTCTGTTTCTGTTACAGGTGTTACAGGCTTGAGTTTGTTTAGTTTTGTGTGTGTGTGGCTTTTTTTTTGTTGTTTTGGTTTTAGTCATGTCTTCATTGTTTATTCTTGTTATTATTTTGGGGCTTGTTTTTATTTATGGTTTTTTTTGTGGATACAAAAAAAGTCCAGTTTTGAGTAGCACGGGAGCCAAGCCACGTTTTGCTCATTTGTCCCAGATCTAGCATTGGCAACAGGTAGGAACATTACTACAAATAGACAGAGACCTCCTGTTTTCACACAGCTCTGCCTGAGCACAGTGTAGCATTCAAATTTTAAGCCTGCATCCAAACTGATTACTTGCATACATTAAGAACCACTTTGAGTATTTAACTGCACGTATTTTTTAGTGTGGCCTTAGGCTTATTTTTCTGTAAGTTAAAACATTTGAAGGGAAAATACTTCATAAAAAACCTATGCATTTTGAGATACACTAGTGCTTGTGAAAAGTGCTAGGCTAATAACTTTGGAAAGTGCAGTCCTTGGAATAGGACTGAACATAGCCAAAGAACACAGGCAGCAACAGTGTAGGCATCTCTGACCTGCCGGCAGCTGTTGAGGTGCCAACACAGGAAAGGGGGCAAAGGATGATTAGCCCCTAATTTGATTCTCTGCTGACATATACAAGGACGCCAGTTCTGGGGCTGATGGTTGCAGTCACAGCACCTGTCAGTCACAGCATGACTGCCAACACTAACTTGACCTGCCATACTATACAAAACAGCTACCAGTTTTAACAACTTTCTTTCTCGCCTTCTTCATCAATTTTGAATGAACATCCTTGAGGTAGACGACCAGATATTCCAATGCACTTTCCCTGCACCTTTCAGTATCACATATTTCAAGTAGAAAAAAAAAAATAAATCTATTTTCAAACACTGTAGCTAGCAATTTCACTTTCGCCTACAGTGTCATCCATACTGTATCATGTCTGGAATGAGCTCTTTTGTATTACATTTGATGCTTTCCATTTTCAAAGCACATCCAAAAATCACCTAAATGAGGATTGCATTAAACCCTACAATTTAATAATAGTATATGATATATAATATATATAGATATATAAAATATCTGTATAGTTTTATCGCCAAGTTACAAAGCCCCTGAGAACAGAGTTTATGCAGAAACACTGGCACCAATAACACTAGTGGATGCAGCTTTATTTAGATGTAATTAGCATAGAAAGCACCTGAAATTATTTATATTTTCTATTTATAATAGATTAACTCTTTGGATATTTTCATAACTATATTAAGAATACATTTGTTAATCTTAACATCCATTGTGGAAAGAATATATTTACACACAAATACATGAAAGACTTGATGCTGAAAGAGCAAGAAGGGAAGAAAAGATGGTGCCTTGCGGGAGCGTGCCTGGTCCTGTGCCCTTATATACATGGGTAGTGCCTTTAAATCAACTCATATGAGTGCGGGTCCCATGTCTGAACAAAAGTTACAGGTTCAGGTCCACAAGGCTTTATGCACATATGATTTTGACAAACTACTATTTGAACTATTTTTACAAATACATTCTACAGTAACTGTGTCTACGGGCTCAGGCATCCAGCCCTGAGAGAAACATGAAGTCTGTCCCCTGCATTTTGTAAAATCTACCAGGTGGAGCACATGTCTAGAAGTAGCTGCTTTTACAGCTCTGCAGTGAAATGCACCTGTCTACCTAGCACAGGATACAACTGATCCCTCAAGCATCCCAATCCGTGTTAGGCCCCATCATGAACACTTGCTCTTTCACCTGTTATAACACTTGGGCAACTGAGTCTTGGTAAAACAGTGACAGCTTGCTTAAAACACAGAACAAGCCAAAACCCAGTTCAAAATAAAGCAGATGCCAATTTGTCACCCAGTTTGTGTGTGTTTTTATATCTACTTACAGATGTTGCTGTCCAAAAAAAGAAAGACTTCAGTTCAAGATAACATTACATCATCTGTGAAAATGAAACTGTACACGTTTCAGAGTACAGGAACCTCTTCAATTGGCTATATTCTTCATTAAGGTTGTTCTCTCCTGGCACTGTGAATACAATCTTGGTTTGCAACATATTTTACAAGACAAACAGGTTTGCAATACCTTGACAGGAAAATGGAATTCTTTCCCAACTGAAAGAATATGAATTTTGATAATTTAATAATGACAAAATCTTTGTAGGTAAAAAGTGCAAACTTGCGTGTATTACCTCCAAGCATTTTACACTGCTACCTACAGGGAATTTCAAAGCATCCTTCATTTTGAAGTGATTTACCAGTTGAATAGTACATTTTGACCAAGAGTCATAAAATATATTTGACTGCTGCCTCCTGACTGTACAGATGCAAAGAACACCTTGAAAGAGAAAAAAAAAAAGATATGCTACTGTCAGTCTACATTTATGAGAATATTTTTACCCATATGTGAAATCTGAGAGAATGCCACAGTCCCAAATACAAGGAGATACATCTGTCTATCTGTCTATCTATCTATATCTCACAGTTCAATTTTAATCCCATAAGAAACTTTTAAAAGTAAAACTATGCTTGTGGTACAACTGGGTATATTTTGATGTACTTCTTTTCCTATTTGGAAAGACACAAGAGAACATTTTAAAATAATTAATCTAAACAGTTTTGGGGCCCCAGTTTTCTAAATATTTCAGTGGGACTAAGCAGGTTTCACAGAAAATTTATCAAGCACTGCTAAATGGAACAATCATACTTGATTATCCATACTTTAGTGTCTGCAGTATCTCTAATATTAGAGCACTGGTGGGTTTTGTGTGGTGTGGCTTTGTTTGTTGTTTTGTTTTTCACGATGGCTGCTCAGAATTGGCTGTAATTTGGGTAGCCCAGGAGAGTCACTCCTGTAATTGGGCATTATCAAGGCTGGCTCACCAGCCCGCCCCAGTACACCTGTGTGTATTATTGTGCTGGAGTCCGGCCAGTTAGCAGCGTCTGTATGTGTTATCACCTCTGATATCAGTTAAGGCTGGGTGCAACATGAATTATAACAGAGCTGGCTAAAGTAGGGTCGTGTGAAAGTGTGGAATATGCATAGTGTGTGCTTTGTGGGGTCAGTGACTACATTTGCTTTGAATGGGGAAATTATACTAAGGTAAGAAATAACCAATGTAAAAACAAAGTTACAAAAATTAAATGGTCTTAGTATCATAGTCAGCCATCACTCATTTTTGCTAAATCACCACACTGTAGTCATCTCCATACCTTGTCATTTCTTTCACAGAGAAATTTTAGCTTCTGTGCTTTCTTGTGCATAAATACTCCTTCCAGATTTCCTGTTTCCACAGAGCGTAGTTCAATCGCCTTCTCTCCCCAGCCCATGACCTGATTAGATTGAAGGTACGCTGGAAAAAAAATAAGAGATACAATTTAACAGCTGAAAAACTGTTTTTTACCTCATTTATGTCAATATGGATCTGAAGCATTTAGCTTTGATAACAATATATTCTGAATTATTTGTATTTTAATTTACATAGCCTTGGGAACAGTAACTGTATTTCAGTTTCTACTCTCAGACTTACTTTGTATTCTAGACCCAAAAGTATGCTACTTATATATTCTGTGATTTTAGAATCACTGAAGTTTGGAGGAAATCTCTGAAGGGCCTCTTGTTTAACCCCCACCCCAAAACAGGGCCAGATTAGATAAGATTATTCAGGAGCTTGTCCAGACATGTTTTGGTGGATATTTCACAACCTCTCTGAGCCTCTGCTGCAATGCATCACTGCTTTCAAGGTTAAAAATTTCTTCCTAATATCTAACTGGAATTTCTCTTGGTGCAACTTGTGCCCATTTTGCCTCTCATCTTTTCATTCTACATGTCCAAGAAAAGTCTTGACTTTGTGTTCTCTATACCTTCCTATTAGGAAGTTTGGTTTGTATTTATTACGGAGCTCAGCTTAGTTTGAAACCTAAATGCTTATGAATCTGAGATTCTGGCATGATTAATTTGGTGTCCTTAGCTATTGTCTTCCCATCACTGGTTACATTCAATATCCCCAAAACCAAAATAAGATACTCCAGCTCTGTGGAAGCTTACTATGTGTCTCCCTTTAAATCTGGCAATTAGATGAGAAATTGAAATAGTGATGAAGGAGTTAACACTACAGATTTCAAATGAGGCACAGTTTCAGTGAAAGCCCTCTGATTAGTGCATGTATGGGCTTCCAAGGTAAAAACACATTAGTTATGCTCTATTGACAGTCAATGCTCAAAAATTGTTCTTGCTAAGCTATGAACCGTTATTAGTCTGAGAATTCTGGTGCTCTGAAATTATCTAGAGGGATGTGTGCATTTGACTGGTTTTTAGCTTCAGTGGACAGTGCTTGCCTGCCCCACACTATTAGCAAGTTTGTTCCTTAAAACCTTCCATGTTGATTTAGATTTTTGCCTAAAAAAATCAAACTTTCAGTACACACTGACAGAGGAAGCAACAGCCTGCGATCCTGCTTTAGAATGACAGCAGAAAATAAAGGCAATATGCCTGACTGACTCTTATGTCCTTCTTCTAGCAGTTGCTGATTTAATATTAACTTGGAATCCTTGCTTTATAATTCTTGTCAGAACAGGTGTATGAAAATGATACTTCCTTGGAACCATTTGTGTTTTTGCTACAATGTTGGGATTTTAGCTTCCTTGAAGTCTATGAATTTCCCCTAAATCTGTTTAGTAGACTTTCCTTTCAGTTGTTTGTGCACACTGAAGGCTTCCCTGCCACTAGAGCTGAGAGCAAGAAAATTCTTTCCCAGTATCCCAGTCATGTGGGAAGAGGAAGACACCAACCTGTTTGAAAAGCAAAATGGCAATAAGCAACCGAGGATAAGTGGAAGAAGGTGGGGAGAGGTGTTTTCAAAAAATCAAACATCTGAAATCAATACTTTTTCTAGTCTCTTGTTTATGCTTCAGTTCCTAGGCTTTACAGCAGGGCGCTGTTGCTGTAGGCTGCGAAGAAGGCTGTCATTAACATTTCTGAATCCCTGCAGCAGCAGCATGGTGAGCACCATGCAATGTGCAGTTAGTGTCTAAAAAGGTAGGCCCAGACCACGCATAAAGTGATGAAGATGAAAATGATACAATACTCAAACATTTTCTATTTTTTGTAACAACTGACACCACATTAACCTCCCCCTGCTTCACCCAGTTTACTGCATATTTTAAAAGACTTAAAGTTGTGCATGAGCTGTGTGGTTCTTGTTACACCATTCACAGCAGCACTGCTCCCTGGAACATCAAAGAATACACGCCATAAACTTAGTATAGCAAAGCGAGACCAAAATCAGTTTCGTAACATCATGAAAACACTAGCAATGCTCTAAATGCAGGGCAAGACTTGGTAGGTCCTGTTTACAGCGTGTATTAACATTAAGATGAGCAGAGTCCCCATTCAGGGAAGTAACTGCTTCAAGGGGAGATGTTGGGGGAGACAGGAAAAGTGAAAGAAATTACTGAGCCATATTGGATCCATTAAGTTCTGTGAAGCATCCTGGACACGAGCCAATGATCTCAGTCTCAGACCAGCATATACTCAGTCTGAATGACACAAGTGCACTCGGTACCACAAAACCCAGGTACTGCTACAATCTCCCTTCCCTTCTTAACCTTGCTTTTCTTTTTTAAACTCTTCCCCTTCAAAAATCCCTTTTCTGATCTCAAATACTGAATTTGGCTCACTGCCCTAAGTGAGCCAATTATTCCCAAATGACCTCTTCATGAGAGCAGAATTGGGGCGGCTTTTAGCAAAATATCATAAAATTGGGCTTTTCTGATTACTATTACAGAAATAGGGCAGGACAGGACCTTAATGCACCTTCTGTTCCATCCATACCTTTGTGCCACATCGGTATCACTGCTGACAATTGTGTGGCTAACCTGACCTTGAAAACCTCTAGTGATGGAGCCTCCAAAAATTCCCCTGGCAACTGGTTTCAGGTAAATCAAGAAGTTAGAAACAAACAAACTGAATATGAATTAAAAGAATTAACTGCCACCAAAGTTAAGCAATTCTGGGTAGGAAAACTGAGGAATGAGTCAATAACTTTCCTTCTGCAATTCTGTTAAATAGTTTTCCTGCTATTATTTTTACTACCTGGATAGAAGTGGGTATTTTCCTTCCTCCAGTCACAGCTGTAGAAAACTTTTACTAAATGAGAAAGGCTAGAGGGTCAAAATCAAGAAGATAAAAACACCTCTAAAGCTGGATAAATTCACAAGTGGACAAATTAAGAAATTGACCGTGGAAGGCGGATGTTTTTCTGCTGTATGTTTTCATTAGATTGCACTGGACAAAGGGCACAGGGTTCCCTAACCACCCCAAGCAAGCTAGGAATAAATTTTTTTTACTTTATTTTTTTTTTTTTAACTTGTATGTGTCTATGCATCTCTGCTCCCAGTTGTTGCTCACTCCTTTGTAATTATTCCAGTAGAAGTGATAACCTGGAAATGTATTTGGGGTGGCAGTTTGCTTGTTTGAACGCTTTTTGCTGTTTCTTGGGGGAAAAAGAGCACAGGAGATCTGACCAACAGGAATTTTCTGTGCATGAGCCAGACAGCAACTGTTTGAAGAACTGGTGGGCATGTTGATAGAGCACCGAGGAAGTAATTCAGCTGCTTTTTGGTAATGCTGTTTGTTTCTCTACGTAACATCCTTTTTGCTTCATTTCTATTTCCTTTGCTTTTTGTACACAGCAAAGGAAATAAGGACTTTTATTGGTTCTCCAGGAATATCAGTTTTGTGCCAGCTCTAGAAGACTACATACTGTAAATAATTCATTACTCACACAAAAGGGCAAAAGTGCTTCCAAATCTTATTAACTTGATGTTTCTTAAACCCCTTTTTTAATCCTGTTTTATATAGAGAAAATATTGCCACTCTATTTGTATTTAGCCCTGCATATGTGAAATATCTTTCAGATTAAACATAGATAAGAGTACTTCCACAATTTTAATTTCCCATGGGATTTGAGTTTCCTCTCTCCAATTTCTTATTAACAGATCGGTCACAGAGGTCCCAACTTAGACTGTGAGGGTAAGCTATATTTAGGCTCTGTGCCCTAAATCCATCAATTATAACACAAACTATTTTTTTTTTGGTAGTCAAGATATTCTCACCAACTACAAAAACTTTCTTTCAAAATAATTGTTTAAAGACATTAAGAAATGAGCAAAGGATGGCTAGAGGGCACCCTGAGGTTAACACAAGACCCTTCCATTTCTGAAACACAGAGTGAAAACTTTGAGATAAGCTCATACAGACCCATTTCAGACCACCTAAAGTCAGGGAATTCCAGGAAAATGGGATCTTTTATGAAACTTTCAAGTTGCCCCTAAGTTTGGCCATGCATATAACACAGTTATTCACACTTCTCTCATAACAGCTAATGTTTTCATCTGGAGCCAAGAATTTCAAAGGATCAAGAAAATTAAAAGGAGCTAGTGGGAAACAATTATTAAAATAATAGTTAACAGAGCTCTTTGTTTAAAGTTTGACTTGTGTGTTGAGTTATAGGTTGGGTTAATTTGTTTTTAATGGAAATAAGATTCCAATCAGATGTCAAATTAATCTTGTACCACATCAAAGATTGACAGTTTCTGTGCCAAAGAAATCCATTTCTGAGATACCAGAAGTGCTGCAGCAGCAGTGACACAAGGGTTCTCAATCGCATATTGGAAAATTTTCAAATGACAACCGAGAAGGGCTGTTTGGAGACTGTCCCTTCAGCTCTGGAACCTGCAGAAGTATAAACAATGAAAGAGATGGATGGATGGCTGCAGACAGACATTTTCCCTCTAAAGAGAACCTACAGACTTGCTTTCTGAGCACTGGAAGAAATCGTACAAAGAGCTGGCTGTTTACTCAGCTCTCCTAACTCACCCTCCACAACATCTCCTGAGCTCACTGCTTCCTCAGCAGGGTGTTTCGTGACACCCATCCCAGCGACCTGTTCCTGGACGGGCACCGCCTTCCATCTGGTGGTGCCCATTCCTCTAGACTGACTACAGAGAAAATCTAAACTATTCACATAGACAAAACTCCTAACTCCTATACAGTAAAACTCACTAGACAGGATGCCACTCTCAGAAGTATCATCTTTATCCTCTTCCTATTTAACTGCCCTAAAATACTGTGACAAAAATGCTTAGGCAATTTTGTACTGATAGCTTTCCATGCAAATGATTATCACAGTGGTGTGCTGAAGAACAGGAGAAATAGCTGCATAAGCACATGGAAAGGTGAGTGTCCAAATGGCATTCCTTCTATTAAGATGTAATCAACCTTGAGAAATTGAGAATGCCTAGCCAGATGTATACTGAAGGATGTGTTAAATTAATTACCTGGCACAAAGGATCTCTTATTCCAAAGTGGTGAAGCTTTATTCACTTCAATGCCAGCTGGGTACACACAAGGAAATTTTTACTGAAGTGAAGGCAGTGTGATTTCCAGGCTACAGGGATGCTTTACAAACCTCTCTCTCCTATCTGTGGCTTTGATGATTCAGTGCTTTCAGAAACATTAGAAAGGCAGACTTAGGCTTTTAGATCTCTCTGGTCCACTTCTGAGGGATTCCTGCAACCTCTGGCTACATTAAGTGAAAAAAGCTTTGAGAGCCATCAGTGCCCAGTGACACAAACTGCAAATTTCCAAGTAGGAGTCATAGATCTATGTGACCCTTGTTGCAATATCCCCCCCTTTCTAAAGCAGGATGTAAGAAAGCCTTAGTGCCTTTGTTCCTTATATATCATGCAGCTTTGAAACACACCATCTATCTACTAACCGTGACTCTCTAGGAGATAGCATATAGTAAGAATACTACAACTAGAAAAGCCTGTAATAGTTGCAAATAACATCTATGTTTTCAAAAGTATTAAACATGAGATTAGGGTTAATCTCTGGCAGGACACTTATATAAATACAGCTGATTTTTTTCTTCCCAAGGCAGGAAAAAGGAGTGCTAACATGTGGGAAAACAAAGAAGAGGTTAAAAGTTTAGGAAAATTACATAACATGTACGCACACTATAAGGTGGATAAGACATTGCAGTTTGAAGGCAGTGTTCATGTTCCGAAGCTTGCTACTGAACTGTGCCAGCATAAGGAAGCACGTCCTGTAACAACACACTGCGTGAACATCTCTGTCTCTTTCAGATCGTATTCGTCAGTGCAGCTTCTAGTTATGTTCAGTACTTCTCATTAGAGCTTCTCCTACCCTGGCAGAGTAATTGCCTTTTGATTATGGATTATTTTTTATGGTATTTCTAATGTTAACTCAGAAGGGATGAGCAACTTCAACATATCAAAGACCATTAGATACTCCTATGAAAAATGGAGAATTGACTTGATATATTTTAATTATGCCCTGTAGCTCTGAATATAGGCTGAAAATTGGAGATAGGGCTATTTAGTGAAGAGAAGGGAAGACTATATAGTTAGTTTATGACCTTATACCTGCTTTTTGAAAGTGAAGCAGTTTTTGTTGCTGAATTTTATTGAAACAGTGGAAAAAATAAGTTCTCTTGTAGCAATTTGTGTGGCAGATGTGGGCTTGCCCTCACTACTTTTCAAAACCCTCTACAAATGTCAAATCTGGCATTTACTTAAGGATGCTATTCTAGTGATTTTAATGGTCTTTTCCTAAAACTACCCAACTAGAAGTGAAAGGAAAAAGGTGAACGTCCTCTGTTCTTCACGGTGGTATGCAGTTTCTCCCAAGCTAATAATATGCTTTTGCACAATCTACGTGTTTTGGGCTTTTATTGTTTGTGAGTATGTTTTAAGATGCAGAAGAACAAGAGTCAGAAAAGAAATTAAAAGCAACAAATAATAAACCAAAAAATCTGTCTGTGTTGTTCTTGGTTTTCCCCACACTGTTAACTTGAAGCCCTCCAGGGAAGGTGAAACAAACAGCTGCCCTGGCTACAATTACAATCTTCTCCTACAAAGCCAACTGCAAACACAGAGATTGCGAATCTTTAAGAAATACCCTGGGCTGGCAACACTTTGACTTTAAAACAATAAAATTAAGGGGCCATTTGAGAGCAGTTACAGACCTCTTCAGTAACTGACCTCTCTACAGTTGTGAATTTTTACCTAAAATGCTATGGACTACAAACAAAGTAGAAAACAAAAACACCTTTTTCCCCCTCTAATTCACACAATTCTCTCTCTGAAAACTGGTGGTGAGCTGCATCCTCCGTGAAGTTTGGCTGTATAGTCAAGGTACGATGCAATAAACAGCGTGACAAGAATACAACCTCAGTGATCCAAATGTGAAGACCCTACTGTAATCATTGGCTGTCTTAAACTTACATAAATCTGTTTACTCTTTAGACACCTGGTTTGCTCAGATGTTGCTTTATGTGCCATACAACCACTTTCATGTGAATACAAACCTCATAAACAAGTCAGGCTTCACGCAGCAGAATCTGATATTTAATAAAGTGCTGTTTTTCATACATACCTACAGATGCTGGCATTTCTCCCCACTGTAAAACAGTTTCCTTCGTGAAATGCCCATATATATCAATGTAGATGCCTTCATCTTCGTAGGTGAGTAAGAGCTCCATTCCGCTGGTGTTCGGGAGGATGATAATGGCATGTGGGTGAATAGTCCCCTGGATCTGCAATCATATTTTACTAAGATTCATACCAGAAAACAGACCGCAATTTTAGTGACTACATCAATCTAACCAGCTTGGCAGAGCAATACAAAGAAGTAGCTCATGGAAAGTGGAAGAAACACCTGTTTTCAGAGAGGCTGTGCCGTTAGCCAGCTCGCCTGTGAAACGGGCCTTCTCCCTCCCCCCGAACCTGACAGTAGGTTTGCAAAGAAATCGACATTCAGTATTTCACTTCACATTTGCCACTATTCATCGGTATCAAGAAGCCATGGAGCCACTGAGACACAATAATATTTACTCACTCACAAAACACTTGTGTTTTATAAATAGAAAAGAGGTGAAATAAATTTGAATTCACAACTATTTCAGAAGATGGAGGAAGGACAAAAGCTTCCACATGCCAGGAAATCAGTGCTTTCACTTTCCACGATATTTCCCTGTCCCCACACAAGCTAAAACCTGTAAATGTCACAATATTTACAGCAAGTTGAGAAGTCACCTGGAGCTTTCAAATACAAGCCACTCCGTCCATTCCTTCCCACGTCCTCCACCAAAAGTAATTCCCCCTTTCAATGCCATTAAGCACACGTTCTGCATGCTGCAGCAGCAGTGCAGTTCGCTCACACGAGTTATTTTTACAGCTGTTCAATGCACTAGAATCTCTCCCAGAAGCCAACGTGTCCCAAGTGAAGAAAAAGTAAGTATGCAACCGTGAAGGTGGGGTTTTGTGAAAGCGATTCGAAAAAAAAAAGAGGACAGCCTTGAAAAACAATTTCAAAGCATTCCTTTGTTTAAAGCACTACTCAAAACGGGATGTTAAATTGTTAATTAAACCACTACAATTAATATTTTTATAGGAAGCATATGACTGGAGTTTCTACATCATTTTCACAAGCCAGCAACACACAGATCTTTTTTTTTCCTTTAAGCACATACATTTACACACACCATAAGGGCACAACGAACAGTAAAAGAAGCACTGAAGCTGTACTTGCCAAACCGAATACACCCAGGCCAACCACTTGACTCCGTGCCTCCGCAACAACTATCCGTAACACTAGGACAGGTATCCAGAGCCGCAGAGCAATTTTAAGGCGTTGCTTTGGTACTTGCATGAGCGATCGGAGCAGGTAAGAGATGGAGAGAGAGGTGGGGAACTGGGAAAAGAGGCTACCCGAAAGCAAGAGGATCTGCAGTCAGCCCGCTCAGGTCTGCTCTGTTGCCACCACAAAGCTCCTCGAGAGAATTATCCAATTCTAGCAGATGCTCTTTAAAATGATAAAATACCAAAAAGAGCCACTGGAGCAGCAGATTTATTTCAGGTCTAAGAGTCTAAAGGGAAAATATATTTTTAGTACATACTAACTTTTGGTTGAAGAGCACACAGAAATGGAGTCAGTTTTAAAGGTGCCCTATATATTCAGGGCAGTCACCTGGGAAATCTCTCTCATCAGGTACATAATTATATTTGCAGCCTGTTGAAAAACTAGGGCCTCTAAGAAGGTTCGCTTTTTTCTTTGCCTTTCCTATCTTGGGCAATTATGCTAATGATCTTTTTGACAAGTCATTATTCACCTTGCTTAGCAACCAGCTTCCAGAAATGGCAGGCAGGCACCACACACAGATTGATAAACTGATGTGAATTTTTCATAGTTGCGCAGTTAATAAAGCTACTAATTGTCAGGTTCAATAAACCCTCTAACAAAACAAACATTAAGTCCCTTAAAAACAAAACGAAACCCCAACAACAACAACAACAAAGAACCACAGAAACAAACAGCACAAGCTTTCTGCAGATGAAACAGTTTGTTCTGAACAGCTAGAAAAGTTACTTAAGAGAAGTTTGTAAAGTTAACAGCCACCACCAACACTGCATCCATGAGAAGCCCAGGTCTGATGGGATCTGAAGACCATCACTTGTCAGGGCAGCTCAAGTGGCTTGCACGGGAGATGTGGGTTTTCGTTTGGTTTGAAAACGCGGGGCTGAGAGTGGGGGAAAAGAAGTTAAAAAAAATACAAGGGTTCAAGGCACAGGCTGCAACATGCAGATCGGGGATGAGATTTCTTCAGACCTCCTGAGCATCACTTTGGGACGCGTTGCCTTGGGACAGGAGGAGGCCATCGCACCCAGGTGAGCAAACCCTCTGCCCCTATGGAGCTCTCTTGACTCCAGGGAGGTTTTCAAGTGTGCCCAGGAGTTTCCTTGCCCGGAGCCACCACTGGAGCCATGAGGACCCACTAGTCTTGTGGACCTAAGCCCTCAAGTGTCTCTGCCTTTTGGGACTCACAGCTTTGAAAAGAACTATCTAGAACAGCTAAAAAAAAATAGCAAACAAACAAAATGATTAAAACCATATCACAGATTTCATATTGGACAGCCCCCTGCCAGTCATTTCATTTCTGCAGGGGAATTACTTTGCTGTTATCTGATTTTAAGCAGGAATTTAGTGATCACCATCACCTCGATAAACAGATGCACAATGCAACATGTATACGCCAAACTGAAAGCAACATCTTTGTGCCAACTTCTTGACAATCTAACGAGAAAATCCTGCAGAAAATGTAAAAATTCTTTGGAATTTAAGGACTGATTTCTTGGGCAACTGAACAGTAAGAAGATCAGCAAATTTATTTAGTCTGGGAGCTGAGTTTCTGCAGAGTCATGAGTGCAAAGCAAATCACACTTGGGACACAGAGCCTGGATCTGTAATCACGTGAAACAAATGCAACCTTGCTCCATGGTGAAGAAACTGGGATTATTCATGGGTGCACATGTACACCTGGCTACTCCAGCTATCGGTCCTCATTGCTGCAAGGGTAACACGCTTGCAGGGGATCAAGATTACAAAGACTTGCAACGTATTTCAATCCCAGCCAAATTTCAGCTCAATTCAGTGATAATTTGATCACCTTGTCAGCGAGACTGAAAAGTATAGTGTCAGACTGTAAAAGTCACCTAAATTCATGTAGATATTATTGTGTCTTTGATTGCTTAAGTAGTCCTAAATTTCCAGTATAAATCAATTAAAAATACTACTATCCATACAATAGGTTTTCTGACACTAAACCATTAAAATTGATATTCCAAATCTGATAAAAACATTTTAACAGAACTTCAGTTTTATAAAAGTATGTGAAAAGTGGTTTTCTATTAGCTAGCATACAATAATTATTCTCTTACCCTGTCTTTTGAAATACAGCACAACTCTTAACACGGTCATCAGCAACATACAGCCCAAAGAACAAAGGCATTTACATAAGTTTTTGGAGTATCTTACGTGTGTTGGAAGGTACAGGTCATACACAGATCCAGAGTCCACATCAATAGCGTGAAAGCCTACTAGTGAGCCATATATGACTTTTAATCGTTGTCCATTTTCAACCGTCAGGTCAACTGCCAGTGGTTTGTGATGAAGTGAGGTAAAGGACTGGAAAAAGAAAAATACACAATATAGCACAAAGTTGTGTGTTTACAGATCTACATGTATGATCTTAAGAATTTCCAAAACTCAAAAATTAGAGAGCTATTTTTGTTAACCAGTATGTTACATTTAAGGAGCTAAGCATCCATCACCCACTAAGCTACAAGGAGAGCTGGATAATTCACTTATGTGTTGAAAAGATCTGGATTCTAGAAACAGACAAGGCAAAATTAGGCTGAGTAGCATTCATGTTCATTTTCCTCCTCCCTTGAGGAAAATCAGCATCAACTTTGTGAACTCAAACGTACATTTTGGCACAGCACTGAAACAAGTTATTCACATCCAACAGAATCATGACTCTTGACAGTTTTATTCTTGCCATCACCAATGGATGTCAAATGAAGTACATTTTCTTTAAAAGAATACTCATTTTATCTTTAGAAATAAGCGTTATACAAAGCAACAAAAAGCGAAAGCAAAGAGTAGATGAGAGACAGTGAGAAAGTGATATATCTGAACCAAAGTGAAGTTTCACCTACCTTGAAAGCCATGAATTTGTGATAAGGCTTTGGAGCCCAAGCATAAACCTCCACTGAGTTTTTCAAAGCAATTACGAGGAATTTGATTCTCTCATATTTTACTGTAACACAAGAAGAACAATTCCTTAGGTACTAGACAGACACTTAAATCAAAGACCATCTCATCACATAAAATCATTTCACTTAACTACTTGTAGAGGCAGACATTATCCAGCAAGGGAGACTAATGGATTCTGGACATCAACAGTTAACATCATCAGTGACAATACCTTGACTTAAAACCTATAGTTCATTTATTCTCAATAAAGCTAGATGTCTGTTAAAATGTATATATTGCTTTTCATATATCTACGAAAAAACATTATATATCTTACTAGTCAGAAAAAAGGTCTTAACCCTGCAGCTAAGGCAACCTACTTTATTTTATAAGTGTGAACAAACACCAGTGTTGCTGGTTGTGAATAAGCTACTTTTGGAGGAATGGTCGTTGTTGGCTTAACAATTCTGTTACACTCTGCAGGAAGAATTTTCATTTTGCTGTTCATGTGTGGGGTTAAATCTCCAAGGGCTCGTGTGGGCGAAGGACACCCATGTTTCTGAGTAAGCATTTAAGAGATGAGCAATTTCCTCTAAGCTGATTCAGGGCATGTTGGACCCATTGAGAATAAACGAAGAATCAGGGATTGAAAATTAAGGCTTCTTTGTACATTTTGTTTTCATCCTGCCAGAGACGAGCATTTCCTTTGGAAACAACACCAGGGTATCGTAACCCAACACATTCACCCTTTATTTTATATTTGTCTGCTTGGCAATGATTTTTAAAAGATGCAGGTGTCACACTACTGAAGTAAGGTTTGTGTAACTTTAGGCTAACTACTGAAAGCAAAACAAAACAAAATACCTCCACACCAAACGCAAAGATGACCAACTGAAGCAGAATATGTGCGCGCGTTGCTATAACACAATCACAAAGAAACCAAGAACACACATCTGCTTCACATTCTTTCTTGGATTTAACCCTTGCCACTTTTAAAGCCATGAGATACACAAGCAAAAAAAAAAAAAGTCAAGGAAGGTGTTTATGCGAGCCAGGCACCTCGCCATCTCCTGCACTCTATAGCATTTTTCTATTTGACTTTGAAAAAAGTGCCGCTTTCATATACTGTCGTTCACCAAAGCAAAACTTGCTCTATACATCACACTCCTTCATGCAGTTAAATGACAGAAACTATCACAATACTGATGTTCATCTTCAAGACTGAACTGCTTGAAAGCTAAATAAAAGTAAGATGTTTTTCCAGCTGCTTCAGTACCGTCTCCAGTGTGTAAGTCAAAACAAAGGTATATTTAGGTCTTTTATAATCTAGAGAGAGGGATGAGCTGTAGCAAATCCAATTTGATCTACCTATGGACATATGACTTTCTAGACTTGATTAGTCCAGTTTCTTAGCAGTTACTCAAGGCCAGGAGGGAATCTGAATAGCATGTAGCTGGAAAACATCAGTTTAATTAAAATCTTAAGTATCTACAGAGCTTCCAAACCACTGAGTAACAGACCAGGGCTGGCGCTCCCTTCTTCCAGCTATCACAGGGAATACTCATAACATTATCCAGTAACTGCTGCAAGAAGAGATGCTACCTGGAACGACAGGGCACAAAGCATCTGCCATGTAAAACGAGGAGGTTTGAAGGAGCTCAGTGATATTAAGCCAAATACAATCTTGAAACAGAGCTGAAGAAAAATGCTGGTGTCACAGGATACAAAAGGATGTTTAAGCAGCTCTCAAAGGCAAAAAAAAGTCCTCACCGACTTTGTAGTGTACGCAGCCTTCCAGGTCACCCACAGACACCCAGCCTTGCCGTTTCTCCACCTCTGGATCATTACGCAAAATTTTATTTCTCAGCCATGATAAGTAATACACCCTCAACTTATTCTTCTTCCCTAGGATTTGCAAAAAAGACAGATGCAACGTTTTAACTCGCGGAAGTACAAACTCTCCCACACTTACAAAAAGCCAGAGTTTTGTGACCTTGAGTGCAGCGGGTCTTTGTGCCTTGTCAAGGTGAGAGAAGAGTCCAGCAGCACAAAAGAAAAGCCCTGTGTGATGGTGACAGGCAGAGGGAACTAGGACACGAGCAATCCTATGGGATTTGGCACATGGGCACTCACCTTGTGACTCAAGCTCTATGCAAGATTTTTACACCCGACTAAAATTTTTCCCTTGGGCTGAAGAACAGGTCTCTCTAGATGCATGTATTATCAGAAATAACCACACTATCTTGCATTTACTCTTTGATATAAAGGAAGGAACACAGGTATGGCCTACAATAGCCATTTTGAATGTAATTCATTTAGTTCTAATCAACTGACAATCTTCACTACAAGTAGCTATTTTCTTCTGGATGCCTTTCCAGGTGAGAATTACTTTGTCATCTTTCATCTCAGTCAGTCTTTCTGTTGCTTTAGCTCATAAGTACATATGGTCAACAGCAGTCTGGGATCACAGGTTTGCCTAAAGACAAGGACCGTGTCACATCATCAGCTGGACCTGGCTGTACAGGACAAACAGCCCTCACCATCGCCTACCACGGTGAGTTTGGATGGGAGACAAGGAGCTGCCATTCCTTGCTGGAGCTACATCTCTGACCTCGTTATGTACCGAACGTCTTTTGAGGCCACTCTGACCCATGGGCAATAAGCGCCTCAGCACCTTGCAGAGTCCAAGCTGTTTGTCAGCAGAGGCTGAACACACCACTCCTTTTATTGTTACTGATGCTTTCACAGTACAGATCACTCTGGTGTGACTGCTCATACATCTCGGTGAACACAGAATGAGGTTATTTAACGATACTTTAATAGAATTGCACTTAGACACTCATCTATCACAGAAACGAGCAAACAGACTGACAAACTATAACTTGCTGAGAACCAGTTCATTTTAAGGATATTAAACACTTCATACTTCCCACAAACCATTTTACACATTAAGCAGGTAATGAAATATCCCAAAGCATCTCTGAAATGAGAATGTAAACATTAAAAAAAAAAAAAGAGAGAATTTTCCTGTAACTGTCCTGTGATTTTCTGTAAAAGGAAATTCCTCAACCTAGTTTATAACCTAATTCTTCTTTTTAATTGCTTCCAACCCCAGTGCAGGTCAGATACTTTTAGACACTGAACTAACCTGATATAGTAATTAGCACATTGAGTCCTTCCAGAACATCCATTTGCTGGAATCGTCTCCTTGTAATCAGCGAATAAACTCTTCCTTGGCCACTTCTGTCCAGCAGCCACAATCCAGTCTCTGTTCCCACCAGTAAATTTACTCCTGTTTATACATGGAAAAACATACTGTGTAAATCACCATAAATTCAGAGGCCACTGCATGTTCATTGTTTTGACAACTGACTCTTATTTAGTCTCACTTAATGGTACCTGATAATTTCTCTGTTACTCTGTGGATGTTCTCCCAGAAAAACAAATAGGGAAAAAAGGATCTCACCATTACACTTTTTACCCAGCAGAACACTTACATGCCCATGTAGCATGAAGGATGAGTAGTTCCACTGAAGTCACCGTTGGTTTAAATGAAAAGAAAATACTTTGAGAACTCTAACTTTCTCATGTGACCTTGGAAAGTGCCTGTGGGCACTGCAGAAGTCCCAGTCCAGCACCACTTCACTGGCAACACAGGAGATGCAACTAAACGATCTAAGGGTCTCTACCAACTAAAAAAACAAAAACAAAACACCAAAAAAAAAATCCTCTTTTCCCCAAATACAGCACTCAAATCACAGGATGACCCAACTTGTGGAGAAAATTGCTGCTATGAAGAGGAAGTGGAGTGTGTGTTTGAAAATGGTCTGTGTTTTACAAGAATGCTTTCAAATGACAAATTAAAGGAGAGAGTCCATCTGAAATCCAACTGCTCTCAAGGGAGAGAAAGCTCCAGTGAGTTGCTGACATCAGAGGATGACAAAACCTATGTTTGGCTTGCATGATAGCAGCGTTTCCTAATCAGCAGGTTCTAAAGAAATGACATGAGCTATCCTGCTGTAACAAGCAACCTCCTCTACCAGCAATGCTGTGATGAGTACCTGGTGCCCTTCAGCCTCCACGCACATTTAATTACAGACCTTGCCAAACAGCTCTGTTCTTAATTTAAAATCTTGGACTCCTGCAAATACACATTACACAAAATCTGTGAAGCTGTAAACTGGAAATCTACATTTCATTTGGATGATGTTTCATATAGTTCATTCATTTTCCATTCCAGACTCAAAAAGCAAGGAGTAAAAGGCTGGGTGGGTCCCACAAAACATGTCTGTTCTTCTGAAGTAGAAAGATGGTTGAAACTACTCAAGACCTTAGTTAGTGTGAGACTAGGACAAGGTCTACAGTTGTTGCAAACTTGTCTGACTGCACTCATCTAGGTTTTATAATACACCATTTGAAGCTGACCCTGTGAAAAGGGTGATGCAGCCAGGTTCTGAATAAGCACTGACAGCTGGAACTAAAGAAGCCAACCAAGCTTTTGGAAAGACTGATGCCCGACCTTCTTCAGATTCTTGGAATACCTAAACATACTTGACAGGAAAAGGCTTCAGGTTTGGATTATTTCCACTGGATCGGGGTGTAGTGTGATCAGCTGTACTCATACGCAGCTAAGAAAAGAGTAGCTATCATGCGTCGTGTAAGTTACTAAAACATTTGCAACTTTTGGCTCTTCTAATGACTGCAGTTTCAATTTGGTGCCTGATCAAAACATTTTCTCACTCTCATGCACAAAATCCTTTGCAACTGTAAGTCATCTGTTTGCCATCTTCTACCAGGGAGGCAGCGCCGGGCCAGCGATGCAGGTATCTGCTCAGCAACCCGCGCCAGGACTTTCTGACAGGAGAGGTGTGATACAACTGTGAAATCTGCCCGGCACAGGCTGCCAGCCTCTCCTGCTGCTGCCTCCCCTCCACACGCAGGCCCGAGTACCTCTGAGCTTACCCCACAGAGCAGCACAAAGAACCTCCGAGTTGAATTTCTTCTTGTATTTACGAATTTCTGGACTGTCACTCTGGGGGCGGATATTCGTCGGGTTGACGTTGACAACAGAGCCCTTCCTTGCATTTTCTCTCCTGACAGGCTCGGGTTTTGCACTAGATGCTAGAAAGAAAGACATATGCAATCACGAAAAATGCGAATGTTCGGCTACATCTCATATTTGACCTATTTAAGGCAGAATGAAAGAAACACCAGAAGGATGAGAAAGCACCTAAGGATCATTACACAGGCAAGGAAAAAACACACATCTGGAAAATTCCTTAGGTATTCCTGAGTAAGCACTGTGGTAACACAGCAGCAGAGTAGAGCAAGCCACATCTGGAAGAAGGGCAGAAGCAGTACCATGAAAATTCATAGCAATGTTGACTTTCCGTTTCTGAAGATGTTGCTGACAGTTTCCATTTCCAAGCAAAAAGGTCTCCCCACTCTCCCCCCCAAAAAAACCAAAACTAAACAAAAATCCCCACAAAAATCAGGAGTGACGTTTTATGAGAAGGGTAAAGCATACTCACGAGAACTACAGGAAGGTCCTACCGGGCTGGTGGGAGGGGTGATTGGCAGCAGTCTGGGATCTATGAATGAAGTGAAGGATGTTGTGGACGATGTACTGCTCTTTGAAGGGGTACTCTCAGTGCATGGGATCTACAACGTAAAACGAGCTGTTTCAGGGAGGTGATGCTAGGGGAGCAGACAGCACGCAGCAACGTGGTGCCTCTGACATACAGAAGAAATGGCATGTGGCATACTTAGACATGATCAACAGTCTTAGAGCAGTAGACACACGGTACAAAAGAGGCCTGAGCAGGGAGTTGTGTGGGGATGCTTTGCCAGGCATAAAATATGTTAGGAAGGTTAAGATTTTTTTATCCACCCCCTAAACAAAACTTCTAAAGAAGGGATGTGGTGAAAAATTTCATCATAAAGAGACAGGATAGGTTAGGTTAAAAGGCTCTCAATCTCTGGCTCCTAAGGGCTGGAGGAAAATAATGGTATAATTCATTCAATCTGTACTTTATCTCTTACCTTATTCAGAAGTTTGTTCTGAGGTTCCTGGCTAGTCAGTGGCACTTTTGGTGGGTTCAAAGAGGAGTCTGAAATTTGGCTTTGCTGGAGGAGATCTGGCAGGAGATAGTTCTGGTTGTTTATGCTCCAGAGGCCTTCTTGGGTGCTAGAAATTTGCTTCCCTAAAATCTGATCCTGTACACAAGAACACACAGTTAAACTCCACATTTAGCATACCAATGCACTACACAACTCCGGTTAATTAGGACTGGCTTCCACTCCTGAAGTGCTCTGCAAATGTTCTTCATCTATGTTACCTCAACCACAGGTAAAGAAGAAACTTCATCCTCAGAAACATTTGAGAAGGAATCAAATGACTTGTCCTAACATTGCAGATGTGACCTCTACCCACCACAGTCAGAAGTGGGCACTATTCGGCTCTGGGTCCGCATTTAGTTCAAAGCCCCTTACCGTTCATTTCCTTGCTACTTTCCATTTACTGAATTTAAAAACTTCATTCTAGAATTATGAAATTCACTAGGATGCAGTATCAACATTTCCAGTACAATGATGTTTGGTACTGCAGACCTCCTTATAGGATCCCACCAGCTTCAAGGAAATGCTTGTGAACTACATAGAGAGTGAGGAACCACAAGCTCTCTCCCCTGCAGCACAACACAGGGAGTCAGAGCTCAGTTTCTTGGAATACGTGGCTAGAAGCTTTGAGAGGAAGAAAGATGGGATGTGCAAAGCAAGTGGTGTCCCAGATAATGAAGGCAGAGCAAGGGGATCTACCCCAGCCGCGATCAGTCACGGCACCTGAACGCCATTGGCACTGGAACACAGAGAGTGACAGGAGCCAAGTACTGCACTAGAAAATCTCTTCTGAATTACACCAAAGCAAAAAGCACCACCAAACTCGAGCAGCTTCTGGGTGGGTGAATCCAAGGCAAGTCTGTACATTGCAGAGACTTTGATAAACAACCTACTGAAATCAGATCAGCTTTTTTGAATGCAGGCCAAAAGAAGGAAAAAGAAAAATAAAGTAGATAATTAAAAATAACCAAGTAATTAACTAGAAATCAAACTGATGATTTAATTATTTTACATTTTAATTTAGATCTAAAAAAAGCAAACCAAAACATAAATGTCAGTGTCTGAGATTAGGCAATCAAGCCAGTATGGGGCTTTTTTGTTCAGATTTGAGTCAGATTCAGCTGAACTGAACAAAACCCCCATTGGAATCATTTGAGCAGTTTGGTACACCCTAACCACTTCAAACCAGTTCATGCTGACGGGCTGGGAAAAGGGATGTTGTAAGAAGTCATGGAGACTCATGATGGCTGTGGCTGGTGAAGCAGAGGTGGGATGAATGGAGAGGATTCTCCATGAGAAGGAGGGAGAAGACTGCAAGGCATCAGAGAGATTTGTGAGCAGAGGTGGCAATCATCTGTCTTGTTCTCCCTTCCGCTTTATCCTCCCGCAACCCACCAGAAAATGTGATCTCCACTCTTTTCCATCCTCCCTCATCCTCAGTCTGGACTTCTAAGACCCCATCCTT
Source organism: Pampusana beccarii (assembly GCA_013399365.1). Taxonomy (NCBI): domain Eukaryota; kingdom Metazoa; phylum Chordata; class Aves; order Columbiformes; family Columbidae; genus Pampusana; species Pampusana beccarii. Next base: position 324,834 of record VWYH01010065.1, read on the forward strand.
CTCCTTTCCCTCAAGCAGTCTGTTTCCAGTGCCTGGATATCAGGGGAAATGGAAAGCACTGGGCTGGCGTGCCACAAGAAAAATACTGGTTTTGCCCCACTTACAACGCCTTCTCCAAAGTGGGGTCTTTTCTCCTCAAGGATGGTGAGACAAAGGCAAACTGAGACTCCTTCCCCACTCAGGGAAGGATGCTGCTCTGGTCTGAAGCTTAGAAATCACACCAGAGGTAAAGAAAACTCCTTTTTCTCCCCAGCCCTGCCACAGCTCATACTAGCAGCTCTGGGAAAAACACCGGTTTCACAGCAATTTATTTTCTCTATCTGTGAAACGAGAGTACACTCAGTAATAGGTGAGAAGTGCTCTAACGCTGAGTGCAAGTCTTATTACTGTAATATTTTTTTGTTTTCAGCCACAAAGAACATTGTTCTGCTTTGTCTGTCTTCATCTTTTCTGCAGTAATATTTATCACAGGGGAAAATCCATATGACATGAAGTTTCTCCTAGAAACTACAGCTGGGAAGGAACCACAACATGACATATGAGAAGATACGTATTTTTGCTAAGCCAATAGGGAGAGATTAAGTGTTTTTCCCCTCTTTTGGTAATATTTTACGTAGTAGGAGGTAGTTCTCTTTAAACAGAATAAAAAAGGTCAAAATTTTTAAAAACAGCAGCAATGCACACCAACAATAATCAACAATATTGCTTTTTGCAACCTGCCCAATGCCTTCGAGAAATATGTTGACAACAGAAACTACTAGCAGGTCAATAACAAGGACAAAAATAAGAAGCACAATTTTGTACCTAATTGCAAGCATTTTTATGGGAAGCACAAAACCTGAAACTGCACATTTTTTCAAGGCTTATAGCTGTAATTTGTAATGACAGAGCAGGACTTCAGAGTGAAAATGCTGCTGAGAAGAAATGGATAGAGCGTTTATCATGCACATTAACAATCTGACTCCCCCCACTGCTGTACCCACCCCCTTACAAATGGCCAAATTACCTTCTGTTCTGCGACGGTGCTTTGGGGTTTCAGTTCAATTCCATCTGGTACTCTTGTCCTTGGGAAATCTGCCACTCTGCTGCTTAGCAGTTGCCTGGTAACAAACTCCAATTAATGAACAGAACTACTTCTGGGGGAAAAAAAAAAGAGCCCAAAAACCCCCAAAACCAGGCATATACATGATCAAAAGTGAGCATAATTAACATTCACTAGTTACACTTAAAGGTTCTTGTACAAAAGCAAGCTGATTAGTCTGTGGATGTGCCTGAAGGGACTCACGCCTGAGGACCCCTCACACCCAGCAGGAAGCTCTGCCTACCTCTATGGAGAGCATCCCTTCATCTCCCTGCATCTCACCCACCAGTTTTCAGACACTGCACAGGTCAGGCGAGTAAGAGCTGGTCCCTCCAGCTGTCTTTTGAGAAGTGCCTACTTCAAATCTTCTCCTGTCTCCCCTTGTACACCACTCTGTGGGGTGCAATTATGAGCCAGAGCAAGAGCATCAGCTGCATGTGCAAGGGGGAACCACTGCTCTGCCATATCCTCATATCAGGGATCTCTCTTCCAGAGCCTACTGGGATAGGCTATACTGGAATTTCATACCGTAAGTCGGTACCTGACACAGGAACAACCTCACCTGACCCACAAAGAAACAAAGAAAATGCTGCCCAGTGCACACAGACGCAAGAGAATGTAAGAGCTGCTGGAGTGGTTGGGGCCAAAAGCAACAGTGACCCAAAGCAGATACTGGAAGAATGAATAAGAATAGAGCAAACATCTGTTGTGATCATAGAATCATTGAACGTCCTGAGCTGGAAGGGACCCACAAGGGTCATCGGGTCCAGCTCCTGTCCCTGCACAGGACAACTCCACAGTTCACACCGTGTGTTTGAGGGTGTCCAGCCTCTTCTCAAACACTGTCAGGCTTGGGGCCGTGACAGCTCCCTGCGGAGCCTGTTCCAGTGTCCACCACCCTCTGGGTGAAGAACCTTTTGCTAATGTCCAACCTAAACCTCCCCTGGCACATCTTCCTGCCATTCCCTGGGTTCTGTCACTGGTCACTAAAGAGAAGAGATCGGCGCCGGCCCCTCCTCCTCTTGTGATGAAGCTGTAACCGCATGAGCTTAGCCAGCCATGGATTCCATTGCTTCCTACACAACCAGCGGTACCTTTGCATTTTAAACTTTTTTACCTAGGTGGAACTTTGTTTATGCTTTGGGTCCCCCTTCACTCCTATGGGAGGGGTAAATATTTGCATACTGAACTTAGAAGGAATGGCAAGATATGGAACAGGACAAATGGGGAGTGCAAGGACCAATTCTTATCAGGAAAGCAAGCAGCAGCTGATCTGGCACGATGTCAGCCTCCCACTCATTGGGGAGAAAGTAATTCCTAGCCAAGCACACACCTGCACCCACCTCATTCAGATTTTGGAAGGGAACAGCATATAAAGAACAGAGAGTGGAAACTGAACTATACAAAATAAGCTGCAGGAAACTCGGTGTTTTAAGGGGATGGTGAATGCCACAGGCACTGGAGGAAGAAGCACTCTCAGTGGAATTGGAGAAATTAGCACCAAGGCAATAGATATGCTATAGAAGCAGGTAAGATGCTGGATCATACACACCGATATCCTTTTCTGAAAACAAAAGCCTGGTGTGTGTGAGGGAGAATTCTCATTCACCTCAGTGAAAAGAAAAACAAGACCAAAAGTTGTTTTACTGGTGGAAGACAGCTGCTCTTAGTCCTGGCTTTGTCAGAAATGAGCCTTCTCGGGGTGGTTAATGAGATTCGTCCAAGAGAACACGAAGCTCTTCCTCTTGCGCATGTGTATGTCCCAGGTCTGAGCACCTCCATGAAAGCTGGAGTGTGGACACCAAAAGCTGTTCCACAGCACAGGCAAGAAGGAGGAAACACAGATTGTTTTTAATAGCCAACTAAAATTTGGACCAAGGTGTCTCAGCCAAAGCCCACACAGAAATACTCCTACAGACTGCAAGGGACTTCAGATCCTGCGTTCACATGCTCTAGACAGCAAGGAACACACAAATCTTCACTTTATCCAGAATACGCAGTTTCAGTGCTGGCCGGTGTCTTCTCTATGATCACTACCCTTTTTGCTATTTACTTATTAGTAATCAGGATATACTTCCCAAAGCACCTCTCTTTTAATATAAATGACACTCAGCCACGGTGAAGGGACTTCATTAATTAACAAGATTATACTTTTGATTGTACAAGAATTCTTGCAGTGGCTGTGTGCACCGGAAGGCAAACCTGAGAGGGATCATCCCGATAACTCCACCTCTCTATAGGACTGGCAGATCTCACACACGGAGGAGATGCAAACACCACATGCAGATTTCCAAAGGCAGCGATACCGCTCCTTAAAATCATTACAGCATGCAAGGATCACAGCAATCTAACACTTACACAGCAAGTCATTGCTACAGGGCAAATCCATATTTTTATGTAGAGTCTTTCTGAGGTCTAGGATGAATTCTATGACCTAAAGTGAATAAAACTTTTTACAGATCAGAATAAGGTGGTTTGGAAGAGGAGCAGTAAGAAAATAAAGGCATTGCAGTAAAAATATAGCTCTTTCATGTACACTGACTAAGCTACAAGATTTTTAACATTCTCCTCATCCCTCAGCTCTGAAAATGAACTTCAGAAATGCAAATCAGGAGCATATGCAGGCACAAAAACTCTGCCTTCTTCCGAGCAGCACAGGGGAAAGGGCTGGTACCAGGCCAGCGCAATAGCTTGCCAACAGTGCTACAAATCTGTGCATCTCTTCCTGAAGACTGACACAACTGCATGTACAATTATGTCAGAAGAGCAAGAGCCACATCGCCCCATCCCAGAGAGCTCTGTGGCCCTGTAATGCACTTCAAATTAAATCCTAAAACCTGAATCAAACTGAAGTCTCTTTGCAAGAAAATTAGAAGTTTTATTCGTTGATACTAAAAAATAACTCAGTTTGCTGTTCCAAACAGCAGGGCTGGCCAACTGATCCCCCAACTCTCTTTCACTTGGACTAGCAAGCTATTCACGCTCCATTATTTCTCAGCAGAAAACACATTTTGCATGACAGGTAAAACACCACAAGGTGACAGTCACAAAATCAACACGATAAACTGGAAAGCTAGAGAGAAATCACTTCAGGCGAGATCAGGTTGGTACGAGCCACAGCATCATCTGGCAACCACAGCAATTGTGCAAAACACCAATACTAAAAATACAGCAAATTCTACAAAAATAAATCCTGTCTACTCTACCCCCTCTTCATAAACAGCCCTGGTGAAGGAATCAGCTTTTTAGTGGCAATTATTTATCCCAGAGTGAACAGACTAGCTGAATACACAGGTCATGTTTGCCTTGCTTTTTTCACTGTAACCTGTATTTAGCATGAAGGTGTACAGTTTTCTTTCCCTCTCATTTTTTTCTTTCAAAAATTCTATTTAAATGTAGATCAATGCAAAGTAATCTCTCTAAAAGCACTGCCTATTGATATTCAGTTTAAACAAGACATTTCCTCATTTTCCCAGGGCAGCAAGTCATCAAAGCTTATTATACTGCACACATCTGATGGAGCAAACATTTACCCCCAGGAGTTCATTATAGTGCGATTAAACTGCTTAATTAAAACTGACATAAATGACTGATAGTAACTTCAGAAGGGAAGTAGTATCTATGTAAGTAAACTTCTTCCAGATATTTAGAAGCATGTAATAATAATAAGTAAAAATTAAAAAAAAAATAATCAAGCAAACCCTGTGTGGTTCATGTCGTCTTCATCACTGCTGTCAGCTTCGTCACTCGATGAGGAATAGTCTGCTGCTTTTAAGAATGAGCTGGCACCATCCTTCCCCTTGGCAAAGGAGCCTGGACTCTGAGTAAAGGAAACTCGGTTGATTGTTTTTTCTCCTGGAAGAACCCATCACTAAACAGCATGTGAAGTATTTTGCTGTCCCAGTAAATATAGTTATTGTCACTTCCACACCAAAAAAATCTTTATTAGGCAGTTAATGCTTTTGTTGGTCCATCACAAGTGGGTATTTCACACAGGAAAGTAACCCAAGCCAAAACACCTGATTTTCCTACAAGTGGAAAGGTGACTAACTTCAGTCAGTACACATCAGTGGCTCACAGCCACCGGCCCCAGTCCTACAGGAACTCAGATATAGGCCTCCCACGTCATTGGCAATAGCCTAAACAGAGAGTCTTCTTCAAACCTCTGGTCCCTGACAAGGCAGGAGGGGTTGGGGACCCTGGTACAATGTGGCTGCCCCTGCTGACCCACTCTGCATCCCCCAGAGCCACCCAGACCTGCCGGCCAAGTTTTAAAATGCTAAGCATCCTGCAAACTTTTAAAATGCCAAGCATCTCCCATATGAGCTCTTGCACAAGGCATCATGAACTGCAGCTGTGCAACAGACATCCTCCCACCCCAAACACCACCAAAGAAGAGAAATGCCTCAGTAAGTAAGAAGGAGGAGCAGCAATCACCCTTTTCATCAGTAGCAAGTCAGTGAACAGGGAGCCAGGACAGTCCTGAGTGTGTCACAGGCTGGTAGCATGTACTCCAGGCAGTTACACACTGGATATTTGCAGAAGCCACTGGCATGGTCTAGGCTTCTGGGTTGCATGACAACTGACCAATGACTTCCTGAAATATTAAAGACATACCCTTCCTTCCTAAAGATTTATGATCAGACAGGTCCAGGAAAACTGAGCTCTCTGCTTATGACCTGAGCTCAACACAAGTCAGACCTGGACTGAAAGCTGATGAGACACGTTAACACGGCTTGAGCCAGCCCCATATTGTCTCTAAGGTGGACTCATCAGCTCCAGCTGAGGAGCTGTCTGCATGGACATGCCCTCAGTGAAAACCATGAACAAACAAAAAATATCAGTGAATTTAAAAGAACATACTGCAATCTGGCCTTGATGAGAAAGTTTTTCAGACTTCTTAAGCAGCTGCAATTGGTTCTGGGGCAAAGCATTCTCTGCCTTGGCTGGTCCTGGATTCCCTGGGGAAAAAAAAAAAAAAAAGAAGAAAAAAGTTTATTTTTTAAATGCTTGTACAGCAGAGAGAGAAGGGAACGGTAAGAAAAGCACATATATTGACCACCCAGAGCAGAACCCAGCTTCTGCTGACAAACTTCTTTTTTCTCTTTGTTGCAAAGGGAAATATTTTTGCTTGTTTTCCAGTGGTTCTGGATGCCACAATATTATGTATATACATTTATACTGGTGCAGTTTAATGCTGCAGGCGTAAAGCAAGCAGACCAAAACCTTGGCAACACACTCCCACTGCATACCAGCAACAGTTCCATGGACTGGAAGGCAGCTTGCAAGGGAAAAGGACTGAGTGCATGCTAATCCCTTCCTCCGATCCTCGTCTTGAGGGGAGACACCTCATCGTATCAGCAACTGCTGGTCATATTCCAGCACTAAAGGTGCCACCCAGCTATATTCCTGCGTCTGCAGACAGGGGTTTGGGGGATGTACAGGAGCCTGGGCCCCTGATGCACATTTTCAGGAGCAAACAGATGTGGTGCCTTCATAAAACTGGTGCACAAAACCAGTCTAAAGGGTCCAATTTTCTAAACTCAACTGGGCTGAGAGCAAACAGCTGCACCAAATTCCACTCACAAGCATGGGGTCAAGCTGAAAGCAGAAGAGGATTCACTGCTTCCCACAGCAGCACCAGGAGAACCGTTTTTCCAGTCCCTGCTTCCCTCGGAGCACACAAGTGTCATTTCTCAGCTCCCACTTCCACTCTGCGCCATGAGGGAGTAGGTAACAAGCAGCCCTTGTTTTTGCAGAGAGAGCTGGACCCTGTCCAGTGACAGGTGGCACCTCGTGACGCTGCCCGGGGTCAGGTAGGGGCAGCAAGGAAGCTGCGGCACTCTGCCTCCCCCCCAGGTGGCACGGGGACCTCCACTTGCCACCACGCTTGCACAGTTGTTGAATACCCAAGCAAACAAGACTGGAGGAGCTGGAGTCCATCTGCAGGGGCTGATGCCGTGTTAGGAGGGATACTTGCAAGTAATTAAGCGCATCTTCCGTTTCAATGCCCCCACTTCCCTCAAAGCTACTTGGGAAGAGCAAGAGCAGCCTTGGAGAGATGCTGTCTTCTGCTCACAATTCCTGACACAAGCGAAGGGAGGGAAAGCAGATGTGCCCTGCCACTGGGACACACCAGCCAGCTCAATGTCTACACATCATTCAGCAACCTGTCCCATGACTATCCCACTGCTACCAACAGGACTCCTCGCAAGTTAAGGAGAGAGAATTCAAGCTCACACAAATTAGGATCTGTATTTGGTAATTTAGGTAGTTTTATCACAATGGCTTCATGTACTCATGCATTTTTCAAGGCTTTTAAAATACAGAATTCCTTATTGGTCAATGAGTACCCTAAGCAACTCAGCAGAAGTATTGGCTTTAAAGTATTTATAGCCCTTTCTTGTCCAATTCAGTATCCCTGTGGGTTTGGGAAAGCAACAAACTCTTTCTGGAACACCATATGCCAGAACTAGCTGTAATTTAATGACACTTAAGAACCCAAGGAGACAGTTTAAACCACAAGGGAGGTTTCCTATTCTTTCCATCGCTGGTGAGGTTTTCATTTCTCCATGCCAAAATAGCACAGGAGTTATACATCATGCAGACATTGCAAAGTTGAGCTGGGCTGTTGCACGTTGTTCATCTCTATGTTGTTATTCAAACATAAAATGACATAAGAGCAAAACAAAACAAAACCCAAGCAGTTTAAAGTGTGCTTTGGGTTTCTGTTGAAGCAAAGCGTCCTATTCTGTGCAGTTAGTGAAAGCAAAACTGGCTTGATTGTGTAAGTGTAATAAATAAGCAATTTGTTCTTCACTTATCAAGGGCTTGCAAATTAACAATGTGAGCTTCAGTTTAAAAATAAAAGACCTCAGCAGCTCACTGGTGTGGTTTCACAACCTTTTTAGCAACCACCCTGCTTCGAATTGGGCGTGATTCACAATGTTCCCCATCCCTAGTAGTCAACCTGGATGTAAAGTGCTGTAACCACACCACTGGTTTGCAAGGAGCTACACAGCAATTGCCCTAACGATGACCCACAAGAAACATCCCTAGGGATTAGGAGAGAGGAACACAGCTGTCCACTTCTGCTCTGTGTCCCCATCTGCCAGAATCTCGGGTTATGTCTCAGGAATCAGAGTCTATACTGTAAAAAGTCTGCACAGCCAAGAGCAAGCCCAATGCATTCCTACATCCCCACCAGTGATACCAAGACAGGTTACAAAGTTGCACTTTGCTTAAACTGCATGAGTTTTTAACTTCCTCTGCCTTTTTTCTCCAGTTCCACTATCTCAGTGCACATAAAAGAATATAAGAGAAATGTCTCATAGGTGCTGTATGGGCAGTCTCATGCTTCCTTCAGCCAGTATGTTATTAGAGTGCAGAAATATTAGTGTATAGCAACTGTTCATCTGTATCATCAGTGGGCAATGCAAAAAAGCAGCATAAGGTTATGCAGAAAATGCCAATGGGTGAACATCAGTATTGAATTACATCTGTGTGCCTGTAATGTTGGCTCTGCTGAGTTTCAATGCTGTCAGTAAGTGCTACAGAACTGATTCTTTTAAATTCTTAATTGAAGAAATTCAGATTTTTTTATACAGAAATATATTCACAGTCACTTTTTGACTCAGAAAGTGTTTATATTTTAGGAACATGGAACCATAAAAGCCAGAGGGCTTTCAAAAGCCTATCACCAGAAGATATCATTTAAAAAAATACCCCATTTGCAATGCAGCACTTGACACCCTGCAGAAGCCCATTTCACGTGATAGGAATTTTGCACAATTTGAGTGATGAATCTTTGACATAGGAATCACCTGAGGTTGACCGGCTGCTCTGATGTGATCCCATCTCCCACTGCTTGTTGCCAGGAATGCTGCCACTATTTAGCTTCAGAGCATGTTCCCCGGGGGATGACTGATGAGTGTTACTAAACAGAGAGACAAAAAGCAGATCAGAGTATCTTTCATGCAGGAACACAGACTGGAACAGACCTCCTAGGCCACTGAATCAAGTTCCCTGCTGTTACTGTATGATATAATACGCGTGATAAACAAGGATTTTATATTTATTGCTGCTTCAAGCAGGGCCACCCAGTAGCGAGAGAGGGGACAGTTTCCTCTGGGCAGTCATTCTGGAAAATTACAGAGATTCCCAAATCATTACAAAATATCCTGCTATATGGATTTCTCCATTGGCCTCTTCAGATCTGGGTCACTTCTGATTCCAAAATCTCATGGCTTTTACAAATAATGAAACCTGGTCCAGTACCCTTCTAGAAGACACATCATCACTCACTTATCAATGCAGGAAGAAACACATGGGGCAGTAAAACAACCTGCCAAGCCTGTAACGTAAAACAGTGGCTCACCCAGAAACCCAGGCTCAGAAGCCACTTGCTTGAAACACTGGGATTTACTTACATGCTTACATTACTTCCATTACATTACTTACATTTTCTGCCTTGCCTCCTAAAATTCTTAAGTATAGAGCATTTATGGCTTGACTTGAAAATTATTCCAGATGATGTTTCTGACTCTGGCTCACCAGAAGTGCTGCACATTATTTCGTCACGTCAGCTAAATCTACTTCCCTTTCCTATCTCTTCAACCCTAGTTTCTCACAGCATTATGTTCCCTGCTTAGACATCCTGTGGGGGCTCCCCTTTACCACTGAGCTCTCGGTGTTTTCTTCTGGGATATGAACAAAGTAGACTCGCCTTAAGGGCAGACTGCCAAAACAGTCAAGATACATCTACAGACAGCATATTTGCCTGTTCAAGTTACTAGCAGGCAAACCAAAGCTACAGGCACAAGCTTCACAAGCTATAATTATTAGTGCCTAGACAGGCAGCTGGGGCCAGATCCCCACTCGCCGAAGTATTCAGGCACCTACTAACTCCCCTGTGAAACCAATGGCACTGGCACTGATGCACAACATCTGCAAGAGCATCCAGGCACCCTGACCGGCAGGACTCCCACCCGCCTTCCTTAGGGTCAACAGGTTTGTACCTCAAGCAACCTTCAGCAGCCACTTACTCTACTGCCGAGGGAAAGTAAAGCATCACCAAATCACAGTAAGTTAAACGGCTGCACAACACACCGCCCATTAACTGGGAAATGGATGCACAACTTGCATGGAACCCACTCAGGCATGTTCAACAGGGCGAAACAAACGGATTACAGATGAACAGCCCTTTTATATTAAAAAATACTGCTTTCCAGCAGAAGACGGAACTACCTTGCATGAAAAGGAGGAGATTTACAAGAGGCATGTTTCTCTTTAAATCAGTTATGTCAATCATTAAAAGGAAGTCGGCCTAGACACTTCTTTCAGCTTTAAGATCAGGAAGTTTGGCTAGTTATTTTTGTGGACAAACTGTCTCAAAAAACAAAATAATTGTATCTGCTATTATGGGTACGAACCCATGTAAGTTTTGGTATGCCTGAAGTTATAGTTTTGTTTTTAATAACTTGGCTTTAGTTTCCCTCTTGATACTAAATCAACATTAGTATAAACATAAACCAGTTAAGAGCTTACCTTGAAAGGCATCTCTGATGGCCAGGCTGATCCCTGCTGTAAAATTTTGAGGTTGTCCTTTCTGGAACCTTAAGGATCAAATGTTTTAAGTTTGCTACTGATATTTTAGACTCAGTTAATAAACGTAATGCTTACCCTTTATCAATACAAAAATAAGACTAACCAACATAAATGAAAAATGCTTCAGTGGGACCTGTGGAGAGGTCTTCCATATATCAGCACTGGGAGCTGCAACTCAGCAGCAGGTGCTTACAATTTGCTGCAAGCCTATGCAGTCTGTCAGGGTGCAGACGGCAACTGGTTTGCACCTTTCCCTAGAGTCAGCATTATTCTTGGTCCATATTTAAAGCAGACAGGGAAATGCATCTGCAGTCACTAAATGCAGCTGTCCCTGCGTGGTGGATTACCTGATGTTGCTAGCAAAGGGCTGGGGAAGAGACACAGACACACACACCCCAACTGCAAAGTAATAAAATTAATACACCCGTGCATGGACGTACACATCCCCGCACAAATATTCTTGTTCTTAGAAATCTTGTTAAAAAGAGAAATATACTATCACTCAAATTACACAAAGTAATGAGATTTTCTGCAATAAGCCAGAGATTTCACCAAAAGGCCAGGTACAAATACTCAGTCTAACAAAAGCAGCATATCTGCACTTGCAGATCGTGCAGATGTTATATACATATGCATAAACTCAGAAGAGTGACCTGCTTATACATTTTTATCTTCTTTCTAGATTATTGAGACTCAGTTTATGTACAAGCAATGATACATTCACACAGCTTCATGAAGTCAAAAGGATGGACACTACACAGCATAGGGGAACTCTATTAACCACCGACAGTGCCAAACACCCTGAGTTTCACATACCTTTGGGGGTTGTTCTTCATTGTGACTCACGCTCCAGAATACATCATCCTGCACAGGGCTGAGGGGTGTCGTCACCATATCCGACAGCGAACTGCTGTGGTACGCATCCTTACTAGCCCGGAAATTTTCACACTTGAAAGAAATGAAATATATGTTGAACTGTACTTCCCTGCCTACGTAACAGGCTCCAGTCTCAACAGATATCAATGGTTCTGCTTGTGAGATCAAATTTTTAGTAAACACACAAGGAATATTGTGTTTGGCTACAGCTCTACCCATTTGTTTGCTGTGAACTAAGTTATTAATTTCCAGCATATTAGCATGTTAGGCACAAATATTTCAAGGTGAAGGGTACAATGAAAAGAAATTGTAAAAACATCTATGTTGTACATTTTTTTTCCCTTCATACATCTATGGAGAAGCTAACAGTCACTGGCAATGCACAGTGAACTACTTAACTGGATGACGTAAAAAATACTGTTGAATAAGTATATTTCATTGAAACCTGACCAATGCTTCAATTTCAGAATTTAGATGGTAAAATCCCTGGGGGAACCCACCTCCCCTAAATTAGATGTTGACTTCCCAACTAGTCTTTGGAAGCCCATCATCAGCCTGGTGTCAATGGGGACAAACTGCCAGCTGGAAGTGCTTTCAACTCTCCAACGGTTATGAGGGTGTCCTGGCTCTTCTCTGTAACACATTTTTCTATTACTCGAAAAAAATCAAACTTGAGAATGCAATAAGAAAGGAATAAGAAACTGTGTTCGCACTATGCCTTATGGGTAGTCATGTCCAGGTGCTCCCATTGTGACTGCGGATGTTTAAAAGGTTTCATCAAATATTTCAAATTAGAGCATTAGGATCACAAATGCCCTAATCAGCGGGGGAGGGGAAGCAACCGAATCACTTCCTTACAAAGTCTTAATTCCAAGGGAACAGCAAATAAACAACATAAAACTCAGGCTAAGATACTCAAAATTTGGTCATCCAATCTTTTTCTGTGTTTAAAGGAAAAAAAGGAAAGGTCACTTCAATTCTACGCACTAATGATCTATTACACCAGCATCTTCCAATGGGGGAGAAAGGCAGAGAGGTAAAAATGTCAACTGAATGTACTGAACCTCCCTAAAATGAGAAATCCTCTTGGATCCAAGACTGAGACAGAACACACAGAAACACTGTGTGAGCTGGGCCCATTTTGAGCAATTGCTATGCTAGAACTAATTTGATGTTACAGAAATAGTAAAAAAAAAAAAAATTTAAAAAAAAAAAGAGAAATGCCTGAAGCTATAACTACTTTGTGCTTTATCTTGTCAGAGCTCCCATGCAAAGCAGGACTGGGGCTGTGTGGAGATATCCGCAGCCGGCAGGAACGCCGCGGGCTGACGGCTGACGTCCCTCCCGCGCCCCAGCACGATAACACACCTCTGCTGGGGCACCTCCCGCCCAAACACACAGCTGGACCAGCATCCCCACCGCCTGCAGGCCTAAGACAGAGGCTGGCAATTTTTGTCCGAGTCAAAGTTCAAACTCTTGCATCCCAATTGAGTTGCTGCAACTCGGATCAGAGACAGCTGCAGTTCGGTTTCCCCAAAGAACGATTCGGACAAATATTTTATTATCAGTCAAAGACTGAAATTCTCCACTTCCCTAGTCTTAAAAATAAAACACAGTAACTGAGAACTGTGCACAGCTTTTCAATAATATAATATGATTATTAACTCCCTATAATTCCACACAAAAGACAAATTATTTCATGGGAACAATGTTCAAAAATCACTTAAATATTGACAGGCAGTAATTATAAAACTAGTTAAAGATATCAAACATCCATTCAAACATCCCAACACAACCTTCCAGACCAGGAAGGAAAAGTCAACTGTTGGAAAACAGTCCTGAGAAGTTCACCTAGTGAAATATTCAGGTGCTTTTTCTGCCTTTCTGGGACAGTATGTTCTGTTGACTCGCTTTACAGAAAATAGCTTTTTCAGCAGTTATAACATCTCATATTCCGTGTCCTTTCATTTTGTCAAAATTACATTTTTGTCCAACATGATTGTCACTAATAATAGTTTTCAGTTAACCAGAATTATTTCAACAGCAAAATGTTCCCCTGAAATGACGCATTGTGGCTATAGCAACAGGTTCTATAGCAAGTGTATTATTATCAGAATATAAGAAGATTATTTTTCCCTTGCCACTTTTACAATAAGATACTTACATTTCTTTCTAAATTCCAGGGTTTGAGTCCTGAAGACTACCAGAGAACTATTTGTGCTTAAAAGCAGGGATGAGCTTTGCTGAATCATGATATAAATGACTGGGTGAATCCAAACTCTGCAGATGGTACCCACATACCTTCTCTGGGCAGAGAGAGACCAGTACACCAGTTCCCTGTAAAGCCAAGAAGCGACATCTCTTTTGGGCACATTTTCTGTAGGACCTGCGAGACCTTGCAATTCCACAGCAAGCCAAAAATGTCTCAGGTAACCCCTAAAATCATAGTGTTTGATATTCCCTTTAAGTTTTACAGCTAAAATAATTTGTACGGGGTGAAAAAAAAGCTAAAAAAACCCCACCTAATAATGATTCTAAACTGCTCAGACTTAAGCCTTAAATCGTTCTTATAGTAAGTAATACTGAAAGAACAGCAGCTCCTCTCATGCACAGAAAGCACAAGCAGTTAAAGTGTTACCTGTTATGCCTCTTCAAACTGTAAAGACACACCTAACAGAGCTAAGGAAAAGTACCCTTTGCTCCCTGAAATTATAACATAAGGTGACACAGTACAAAAGACTGATTACTAGACTTAGTTTAAAGAGATTTGGGAGCAAGAAGTTTTAAAAAGGCAGGCTGCACTGCTTTTTGGAGAATGCCTAAGTTACTGATTTCAACTGAATCTATATACAGGGGTAGATAAGCACAACTGATGTTACAAAACAGCATAAGGAAAGGGATTTTCTTAAACTTCTGAGCAGGTCTGCTCTGGGATACTGGGTCAATCCACAACCTAATGCACAGCTAGTTCTAATACTGTAAGCTTTCTTGTCCTTTTTCAGCCACATTACTCAATCCGATGGAAGAGCTCTAGCTAGCAAATCCTACAGGAAAACCACAGAGTCAATTAAAAAATGTGAGTTCATTTCAGATGAGAGCTAAATTCCTTCACTAGTCAGGCAGCAGGAGACCCTGGACAAGGAAACAGACTCTGGCTTTGTTCAAGAGGTCTCTGTGAAATTCTGCAAGTAACCCAGAATGGCTCATCCCACAGAGCCCAATCTGCTACTGCACTGCAGCAAATGCAAAACAGGTATGAAACTGGTGGAAATGGGACACTCTGATCTGGTAATATCTCACATATCCCTCACATATCCCTTACCAGACAGGTGGGATACAAGACACATGATAAATCATGCTCCCTACACCTCAGGGGCTGGGTTAACATTTCCAGCAAAATAATTTTGAGAGATTTGGGCAACCAGGACGTGCCACAAAAATCTGACAGAATACAATCATTTAAAATAAGTCATTTTTGTCTGAGTAGAGCTGTGATGACAGATGATCCCTCTCTGACAAACCTCGCTGGAAGTTCTTCAGCACAGACATCTGTGATGAATTCAGCTTGCATTTTAACTCTGCAGTTCACTTTTATTTGAAAACAACAAGGCACCCACGTATCGAACTTCACAAGTATATTGCTGTGAGTCTTTTAATCTCCAGGTGACTAAATGGCCCATCAGTCCTATTGCCTTAACACATCATGCATTTAATGCAGGCGCTGTATCCAGACACGCTGCTATTAGCATCAACAGCTGCTGCCAACCAGCCAAAGGAAACACGGCCCTTCAGAGGATTTACAAATTACCCATTGAAGTTCATCTGGTCCCCATGCTAACACAGCAGGTAAAGTACAGGTTGGCTTCTCACTGTCCACACAGCCTATATCAGCTGGAGCACTGACTGACGCATGGGTGACAGGGCAGCTTCCAGCAGGGACTCAAATCACATGGTAACACCTGTGTATCACTTGCTGCTATTATCCTTAAGTAGCACCAGCACTTTAGACAGCATTAATTTTTTATAGCGTAGTTTCCATCAAGGAATGTGGAAGAGGTTGGTAAATGCTGCTTCATTCCTCATCACTCCCATTGGCAGCTAGGAGAGGTACTACTAAACAGAGAAGTGCTGATAGAGCGTAAAGGAATGAAGTGACTTGTCCTAGGTGACACAGCCAGCCCAGAATGCAGCTCCTTTCATCCCAGGAGTGACATTTTAACAGGGCAGGACTATCCTCTGTACAGCCGCTGTGCTCCTGCAGAATCCCAAATGCCCTGCAATAAACTATGGACTATCCCACTTCTGTTGTAGGGTTGAAAGGCCTCCAGGAAGCTGCCAGCCTCCACCCAAGGCCAAGACACAAATGTCCTTCTTGCAGACCTTGCACCAGCTCTCCAGTGAGTTGATGCTACAAGCCAGGTCACCGACTCAGCCCAGTTACAAAACTCATGACTTGAACTTTCAAGATCAGGTTGGACAGGGCACTCCGAGCAACCTGATCTCATTGGAGATGTCCCTGCTTAGTGCAAGAGAGTTGGACCAGATGACCTTTAAAGGTCCCTTCCAATCTAAACTATTTTATATGATTCCGGGATCTTCCATGCAGGATGGAAAGCTTGGAATAATACAACCTAACCTCATAGTAATAACCTGTTATTGGAGGTTGCTTGAAAGAAGTATACAGGTGCAACCCTGCTGCCAGGGCTCAGTGAGGGGGTAGCATGACATGCTCTGAAAGCAGGTGAGCTGAAACTAATAACCCACCCTCCTCTGTGGTCTGATCTTCCCCCTTGGACTCTGAGATCCAATGCACAAAAAAGAGGCCACAAGATGCCACAGCAGCACACAAACGAGAACTAAGCCTGATCCGAATGCCACCCTGCCACAGGTACCACCAGCTAAATCCCACAGAAGCAATCAGAGAGACAGACCAGAAGCTGCATGTCCATCCATCCTTCCAGGAGACCAGTGCAAACCAAGAGCTGTCAAGAATAAAACAAGTGCTATGATTGCATACCCTTGTTGAGGGGATGAATAAACGCAAAAATGAAGAGCTCTGGAGAACTGCTGGGGCAATGAGACTCTTCCTGCCACTGCATGTTTTCAAAGCAAGTGGAGATTTCCACCTTAAATGAGCTGTGTTCAAACTTACAGTAGTTTATTCCATTTCTACTTGCTGTCTTGTTTTTCTTTTGCTCACGCATGCTTATGGTCTCCTCATAAGAGATTAGAGAAAAAGGTAACTGCAGTCTAAGGTACTTATTCCATACACTGCGAAAGAGCAGGATGCTGAAAGGAAGCCAAGTTTTTGAGCACACTGTGAGAACCCGGAATCACCTCTCCCAGAACTGGTGGAAACAACAGGAGCTGAAATGTTTTGAGAGAAGGATTCCAATGCAGAACTCTATCAGAGTGCTTTCACTGTAATGGTACTGTTTAGGTACCACTTCTACCGCTAATACTGACATTTTTCGAGTCACAGACCTTCCGGGCTCTACCCACAGGTATAATCTGACTGTATTGATCCTTGTTGCATCTCCATATATTTCTAGACTATTTCATAAGATCACTAACAATCTTGCTTGTGTATATGATATTCAGGGAGAAAAATTCTGGCTTTGGACTGGTTTTGTCAAGTGCCACACACACATCTTCATGGCACCATATAAATAATACATCATCCAGGGACTGCAACAGTGTGGCCATTCAGGCTTTCTGGGATAAATCTATGAGTACTATCATGGAATCAGCAATCAGGCATCAAGTATATAAAAATAACTGTTATCTAACCCTCATCTGCGGTGCCTAAATATAATTCCATGTAGAACTTAGCATCAAGGGGTGGCATTGAAAACCTCTGAGCCGGTTTGCACAGGCCTCAATCACTTGTGCCCGGAGCAAAGAGAACCGTGTTTCTGATGTGCTGTTCTGCCCAGGAACCACCCGCGTTTTCTCCTCCCCACCTGGGGCAGCAGCACCATACCTGCACTAGCACGGCTCTCTGTGGCGCGGGGGTGCATGGGCTGGAACTGCTGCCCGATCCCATCCTGGCGTGGGGTGCGGCTTCGTGCCCCAGCACCGCTGGCCACTGCAGGGCAGCCTGGATGCTGTCACTTTCCTTTTTTTGGTCCTCGGCCTGAAAAGAAGAAAAATCAGCAGCATGTTGCACACAGAGCCTCAGGCTTTGCAGCCTGGATGTTCTCCAATAGCAGCACTGTGCGCGTCGACTCTTGACGGACCTCCCCACCGCGAGAGGTCAGCCCTGATACAACATGAACCATTATTGCCTCTCCATTTGCAACCCTTCCTTTTCCATCAGGTTTCCAAACTGCAACCAGCAAAATGGCCTGAGTTCTCATCTGCTGTATTCTAGGCCATCCCATTTGCCACAGGCTGGGATTTTAGATGGGAGGAATCCTCTGTCTGTATTTACTTACCTTTGACAACATGCAGACTGTTTTGCTGAGCATTTATTACCCTCTTCTATAATGCTGACATTCCTTCATGTTGCCTTCTACTTTAAAACACTTCTAACTCTCTATCTTTTGGTACATTACTTGCACTATGGAAAAGACTGAGGAACATGATCTAGAAGGAATAAAGGTCCTTTTATTTCTTACGGGCACTGGTCATTACAAAAATCTTAATCCTATGGCCACTGTTCTTTTCAGTTTCATTCGACATTACTAATTCCCATTCTCTAGTGCAAATCTAGCATATCCTCTGATTCAGCAGCCTAGAAACAGCTCTACACAGTAAACTAGAGATTAATGCCATAAAAACACCCAGTTATCTGTGCCTGGGTGGGCATTCTTAGTGGTATCTCCCAGTATATCTGGATGTTTCTGCCTAAGTCAGGAAGGTAAGCATATTTTTAACACAGCCTAGGAAAGTGCTGAGGAGATGGAAAATGATTCCACTTAGTCTCACAGATCTTGATTGAGAGAAAAAAAAAAAAAGAAACCACACACAAGAAAACTTGTTAAAACAAGCAACCACAGCCAAATACCATGAAATTCTAGCCTCAGTGAACTCGACCATTATACTGTTCTTGAGGCCAGATTTTCATTCCTTGTGACTCCTAATAATGAAAGGCAAATTTCATCATAAGGAAGCAAGAAAGTGTAAAAACGAGAGTTGTTTCACTAAGCTAGATATGATAATTTACCTACCATGTCTGTGCCCAAAGGGTGCTTGCATGCAATATATTAGGATCCAGATGCAAACTCATGCAGCCAACACTTTGGGCTCCCAGAACTGACGCCAGCCCCCAGCCAGGCACTGGACTGGTGCAGCACCAAGCCCCAGCTCCCAGTCCCTGTCTCTCGGCACATTCAGCCCCAGCACTGGTGGGACCAGAGCTGGCAGACAGTGACCTCCCATCTGCACACACCGGGGCAAACTCCCAACCTGCCTGTCATGGGATGAGTGCAAGGGCAAAGATGAGAAACTCCCAATAAAGGGTTCTGTGGCTCCAAACATTAAACTGAGGCTTTGGAGGGCTTTAGGTTTTTTTATTTGTTTGGTTTTAATGCCTCAAGGCAACAATAATTCCGGAGAGTTTTCTCTATCAGTAATTGGTCCTCCAAATGCCACTGAGCCCTAAAAAGCATGCAAACAAACTCGCTCTTGAGTAGGCTACCCTTATTCCCACGTAGATCTCTCCCAACAGAAAAACTAGCATCTCTTTGGCTAATAAACTGGGTAAAATCAATATCAACATGATTCACTGAGTTGTCACTGTTAAAAACAGTCTCAACTTTAAAGCATCTTAAAACTTGTCGTGAACAATTATGACTGCTGACATAACTACAAAGTCTCAAACTTCCACCAAAAAAAGGAACCCTGTGCCACTAATTACAATTTTAGTGGAAGGATCTGTGACTTCCAATAAGTTCTGAGATTAAGTAAGTGATACTGTAAAATAATTTGTTCTTAAAACTGGAGCACATTATGGTAGCCATAAAAACAAGAGCCTTGTGCATTGAACTTAAACGGCAGGCAGCACTTTATCTGCAACTGGTGATACTTTATTTCACCACTAAATTAAAAGTTAACAGTGACTGCACACTAAATTCCATAATACATTTCATTCTGCTACAAAGGGGTCACTTACAAAACCCATGTCAAAACCAGAGATGAGTATTTAAGCTGACATTTTGCAGTTCTTTTGACATCTCGCTACGATGAAGTAGAAAATAAAGTTAAACTAACTCAACTGAGTTGCATTTTCTTGCCACCCACTGAAAGCCTAGGAAAGGCAAAGCATTTCTGAGATATTGTGTATTTAGCAAAAGCAGCTTACTCCTCTGTCCACACCCAATTTGCTGTCCAGCTGGAATGAGACCCAGCCCTCTACCATCAAACAAATACTGATTTCAAGAGGAATTCATTCAAATTCAGTAACGATTTGTTTAATCAGTCAATGCAATAAAGCCTTTAGAGCTAAGGCACTCCTTTTTTTTTGACAGTTAAGTTGTACTTCAAACAGAATTATTATTTTGTTTTAACAAATTGCTACTCTAACTTAATATCTTTTGTTTTCCTGATTTCGTATTGCTGCTTAGCTGTTTGCAGACTCTATTCTGTTATTAAAATTCATCATTCCAATAATCCTAGCAATTTCTTTTAACTGTTTATGAATATAGAAAATTTCAGCTAAGGGAACCAGTTGCAGCATGAATGCACATATGAAGGAGCGACAAACAGGGCACTTGCTTAAAGACGGCAGCAAGATGTTAAGAAGCAGAGCTCTGCATTCTTCCTACATAGATATGCATGAGCTCTCCTCATGCCTTTCTTAAGTATTTTGGGAAGATGCTTTGCCGTGAACGCAGAGACCATCACATCAACTGTTCTATTTAGACACAGCCACCCAAGGAGGAGCCTGAGAGCTGCTGAGGTTTTTGAAATCGACCCAGACTCTAGAAACACCACAAATCGCATTAGCTGTAGAACTGGGCTCACAAGTTGGGACTGTATCAAAAAGAAAAATAAGTGTGCTAGGAATTACGAAATAACATACGAAATGGACTCATAGCTTTTTACAACATGCTAACAGGAAGCAGAACAAGTTGGTGGGCAGCAATACTTTCAGAGTTGGCATTAGAGTGTAATGGATTACAATTCTTAATCAAGGACTATGTACGGCTACCCCTGACCCACCAAATCTTATCTACCTGAAATCCTGGGGGACAAAGAACAAGAAAAGGCATCACAGCCTGACACTGGGGCACACAGATCAGTGCTTGGGAGGTGTAATGCCATTCTGTGTCTGGGTCAACTTTGTGAACCCTAAAATCAGGCAGAGACATCTGTTAAACCTCAGATGATACTACCTTAATCCATTCCTCTTTGGAAGACAATGGAATGGCACCTGGTTGACCAGAAGGACCTTGTTTCCCCACGCACCAGTCAAACCTTTCTCCGAACTTGAGTAGAAACAATAGAGCAACTTTTCCTTTCCCTTACCCTCTACATTAATGGAAACCAAAGGCTTTATTGTAGCATAAAT
This sequence comes from Pampusana beccarii, assembly GCA_013399365.1. Classification (NCBI taxonomy): domain Eukaryota; kingdom Metazoa; phylum Chordata; class Aves; order Columbiformes; family Columbidae; genus Pampusana; species Pampusana beccarii. The sequence goes on from VWYH01010065.1 coordinate 345,911, forward strand.
GGTAGTAAGACACAGGTCAATCTCCAGATTTAGGTTTAAAGATCAGGGTTTTCTCTGCTTCAGCATTACCACAACACAATAAACTACAAAGCACCCAAATGTGACACTGGCTGAGATGGTACCTCTTTGCTTGTGCTGCTTGATGGAGGATGCACTGCTGAATTTGAACTCTTGGAGGGCTCCTTCTTCTTCTGCTTGTGGTCATGCTGGAGAGAGAGCAGCTGTGTCTGATCTTTGGGGAGAGTTCGATGCACCTTCCTGTTGTGCTGCACATCTTCCACTTTCTGAAAGCAAAGAGTGATGAACCTCAGAGAGAGCAATGCCTTGGAGGACAACCAAGTCATCTGCTGGAAATACTGGCTTTTCACAGAACAAAGCGAGCACAATTCCAGCAGGGCTGACGGAAGAGCCACCACCCTGAGCAATAGGAAGCATAAAGTGACCCCAAACACACTGTGTTTGGCTTTTGAGACAGCATGTCAGAAAATTATATTTTTTCTTTTTATTTTTCCTAAAACCAGAGGGCTTTAATCAAACACTCCATGCTTCTGTTTGATTACAAATCAGTTTGCCACTGAAACATTAGAAAACCATTGTGGCTGAGGTGCCAGACTTGACAATGAGACTTCAGCATTAAAATTAACCTCTGCTTCATTTTTATCTACGAAACATAAATGGTCCTGGTTACAACTCAAACAGAAACTGCAGACTGGGAATTTAAGCTTAGGGTGAGCTGATGCTGGAAGCTTTCAGGGTAAAGATATTTTAAATCAAATTGAAGTGATTGAAGACCATTTCAGTACTGAGAAACAGCAGGGACAGAAGCCGGAGAGGCAGTGTCATTGCTATAGAGAAGGAGGATGACTCAGTAACATGTAAGTTAACTCGAAGAGGGCTGAATCTCAGAACAAGAGGCAGTAAAGGTCCTTAAAAAGTCCCTCTCTGGTCTGTGACTCAGAGGACGGGAACACCCCCAAGGAACTGAGAAGATATTTGCTACAGGAACAGGGGGCTGCGAATTGCTGTCAGTAAACACTCTTGTCATACCTGCTTCTTTTCCAATTTCCTCTGTCCGTCCACTATGAATCGTTCATCTTCCACAGCCCTTTTGTCTTCTTTACACCTCTCCTCTTTCCTCTGAATGGCCTTAGCCTCTGGCCACCTCTGCTCACACTCCTGCTGCCTTCGTAGCTCCTGCTCTCGCCTCTGATGCTGGAAGACAGCCAGAGAACAATGATGCTTATTTTACGTTTGTATCCACCAATTACTTGTGCCAGTGTTCATTAATCACAAGGCCCACTTCCTGCCGTGCAGTCACTAACGGGGATACCCCTGCTCTTCGCAGCAGGAGCAGACAGCCACAAGCTGCCACTGCAATGACTGCCAAACCTGAAGTGAAACCTTTGCCCTTTTGGCAGCCGAGGGCAGATCTGCCATTCATTTAAGCAGGCACGTGAGATCTCTGTGATGGCTGGCAGCTAATCGAATGACAAATGTCTTCCCGTCATTTTGAGAAGGAAGAGTTTTTTCAGAGTCCCCCTGTTTTGCTGGAGCAGCACTATGCTTCACAAAAGCCAGCTCTGGACTGTTTGCACAACGCCTGAATTTTACCAAACAGACACTCACGAGAGGAAACATGTTGGTGATTTAGCAATGCATTCAACACCACAGCGTGTCAGACAGCTGAAAAGGAAGCAGCTATCCTGTAACATCTTAAACAGAAGCAGGGCCAGGACCCTGCATTAGACTCAGAATTGGGTAACACACACAAGAAAGAAATTCGGATCTCTCATCCCACCTGCCTGGGCTTTCACTGCCAAACAAACTCAAGCAAAATGCCCTTCCTGCTCCACTCTCAGAGCTCAGGGCAGGTTGTCAGCAGGAAAAGGACAGAGCCCATTTAAAATCATTGCGTTCAAAAGTGACAGTTCTCCCAAGGCTAAAGACTACGATCCAGGTTTTGCTGACAATTTAACACAACCTTCTTGCCTTTCAAAGCCTACTCTCTACAGGTACATTTTGTATTTGTGATGAGACATGGAACAACAATACAAGCCAGTCCCTACATCCTCCAGCCTCCTCCTCTGCTCTTTCTGCTGCTCGATCCGTTTCTGCCGCTCTGTCAGCAGCTGCTTCTTGTATTTCTCCTGGTCCTTCAGCTGCTGCTGCTGGCGATGAGGGTCAGAACGGTTTTTGTTCTCCTGCTGCAGCCTCAGAAATTCACGACGGAGAGTTGACTCCCCTGGGAGGTTAACTATGGAGCTGAAACAGAAGGAAGGTTTCTACATGACTAAATGTAACATTAAAGAGAGAATACAAGGTGCGTTTGGAATTGCTTTTTGTTCTGTATTAGCAAATTAAGATGTTCCAATAAATCTCCAGCATGTTGACTATGCATCCATACTTACTGTGCTACAAAACAGTCTGAAGCTGATTACTGAGTTCTTCATTTAAGAGTTTCCTCCCTATTGCAAGGGAACTAAGAAGCAGCTTATTACAGACATCTTATACTCAGCAGTTCTATTCGATAGCTACAAACAGTTAAAGCTACCGGAGTGGATGCAGGAAATAAGGGATTCAGAGCAAGTTAAGAAAGCCATTCTGGCTGAGAAGGGCTTCCTTCAATGAGAACAGTTTGGGCAGTCAAATTTTCTATTCCAGTAATAAAATTAACCTTGGTTCTCCTTCATCTTCATTCAGCTCATCATCTTCCTCCTCACTTCCACTGTAATCATAGTCCGTTTCTTCTAAAAAAAAAAAAAGAGAACAATAAAGAAATCCCAGTGGAGGACAGTGTTATTTAAGATACAATCTTGAATTTTGCTTCTGAGCACTCAACCTGAACTACATGTAGCTCAGCAGGAATTTAAAAGCCACAGGTTGCACTGGGAGGCAGAGGGGAGGTAAGTTATCTGTGTGCATAATTCAAAACCTAGTTCACATAAAGTTTCAGGGCAGCCCCTTTACACACTCCCACCTTTTCCCTTGACCGATTGTATTGGCTTTGCAAAACTAACCTGTTTCCACAATCTGAAATAAATTAGGCTAAACCCACAGAGAAATCCAACCCCCAAAACAACACCAGCAGAGGAATTCTTCAGAAAGAAATTTAGATAGGGCATAAAAGACTTACACTGCCCTTCTCTGCTACTTTATGCCTGTTGTATGGCTAAGCTGAGGCCTTCAGTAAATTCAGGTTTCCATTTGGATGGAATAATTTCCATTTGTAGTGAATAATTAGAAACAGGGACAATAAGTTAATGATGCTAGTTTTAGCACAATGGTTCAGAAGAAGGCGACCCGCACTTTTAAAGTTCTCTTCAAGACTGACATGAAGGCAGCTTTTAAGGGCTATTTTCAAACTGGTCTTACTCTGCATTGCTTACTATACTGCATGCTAAAGTGGGACTTAATTTTTTTGGAAGTCACAATTTTGAAGTGTATAGTCTGGCAATTTCACACTGTTCTCCCTTTCAGGGGAGCCTTGGTTAAAAATAGTACTTTCCAGGTCAAAATATAACTATCTATCAAGAAGTGATTATTATCACTGCACTTTCCCTCCCCCTCAAGGGCATTTGTGAGAAAGTCTAACTCACTAGCTTTCCATTTGAATGTGCTTTGAGATTCATAGCTGAAAGAGGTCACATTTGCAACTACTATTGGAGTCAGTAAATCTACACTGCAACAGCAATTTCATTTTAGGCACAAATGTTCCAGTTGTCAAATCAATATTTGGAGTTTGTAAGTTACTTCCCAACTGTATGGTGCTTTCTGAGTTTGCCCTCATAGTGTCTGATCTTCAGAGTCCCTGCCAGTATAAAATACACCGAAAAGGAAGATGGGAAAGAGGGAAGGGAAAATCAGCAGACAACCAGTTACGGCTCTCTCTCAGCTTTGCACAGCCCTCAGTCTGCTGTGCACGGGCATTTCACAAGTATCACCCCGCCCTCCAGCACCACCCCTTCCAGGTTTTGCTCTGACGAGTACAGCTAGCATTCGGAACAAACTCAGATTCTCTCTTTTTCTTCAGCCACCCTGTGAAGCAGATGATTCATTATACCAGTTTGTGTTCTGCTGGAGCTTGGAGGCCTTCTCAAGGTCTCTCGTGTGCACTCCACTGTAAAATGCTTAAAGAGCTCTTCCGCCCCCAAAGATCTCACAAGCTAAAATTATACAGAGATACAACAGGTAAATTAAATGGATTTGGGACATAAAGATGAACTAAGAGACTAGGAAAGTCTCGTTCAGTACTACTTAGATACTCAAGAAAGTCAGGGCCTAGGCTTTACTTAGACTCATCGCTCATGTTAGCATAAGGGTTGCTCTCAGTGAATCAGAATAGTCAGGCTCCAAAGGCTTTAGTACTTAAACACCATTAATGACCTGGGCTTTGGCAAAGAGACCTTTAAAACGGCCCCACTGCTATCAAGGACAACACTTGCTCACAGTTTTCCTGGTTCTAGTATTTCGGTTGCATCTGCCTTGTACTCTGCTGCCAAAACTGGAAGTGCACCTACTCTCAGCAGTGCCTTTTATTTTGTTTTTGCCACATTACCCTTTTCTCCTTTTTTCTTCCTGGTCCTGTCCAGGTGGTCTTTCAGCATGATGCGCACTTGCCGTTCATTCTGCATGTCTCGGATGAAAGAATGCTTAAGCAAGGTTTCAGTGGATGGACGATGCAAGTAATTTTTTACCAGGCAGCTTTCAACAAAGTTTAGGAATTTCTTTGACCTGAAAAAGACAGAAAAGTGGAAGAAAACAACAATCCATTTAAACTTGTGCACCAAGCACTACCCATACCTGATGGAAAGCATTAACTTTGCAAGGTGTCCTTTTGCACTGGAACTGCGTGAGACAATTTGAGTTTTGCCAGCAGCACGTCTCCTGAGACCAGCACAGCGCTGAGGGCAAATGATGGGGAACTCCACCCCAACCACCCTCTCTGTGGAGTTACCCTGAATCCACATCAACAAAACCACAATCTGGCCAACACAACTCTATCAAAAATGCCCTTACCATTTTGAATTTCTCTATACACTTCATTTAAAAGACAAACTCATTCTCTGTAGGCCACAGTGACTGTTATTAGTCCCACAATTTCTGTGCAGTCTTCCGACAAACCCTGACCCCAAGCAGCCCATCTAAGCCTTGCCTATACTGCAGTTTCAGCCACCTGTACCAAACTTTAGCAATGGCAATCGCAGAGTTCAAAAGAAAGTTGTAGCTTCCCAAAGGTAAACTACATCTGCACCTGTGGCTTAAGCCAGGACTAGAAACAGCCTAGAAAAGACCTCATAGATCACTGTAGGATTTAACAAGATCATTGTCTCCAGACAATAGAGCTCAAAATCCTCCTAAACCAAATGCAGCAAACATACAGTTTTTATACACTTCTTTACCATTTTCTGGATTTCAGCTTCGGGGGCGGATTCCGTGGGATGAGGAAGAGCGCTCTCATGGGGTGCATGTCGCACAGGGCTGCAAAGGAAACCACAAGCTATTGAAGGGTTCACGTCCCCCCGTGTCCCTCCACAGCCTGACCACGCTGACCCAGCTGGGCCAGCAGCCTGGTTCACCCCACAGAGAGGAGCAGCTCTCCACAAACACTCCCACTCCCAGAAGCACAGCATCCGCCACAGAACCGCACCATTAGTCAACAGAATTCACACTACAGCCAAGAAATAAAGTCTCTGAGTGTACAGAAACCTTTCACGAAAATATGCTGTTATTGCCAATTAAAAGAGATTTGATAGAAAGGCTGTGTGGCAGGAACACGTACAACTTCCTTCGTATTTTTTTTGTATAGGACTTCAGAAGGACATAAAAAAAGTTCACGTTTCCAATAAGCCAAAGGGTGTTTTCGCATAAATAGAAGTTCAAGTTGGGATTTAAATACTTATCTAGCAGTTTTTGTTTTGTTTTCTTTTTTTCTTGCTTATGATTCAGCTGAATGATAGGCTAAATTTTAAACAAACTTAGCTACATCACTTATGGCATAAGAGAAAATGCAGGACGAAGAAAACCTGATATAAAGAGGAGAGCTCATAAACTGTCACTGGCACAGAGCATAACAACTAAGTACAGATTTCATCTGTTCTGTGTTTCAGGAGTGTGAGCCCCAATATTAGACAATCTGCAACAGATTCTACTCGTGCATTCAGACGCTGGTTTCTCTCCAGCTCAATGTACTTCTCTTTAGCATTACTGTTGTGGAAAGCTGAAGCTACAAAGAATTCTGCAGAAAGTAAATACCATCACATCTCATCTATTCCAGGGATTTTTTTAAGGAATTAGGAGTGTGCTCTGTCTGTCACGGAGAAATACCAAGTGTCAGAGGTCCCTCTTCACAAAACAGAGCTACTGAATGGCCACTGATATGAGCTACATATAGCCTGATTTCTTATGATATACAGGTGTTCACAGTGATTTGTCTTCACAGGAATGGACTTAGAGCATTACAGAACTAGTAAAGTGAGAAGACTCTAGTCTGGTAAAGCATTCGCTGCCTTCTATTAATTTCTCTGCCTACATCCACCTGCCATCATTTCTCACGTGTGGGTTCTGTTTTTGACTTTCTCCTTTGCCTTTTCAGTTGCAGATGATACAGTGGGGACAGGGAGCAGAAGTCTGGTTTCTAGCTATGGGTCCCAGGCACTGTTGTGCTTCAAAACACAATGCAACAGAATATCATCCATAGCATTTCCCTGACAAAAGTAGTGAAAACATCAAATACAAGTGCCTTGAGGAATCAGCATGAAAAGTTATGAGGTCTCTCTCAAAGAAAACTCCACACAGACTCATGTCTCAGGACTAAGCTCCAGCCAGGCTGAAGCACAGTGTCTGAAAGTGCTCCTGAACTCCAGCTGGCTCCCGAGCACTGCTAAAAACCAAGTCTAACGGGAGAACAGCCAAGTGTGGTTTTTTAAAAACACAGCCTACGTGCTCTCAAGCTCCGGCCAGAGTATAATTTATTTCATCTCCTGTGCTCTCAGCCATGACCGGATACCCCATCACATCACATCTGCTTCACGGGCGCTGGGGCAAAGCCACCGGTCCTCCGCGGAAACAGAAATGCACGAGGTCTCTGCATCGCCGGTGCAGCTGTCGATCCCTGCCCGGCAGCGGCGAGAGGCCAACCAGAGGGGCGAGGGGGCAGCTGGCAGGCGAGGGCGGCTGTAAAACCACGGCAATCTGCTCTCAGGTTGAGAACGTGCTCACGGACCGAAGCCATTATGTGGGTAAATACTGTATTCATCCCCAAACCGGTGAGAATCAAGTCACTCTCAGACTGAAAATATAACCTTTAGGCCTAGCTTCTCCCACTGCCTTTTTTTTTTTTCTTTTTCAGTGATCTAAACCCAAAGCTGCTCTTGTCAATTTTTTCTGCAAACGTGCCAATCACTTCTGCTTAGCTGTACCCACAGGCCATGATCAAAGTGCTGCTAACAAGAGCTCTGAGAAAAAAAATGTTTGTTTCCCTAGGGAACGAAGGCAAGGAATCAAAATATAGACTTAAAGGGTCTAAAAGGAAAACGAAAGCAAGAAAGCCCAAATGAGAAAAAGTCATAGATTATTTTTAAAAATACAGTGAGAAGCAGAATTTTGTACATCTGTGCATTAGCCAAGCACGAGCTATTTTAACACAAAACATGTTCACAGAGCATAGACACCCCCAGTTTTATACCAAATCACTTACGAGGAGCTCCTTCGGCCATTTCAATGGCAGTGATTCCCAGAGACCATAGGTCACTCTGTAGGAAAAGAAACATTGCACATTGCAACTTGCAGCATTTTTGTTTTCTTTTTGGTTTTGTTTGCTGATTTGGGGTTGCTTTGTGTCTACCGTTTCCCTAGATTTCTCCTGGATCAGGTTGTTTTAGTCGGAGTGACATACATTCTGCTCCCTCCCATTCCCTACTGAGCTTTTAGGAAATGTGCTAATAGCCAGAAGCTTCCTATTTCCCATGCAGCTCTGAACAGCTGATTCATCATTTAAGCAGCCAGCCCCAAATGCAGACCTTCTGCATTCAAAAAAAAAAAAAGAGCCAGAATATAGCAGGCACTGTTTAAATATATGTCTTAAATATTTTAAACTGTTTAATGAGGCAGTGAGACACAGCAGTGCCTCACCCCCCTGCTGCTGGCCAAAAATATTCTTGGCCTTAATGCCTATTTCAGAGCAGTCATTGCTGAGTTTCTACACCGATGGAACAGAAATTACAGTCAAGCCTTGGGGTCTGACTTTTTCTGTCTACAAAGTCTCCAGTCACATGTTTCTGGGCACATGAAAGGAGAGCACATCACGCCATCACATTTCACCGCAGCATGCGTTCAGCCCAGTGAACTTCAAGTGGAGTTGCCTTTATCATCTTATCTGGATGCTAAGGACCCGGTTTTGATCCTGGAAGGTAAATCAGAAACACTACTGGGGACTGTAAAAACATCACAGGTTTCCACTTGATTAATCATGTGCATTTTTTACTATTTTTTGTGTCTAAATGTAGCCAAATGACAGGCACGTGACCAAACCCACTTGCAGGGCTTCTCTAAAACTGTTGTTTAAAAAGGGAGCAACAGAACCGTCAAAGATTAGAAGCACTATACCACTACAGGAATAGGAGCTCATACCCCACCTGGCACTCTAAATTTGACTTCATCAACGGAGCCTCCTCAGTCCAACTGCTCTGTTGGACCAGTTTGCATCATAATTTGTGGAGGGATTTGACATCAAAACTGGTGGGAATTGAATAGATTAATGATCCTAATGTATTATTAAGTAAATGACTGAAAATCAGAAAAGTCTTCTAGAAGTAGTACCGCAGGCTTGGGGGACAGCGGGAGAAACAACCAAGCTACAAAAAATTTTGGTTTCAAAGTGTGAGAGGCAGACAGATGGAAGGGAGGATGACAGCAGCGTTTGTAAAGGCCAGTGTGCATATATATATTTAGGTGTATATATTTTTACTCATTTGTTATATATATTTTTATTATTATTGTTATTTTTAAATCAGAGCTGGAACAGCAAGAAGTTACAGAGTGGCTTCCTGCTAGTTTGCTCATCACATCAGCTATAAACCTCTGTAGAAAAGACCAGCCCCATTCTGAGTCACAGCACTGTCTGCCTAAGTGCTTCCAAAACCCTCCATTAATCAGCTTTAAACTACCATCTGCAGAACCTATTCAGAAGTGGACATAAATGCACGCAGATGAACTGTGATTATTACTGAAGACAAAAAAACCCTCAAGAATTAGGGGTGCACCTTCCTAATGCTTCTATCTTCTGAAAAGTACACATTCTGGAAAGGAAATTGACTAAGAACCGGGAATGAAGACAAGAGATTAATTTCTTGAGGTTATAGTAGAAGATTTACATGGTATGAAAAATAAAATAATATCCAGGAACATTCTTTGGTCATGACAGACACACAAACGCGACCTCACTCTGCCAGTGCAGCACAGAAGGTCTCAACAAGGGAGAATCACAGCCTCTGAATCACCAGAAAATGGAAGCAATAACAGGTTCTAATAAATATTTCTGAAGCCACAATTAGAATGAGAGGTGCAAAGTGGCAATCAAGAGAGCACCTGAAATGGCGGGTCACTCAGAAGGTGGCTGCGCAGAAAGTCATCCATGGAAAACAGCCCTCATGCTAAGTGTAGACAGACAAATGACAATGCTGCTGGAAACAGGCCAGAGAACAAAGAATAAGCTTTGTAAGTCTCTTTGGAACAGCATCAGCATCTTACAAGAGGAGGGGAACCAGAAAAAGTGCTTGATAGCTGTTCTTGGGCTTCCCAATGCAAGGAAATAATGGACATATTGGAATGGGTGCAGCAAAGAGCCACAAAGTTGTTTAAGGGACTGGAGCTGGGAGGCTCTGGGCTGAGGTGGAACTGTTCAGACTGGAGAAGGGAAGGCTCAGGGGATCTCACACACACGTACAAACTTCTGATGGGAGGGAAGTAAAGAAGACCAAGCCAGAGTTCCAAGTGGTGCCCAGTGACAGGACAAGAGGCAATGGGCACAAACTGACAAACAAGAAATGCTGTGCCTTCTCACCTCTGCCACCCTGCAAATGACCAGAAATCATCCTGGGATGGGAAACCTCTTGCAATGACAGGCTCATAAATGAATGAAGTTATGCTAATTATTGCCAATTAACTCAGGTTTCATAGCTGAGTACAGAGTAAAACAGCTCTATGTCCTGGTTTCGGCTAGGATAGAGCTAATTTTCTTCCTAATAGTTGGTACAGTGTTGTGTTTTGGACTCATACTAACAGTACGAGAAAAATGTTGATAATACACTAATGTCTTAGTTGTTGTTAAGTACTGCTTACACTAAGTCAAGGACTTTTCAGCTTCCCATGTCGTGCCAGAGAGGAGGCTGGAGATACACAAGAANCCTCTGCCACCCTGCAAATGACCAGAAATCATCCTGGGATGGGAAACCTCTTGCAATGACAGGCTCATAAATGAATGAAGTTATGCTAATTATTGCCAATTAACTCAGGTTTCATAGCTGAGTACAGAGTAAAACAGCTCTATGTCCTGGTTTCGGCTAGGATAGAGCTAATTTTCTTCCTAATAGTTGGTACAGTGTTGTGTTTTGGACTCATACTAACAGTACGAGAAAAATGTTGATAATACACTAATGTCTTAGTTGTTGTTAAGTACTGCTTACACTAAGTCAAGGACTTTTCAGCTTCCCATGTCATGCCAGAGAGGAGGCTGGAGATACACAAGAAGCTGGGAGGGGACACAGCCAGGACAGCTGAGCCCGAATGGCCAAAGGGATATCCCATAGCATATGACATCATGTTCAGTATTTACACTAGGGAAAAGTTAGCCAGAAGGCCACTGCTTGGGAACTGGCTGGGTATTGGTCAACGGGTGGTGAGCAACTGCATTGTGCATCACTTGTTTTACATATTATTTTATTATTATTATTATTTTCCCTTTCTGTCCTATTAAACTGTCTTTATCTTAACCCACAAGATTTACCTTTTTTTTCCCCCCATTCTCTTCCCCACCCCACTGCAGGGCAGGGAGTGAGCAAACAGCTGTGTGTGGTGTTTAGCTGCCTGCTGGTTTATACCACAACACTATCACAGAGGAGAGCACTAACTTATTAATATTATACTACTTCAAGTACTCCTTCCAACTTTACCTCTTTCTTTCTTTTCTGTCCTGACCTGCAACCTCCATGTATCAGTAACTTTTTTGCATAGAAGTTCATGAAAGCGTATTTCATGTGCTAACAATTCACCAAAAATATTCATAATGAAACTCTAGCCTTAAAAAGAGCCACCACCCACATACTACAAATACTTCTATTTATACAGTTATAATATTATTGTTGTTTAAAATAAAGGAAGCCTGAACTTTTCAAATGCAGTACTTGAGCAGGATTTCAGCAATAACCTGAACATTTTGCTACCTTGCTACCTGCAGTTGTAACACTTACTCTGTAATCATACGTCGAGTCTGGGTTCTCCTCACAAGCAATGACCTCAGGTGCCATCCAATACGGCGTGCCAATAAATGTGTTTCTTCTCCCAATAGTCCTATCCAGTTGAGCGCTGACACCGAAATCCACTGAAAAGCCAAGCAGAGGTAAAGAAATTAATAACAACTTGTACCCATGCGGCAGAGTGTTTGCCTGGTTACTTTAATGCTGTTTACAATACCAAACCTTTGGGCTACAATGAGTATCAAATCTGAGTTCCTCCAGTACATCTTGTCCAACAGTTGAAATTTAACTGCCTTTTTTTTGTTGTTTTTGACAGAAAGATCGAATAAACAGCATGCTAAATCTGCCAGGCAGGTTACAGCACACATTACTTGCTCTGGGAAGACATTACAGAATAATTTATACTTGAGCTAAACACTACATTGAGTAGATCTTGAGATCTTCAACGGGTATCTGAAAGGAAAAATAGTATCTATGGACAAGGCAAATTTGGATGTGTCCAATATGGCCATTTGTGACAGCTGGAAAGAACTATCACACCACTCCATTTTGAGGTGTGTGGAGTAAGTCTTGCCCTACATTCATACACTATCTTAGAACAAGCTGAAGAGTATACTAGTTTATTCTGACCTTAGACTCGTCATAATGAGAAAATTGTGTGGTGCTCATTGTGCTGAAAAGGGTGTTACTTTCATCAGGATTGTATAGCAAAATGGTTTTGTTCAGATATGAAGACAGCCCTATACAACCAATAATTATATGATTGTATTTTTATTTGAACAAACCTCTAAGATTCACTAATTGGATCCACTGGGCATAGCACTTGTGTGCTATTCACAGAGAAGACTCCATCAAGGAGCAGATTTTCTCACTTATGTTACCTTATTGCAGGTCATCTGCAAAACACAGTAATTTGTACTACTATAATTTAATATGCCTGTTCAGCAAACCTCCTCCAACAGTAAGTAGGACCCAGTCTCTGTGATCACTGTGTGTTCTGTGCTTATCATGTGCTCTGTGCTTCTCACGGGAAGTGTGCACATCTATACCGAAGTGCAATAGAACTGGACTGAGGACCTCTTGGCTTTCTCACTTATTTTCTCTAAGACACATGAGCTAAAACTTTCTAGAAACAACTTGTTTGTTTGGGGCTTTTTTTGTTCGTTTGGTGGTTTTTTTGTCTGTTTGTTTTTCAACTGTTCTACTTAGTAAATCTGTCTTATCTTTACCCAGAGTTAGAAAAGTTTAACTTTGCTGTCAACCATGTGAAAGGTGGGACTAATAACTATAGAAGACCATAAACATGCACAAACCTCCCTCTCTTGCCAGTTTTAAGAGGGAACAGCTGAAAAGTAGTACATATCTTTCAGAGACTACAAGCAAAATCCTGTCTTCATTCAATACAACAGCAAAACTCCCTTTGACTTCAGGAAAGCCAGGATTTTGCCGTAAGGTTAAACCATAATGAGACTGAAAGTACTTATTTTCACTTGCTCCAGCCAAACATCCTACCCCACATCCACACATTTATTACTTTTGTTCTCCAACTCTGCAGTGAATTATTTCAAATAAAGAGAGAGGGAGCATAAAGACCATCCCAAATAAGAGAAGTGCCCTCCTCGAGACTGCTCCTTTAAAGCACTGCCATGTGTTCTCTGTGATGTCTTCCCAAAACGTGAAAAACATCCCCTCCTCAACAGAGATATATACTTGAGCTTAGTCTTAGGAAGTCAGTTGTCAACACTGACATGTCACAGCTTGACAGGAAATAAGTAAACTCTCCGTTATTTTTGACCAATAACTATTAGTAAGAGCTACTCTTCAGTGGTAGCCCTTAGACATGAGTAATTTCACCTATTGTCAGACACTAAAATCTCTAAGACCACTTCCCTTAGAGAAATGGATTATCATAATTTATTTCCCCAAATTTTTGTTTTGGAAGTCTTTGCATGCCAGGATCTGCTGTGAAGGCCTGATGGTGCTGTGACTTACTAGACAGGTTCTGTGTTTGACTGCCCAGAAGTAGCTGTATTCCCCACAGGCTGTGAGTGACATCCTTGCAGAACATGTCACATTTTCAGCTCTTTCTACATGACAGACACCTTATAAACACAAGCATTAACGTTACTTGACATATTTGTGGCTCATACATTACTGAAGGTTCTTTCCAAGACAAGACAGAAATCTTAAATTTTTATGAACAGGTTTCTAGCACACATGTAAGGAAACTTACCCAGCTTTACTTCTGCATTTTCTGTGAGAAGAACATTCTGTCCTTTAATATCTCGATGGATGACATGGTGAGCATGAAGATGTGCCAAGCCCTAAAAGAAAAACAGACTTTCTTTATTCCTTCTTCCTATCATTATCACGACTGTGTCATTATTGTCTTTTTATGCTTTTACCCTTCTCAGACTTTATTCATGGGGAAAGTCCTTTAGATGTTATTAGCAACATGAAGACCCCAGTTCCAGAGAGGAGAGAGGACAGCAACTGCGAGTTTGATTATTGACTTTACCCACAGGCCAGACAGTAGTGGAGCACCTCTGAAGTCAAGCGTGAAGAGAACAAGGTGCAATATTTTAAACTGATGTTCCAGAATCAAGGGCTGCGTCCTTAAACTATGTCTTAAAAGCAAACAAAAGAGGGAAAGAGCAATGCAGAATGCTCTGTATGAGGACCAGAGACCAGAGCTGGCTGGTTACAGTGGCTTCAGTTCTGCATTCAGCAAAACAGTGAAACAGTGTGCAACAGTAAATGGACCACAGAAAGTTCAAAATACCATGTCAGACCTCTTTTTGAATGTAGCAAATATTGTTTTCATTCAGCTAATATTTGCAATATTCTGTCTCTTCCTTCATTACAAAATTGTCCATGGTTAAACTACCATACATATAAAGGAACACACTAAAATAACATATTCTAGCAAGCCAGGGGATGCTTCACTCAAAACACCTAGCCTCTGTAATATTAATGAATTCAAACAGAGCTTCCAACCAGCTTCTACGTTTTCCAGAAGGAAACATTGTCAATCCACATGCAACTAGGTCATTCTGTTTTGAAACAAGCACGATTAAATCCAATCTCGTTTTACACCAGCATGCTGTTGTGGTTTTCAGTTGCATGAGCGTAAACCAAATGTTTTAACATCAACAGCTTTAACAGTGATATTATAGCCACACAAATGAAGAGAAACCTGACAACCTGACCCAACCGTTAAGATTTTTTTTTTTTGTCAGAAGAGTCTTCTCCATGCTCTGCAGCAACAGTTATTACAATCCGCAGTCTAATACCAAATCCTTGGTTAAGATGGCAAATATTGTCTACCGAGCATGTTTCTCAACTGCTCTGCTCCAGAAGATTTACCCCATTCAAGCATTACTTCGGTGTGCCAAGAATACACATTTATCTTACCGTTATTTAGAAAAGAAGTAAAACTCCATTACAAGGAAGACAGATCAGAAATTCTGTAATGGGCTTTGAATTTAGAACGACAGGTTCCGACATCTTTTTTTTTTCCAGGGCTGTTCACTAGATTACACTTGGGAATTATTTTATCTTCTGTACTTTCCAGGAGAGGAAAAACAAAAACAAACCAACCATCCCAGAACAACAAAATAACAACAAAAAAAACCCCACAAAGAAATGACAAAAATGAACCCCTCTTCCCCCCAAAAAAACACAACCAAACAAAAAGTATGGCCAAAACAAAACAAAAACTCAAAACCAACATGCCCCAAGCCTGCATAGAATGAAATATAGCCCCAAGGACTGTCTTGGGGAACACTGCCCCAGCAGGGCCACTGTTAAGATTTTGGAATGCTGTTTAGTCAACATTGCTTCTAATAGTGCGGAAAAGAGGCCCCTAAGTGTGTGCATGTAAAGGAATTATGAACAGAAAGACCTTACACAGCATGAACAGCTGAAGCAAAGAGCAGCAAGATCTCCTGATGTGGAAGACAGACTTACTGAAAACAGAAAATCTATTTACTTTTCTAGATGCCCAGAATGTGGACTTTCAGAAGATGGCTATTTGCCATAGGACACAGGAACTTTCTGTACTTCATATGGAAAATGTGATTAACTACCATAATATGGGATGTCAAGTGGTCATCACGCTGGTTCTTCAGGCTCTTCTGAACTGAAGGACCACAGCCCATCAGCCCCACAGCAGCGCTCATCAGTGACCTACACTACTGACGAAAGGCTTCTTCGTTGCAAACGAGCACCAAAGCTCCGTTGGCGCAACTCACCCTGAGAACCTCTCTGCAGACATACGCAATCCAGTCTTCCTTGAAACAGTTCCCTTTGGTCTTCTTCACCAGGTCGGTGACGGAGCCCGCACCGCAGTACTCCATCACCAGCTGCAGGAAGACAAACACGACACACCTTCACCACAGCGCTGACGGGGTGCCAGCGGAGACACCACGTGCAAACACCCGCTCCACCACAATCAAGGCATGGCAAACTACGTGTGACCTTCCCGGATGCCAAGGGACATAAAATCTCATTTCCTGAATCACACACATTGCTGAATAAATAAAAAAAAAACCCACCTCAGTAGTGTTCCTCTCCTACTGCAGGTCATAGATGCTTTTTTTCTTTTTAGAAAATAATGAAATCAGAAAAACAATAGCTAATATAATATTATTGACAAACGTGGGATTTTTTTCAGAATGTGAAATTCCTCATTTTGCTGCAAAGCTCCAAAAATCTTGCAGCCAAAAAAAAAAGGAGGGTTCATTTTTTTTTCCTTTGCTTTATTGTGAATTCCTTTGTTGCCTTTTTTATTTTCCAACTAAAAAAAGGAGAGGAATGCAACAAAAAAAAAGGAGAGGAGGGGAAGAGGACAAGCTCTTTTTCACTGCTGTTAAAAAAAAAATTACAGAAATGTTTCATTTGGAAAAAACCCCACCTCGAACAACAAATCAGACTGACAAGTCACAAGTTTTATGCCCATCCTCAAAGTAAATCAGAGGGCATGGAAGACATGTAGGGAGGAACAATTTTGCTCTTTTATATGTTATTCTTCAGAACAATGACTTCAGAGGTTCACTGAGACAGAGTCCAAGCCAAACATATTGGAGCTCTAAAGAAAAGAGCTGTAAACCTCATGAACAGAAATGACACTAAACACTTACCCAGAGTTGATCATCTTGGCCTGCAGGACTTTTCTTTACAAATGCACCATAATATGTAGCAATATTCCGGTGATGGGAATACTTTTTTAACATATTTATCTCCAGCTTGATTTCCTCCTCTTCATTCTGTAGCAAAAGAGAGCAGAAGGCTCCTTAGGTGACCAGAGATCACTGAGCTGTGGGGCAACCTCTGTCTTTGGAGGCTTCCAAAATCCAGCTGGAACCAGCCCTGAGCAACCTGGTTTGATCCCATGGCTGACCTCGATTTGAGCAGGAGGTTGGACCAGAGACCTCTTGAGGTTCCCTCCAACCTGAGTTTGGGATTATGAGACTGTAACTGAAGGACAGGCTCTTAAACCGATGACTGAACCACCCTGATCCATTGGCCCAAAACAATGAATTGCTAGGGTTTGACCTAAAGAATCAAAAATTTCCCAATTTGGGTATAACAAGCTCATATTGTCTCCTCAAGGGGCTTGGACAGGACCTAGTACTCCCCAGTTTGTGGTTTCTGTATGCAGTAGTTTAGTCTTAGAGAAATTAACCAGATTCAAACGAAAATAAAAATATTCCTAACACCCCATTACTTAAGTACTTGGAAAAGCACTCAGTGCACACATGAGCCAATTTGTCTTCCCAGTCCTGTGGAGGGCCTCGCTGGGAGGAAACTGAGCCAAGAGGGAGGTGACTCGTCACAAATCAAACTCCAGAGCCAGCGCAGGGTTAAGATCTGCTCCTTCCTTACAGCTGTGAGGCTTCCCTGCCTGGACCATGGAGTTTTTCCCCCCCTCCTAACATCACGCCAGCAGTGACTAGGGCTAGCACACCCCCAGACATCTTCCAGGCACTACCCAGGTCCGTTTTCCTTCTTTGTTTCAGTCTCTTCAGGGCAGACATTCTCTTCTGCCCAGGACAGCACTGTGCACAATAAGATAACTAATAGAAATGCAAACTTTAATAATTACATTAGAAGGAAATGCCCTTTTTCAGAAATAACTGCCTGACCTGAAGAGGTCCTCTCAGAGTCAGCTCGTTTGCTATGTTGCCACCAAGAGAAACGCTACACAATACTCAGTGAAAGGCTGTAGATTTTGGTGTCTCATTTGCTTTAATAGGAAATGAGTGGTGTTGCAAGGTATCTTTATACCACTTAAAGGGAGTATGACAAAGTTGAAAATTAATTTACCTTGCTGCAAAACATCCCAGTCAGCACTTACTAGCTGAAAGGAAAAAAAGGATCTGTAAGGAGGGAGCAAGAACAGCTCAGCCCCACAGGACATTTTTCTGCACTTTTCCATTATTTTCCAGTAGTTTTGCCATCAAAGCATTCCTTCGACCATCACAACAGACTGCTTACAAAACCAGCTGTGTTGTCCTTCCTACCTGGAGCAAAACATTAAAGCCTGACAGGCTGAAGCCAAATCCCATCAACCATATGCATATGATGCATCTTATGAAACCCGACCACACAAAAATCATTCCCAACAGAACAAAGGGACCAATATGTTTTCCCCAGTAACATCAATCCACGGGAGATACGTCAACAGACTAAAGCCTAATTGTCTTAAGCTTTAGGAAATGGGAAATGTAAAATAACCCCACTTGAGGCAGAATCATCTATTCCAGGTTTCAGAACAGCCCCTTTGTTGAACACAGGCTCCCAAGCTGCACGCATTACACTAGATAGTTCATTTATCTTTTGTTTGCAATTAAGGAGAAAGGAGGATCCTTAATCCTCGGTTTGATACAGCCCTGGATGTTGCATGGCTTAATTAGTGATGGTAAGGAGGAGCCCAGTGCAGCATGTGGAGTCTCCAAGAGAAATCAGAGCTGACTCCCAGACAGCATGCAGGAAACCCTCCACAAGCACAGTCCTGCTTCTCTCTGCATGTGGCCAGGGCACAACCAAAGGGAGCTGAGAGCTTGTGCTGCTGCTTTCTGGGAGGGGAAACAAGGCTCTTACCCTCCTTGGGACTCCAGATGGGTGCATGTGAAAGGGTAGAAATAGGCAGGTGAGGAGAAGGAGGCAGAGAATAAGGACATGGAAACCACCATTCTGGACTTGACCACTAGAGTCCTCTCACTGATATGAGTTTCTGGTAATGGATCTTTAGGAAAGAAGGGCAGAAAGCAGGACAAACAAGGAGGGCCTCCTTTCCTTCCTCTACTGTCCCTCCTGCATCCTGCCCACTCGTCCTGCTAGGGCAACCAAACATGTGGAGGGGAAACATTCATCTTTGGTAAAGGCCTTCCCCAAGTTACTTAAGATCTCTTCAGATCTTAAGGTTTGTGTTTAGTTTGTTGTCCGTTTTTTGGTTTTTTTGTTTGTTCGTTTTTTTTAACTTTGTCCATCTGCATGATCTTTGCACTGGTGGAGCCCGACTGAAGAGCTTCCCTGCTATGCCCTCAGCACTCGCCTGCAGCTTTCACCAAGTTCCCCCTGGGGAGCTGGCAGATCTCAACCACTTCCTCAGAGATGTTGCCTCTTTTTCAGCTCTTCTTCCTTTGCCCAATTAATTTGCTGGATGTTGGAGTTGTGCTGGCACAGCTCTTATCTGAGTACTTTCTGTTCCTCTGCAATCTCACCTCCATGTTTTTAAAACAAAGATAACCATGTGCTGGTTTGTAAACACAGTTGGAACACCAGGTAGGCTCTTCCACATCCACTTGCAAGAGCAAAGAGTAGCTGCACATGTGTAATGCTCCTTTCCCATTGCCAGCAAGATGATCCAATTTCTGCTTTATCTCATGCATTATCTATTAAACCAGAAAGCTGGAACCTGCTCCCTCCCTGCACCTGCCTGTTCCCTTGCCCATCCTCACCCATCAAAACAGTTCCCTGTGCTCACACATTGCTGGTTCATGATCATGGCCAGGACAAGTGCCTTGAGAAGACACTGCTTAGATTGGACAGGGGGCTTCCCTGAAGAGCCCCACCACCGCTGAGCAGAAACCCTCTGAGCCGAACTCCTGCATCCTCCAAAGACACAGATGTAACTCCAAGTATCAGTCAGTCTGTAAGTGAAAGGGCTATACAGGACAGCTAGTGGGCATTACATAGACAAAAAGCACCGTGTATTCCCAGTGCTTGAGTGAATTTCGGAAACATTTAGTCTATTGCACATACAGAAACCAAAGCAGAAGGGTAGATATGAGCAATTCCGTCCCACAGGCCATGTCTGAGGCCCAGTTAGGAACTGAACCTGGACTTGTTAAGTCTCAGGGCTACATACATCCTTCAAGCAGGGTGACCAGGGACAAAAGCACCCTCCATTTTTAAGTGCATGCACGTAGCCAGGATTTCCACTTTCCACCACCCCTCTGACAGCGTTACCATCAGCTACACCCCCTGGGGTCCAGAAACCTGCTCCTAAGTCATGCCACTCAAGAAAAGGAAGCAAGCTTGCAGATGTGCAGGTGCAAAAAGCTGTTTGCTTTCACAAACCAATGCGTTTCTGGGCACAGATGGCTGCATGCACAAAGATGACAGGTTCATGATCAAAGGCTATTTTTGCAACAGTGGGCCTATCTGCAATAACATCAGGAAGCAAAGGACTAGAAAGCACACACCTCTGACCTCAAATGGAAACAAGATCATCAACTGATAAATACTCCACCAAGAGACTCCTTCGTACCAGGGCAGTTTTAATGACAAGTTTCTCATTTAAGTGTTATTTTGTTATCTGGAAAGACTGGAAGCAAGGACAGAGAATGACCTGCTGCAGAAGAGCTCTTTGATCACCTGCACTGATAGCTGAAGAGAAAAGCAGCAAGAATCCAATCTCTTTGCAAGCACTCTGCTTGGAGGCACTGTCAGATGGCAGGAAGCAGAGCCTGCGTGGAGAGGTACATGAGCACACGTTGCCATCGGCTCCCCTGCAACCATTTCAAAGGGCTCCCCCTACTCCCCCCGTAACGCGACACGGCAGCACTTCCTGACAGATGTCCAGAGGATCCCGCAATGACCGCAGCATCCTGCTGCTGCTCTTCACAAACCAGCCCGGGCTGCAGCTCATGTCAGCAAAAGGCAGATTTGCTCAGCTCTTAGTGTGCCTCAGATCTTAAGAGGTGAACAATCAAAGCTGGAGCTGGTCAGGGAACTTTTGATGAAATAATTTCTTGTCAGAAAACAAACAATCAAACAAACAACAACATAGATTTGGTGAAACACAATATTTTGGCAGAAACGTACTCAGTACGTCAGCTGAAAGACCTCTTAGGTTGGATTTTCTAGTGATGAAAATGATTTTCTCTTGCTAGAGGAGAGAAACCCACTGCAGAATATCCAAGTAACAAGGAGGTAGCTCAGACCCTTGGGATATAACACATCCTTGTTCAATCCTACCCTCTCCCAAGTCAGTCATCACTGACCGATTCCTGAGCAGGTTAATGATCAAACTACAACCAACGTACAGTGGTGTGGGGTCTGCCAAACTTGGCCACTGGAATGGCCCCACTTTGAATGAGATCTACTGGAGGCTTGAACTGGGGAGTCCTCTAAGCAGCTATACAAATGACAAGGCTAATCCAGGCATTCGGCTCTTCTCCATTGTTTTTGGAGACATGTGAAGAGAAAGAGACTGCGTTTGCCTTGATTTTATTTTTTTTAAATCTTCCTGTCTTCTACCACATGAAATTTTCACTCCCTCAGAAAACTGTTCCCTGTGCAGCACTAATCAGATCATATAACCACCCGAAGACGAAAAAGGCCACAGGGGCCAGGAGCCTCCCATCTCACTCAAGCAGGTTTAACTAAGACAGCTTCCATTTCAACTACACATGCACACTTTACAAGGTAGCAGCCGTAGCCAAACCAGCCCTTAGATATGCTTTGTAAAAGCATTACAGGAGCACCTAAGTTCAAAAAACCCAATGTGCAGTTCAGACTACTTGCTGCTCAGGGCTGGATTCCCACATCATCAGCAGAAAGAACTGTCCTTGACCTGCCCTATGTGACAAGGCCCACATAGACACCAACTTGTTCTGCTGACTTCCAAGACAATCAAAACACATACAAAAATACAGGCAAGGCTTGCTTGTGTGTGCCCAGAACACATGTGTAGATGTACCACTGGCAGACTTGGCCCAGAAGACTTAGCTCTGTTTATTATTGCAGGTGATAACCCTTCCACAATATTGCAAAAGGACTCTCACTTTATCTTGGAGTTTTGTACCCCATATCTACACTGCCAGAGTGACAGAATGGGGCACTGGTCTTCAGCGAGACTAAGTGCATCCTATCAACCCACAGACTTCCAGTGACCTTGAGAAGAGGCAGCAGGGAGTCTCCCCAGCCTTTCTGGGGCTCAGGCTAACACGGTCTCAAAGAGGCAAGCTGCTTTGCTACCGAATGTGTTCTTAAAAGGAGAAAAAAAAAAAAAATCAATGCTTAGCAACTTTTTCAGGACCCTGTTCCAGCACTGACACCACTTTATAAATGTGAGCAGGGCCAGTGCCAATTAAACTGTCTCCTTTTCTCATCTGTCAAACAACAATAAAAAAGTGCCACATTTGCATGTCTGATGTGTTCCTGCTTGCTGGCTGTCAGGGTAGCTGCTCTGAGGAATGGCTGGCACGCGAGGGAGAGGATGGGAGGAAACAGCAGGGGCAGCGCAGAGCTGCAGGAAATCTTTTACCTGCTGTCTCTGGAAACAGATAATCAGCTAGAAATAAGCAGGAAGAGAGTTCTCCTCTTTGTTGTTATAGACCATCAAAACATATAGCAATGTATTCCCTTATTGCTTGGTTACCGTTGGTCAGGTACAATTGAAAAATCTGGTTGTATTAACACATCAGCACATTAGAAAGCACAAACCAGTGCTCAGCAACCATAATTTATACCACCCGATCATCTTTTATAAGCTATCCGCCTTCTCACAATCCAATTATTTGTTTTTCCTTACATGGCGATAACAACTTTTTTATTTTTGGTTTTGCACTCACCTCAGTAACATTCATCACTTTGATCGCTGCTAGCTGCCCAGTCTTAACATGGCGACCCTGTTAAAATAACAGAAGACTAAGTAAAACGCATATGCAGACTATGTCTACAGTAACAAATTAGGCATATAACAGCTGGGCTTGAGTACTTGCTTTCAGTCATGTATCAACGACATAAAACTACCAGGACAAAGTTTGGTGATGCGTTATTAGACCCATATCCTTACCATGCTCCGACGTTAACCGAGCTGCCTTTGCGGGGCTAAATTTCCCCCTTTAGCACAAAGCGAGCAGCAATGCTGGGAGACTTCTGCTGTCAGACACAACATGGCACGAGCTTATGGGTCTCCAGACAACTCCTGGTCAACAGGCATTGCCACCCCTCAAGTCTCCTTCTCTGGGAAGACCCAGACCCGGTTCTGACCTAACCAGAACCACTCTGTTGTCTGCAACCCAGGGCTGACACGTGGTGGGGAAGCAAGGCTCTGGGTAGCTGGCACTGTCCTCACCCCCCCACCCTACATCTTCTGGCTCACCTCGGGGTAAAGAGGAAACTCTGGGTTTCACTACATCAATCTGGCAACCTCTATGTGGCTGCCAAGAAACTAAAGCTGAATGTACTTTCTTAGTGTGCTGCCTTTTTTTTTAGAGTTCTTACTGCAGCTGAGTTAACTATATCTCTACCTCCCAAAAAGCATGCAGAGACTTTGCATTTAAAACGGAGCCTTCTAGGGTGGTGGGGAGGAACTCTCCCAGGGCTTTGACTGTGTGTATGCCTACATACATACACACACTTCACTAGGGAAATGCCTACACCACACCATCACTATTAAGCAACAGATAACTGGTAATTTTAGACACGGTAAAGTGGCTAGTTTTTGAAAACAAAGCTAGGAAAAGGAAGGTAATAGGGAATAAAGCTATTACAAGGGCAAACTTGATAACGACACTGACAAAATATGGTTCACAAGAATGGATATTAGAAGCAGAACCAGGAATCTCGTTGTAAATTGTAGTTTATTTGCTTTATTAGGTCAAGTTGCTCAACAGATGCCGTAGATGCAGCATTTTGCCATGATAACCAACACTAATCTCATACTACAGGATAGTATCAAAAGATTTGTATGAACAGTAGATTGGCTACACATCCTAACTCCTCACTTCCATCAAACGTTCAGAAAGAGGTTTAAAGCTTTGAGACTGCAATTTTGTTCCTGAAATAGTAGTGCCTGCAAAGCTGTACATTGAACTAACTGACATCAGTTAAGTGAGCCAGAGGAAATCAGGAAATCAAATATGAACTGCTGCAGTTTGCAGACAAAATGATTTGCAGGTGCAATTTACACCGGCAAAATTAAAAGCTGGGTTGATGTCATTTAAAAACCTTGGTCCTATCTGCGCAAAACTGCATACCAGTGTTATTTCTAAGACTAAGCAATTTTGCATCAAAGAAAAATGATTCCTCGTTCTCAGGTGATATGTCACAGTCATGTTTTCTCCTACAGAAAACTAAATCCTGCTGAGCTTTTGTATATTTATAAATGTCCTCTTTCTGTGGAAGCACTCCCGGGATTGCAAAGCTTTTTTTCTCATAAACGAGAACGATAGGTTTTACAAACTACTGCAGACCTCAGGAGCAGAACAAATGGGACACACCCTCACCAGGCCCAGGACAGGACGGGCAGTGGCGAGTGCCAGCCTGACAGATGCTGGTGTTTGGTCAGCATCCATCCCCTGATGTTTGTTTGGTCAGCATCCATCCCAGCTGACGTCAACCCCGGTTAGCGAGCTTCCTCTGCACAGCCACAGCTCCTTTGTTGGAGGCTATTGTTTGCAAATGTTTCCAGGCATTGAATGTCTTGGCAATACAGCGATAGAGGGCCTTCCACAAAATACAGTCATGCTAGACACGTTGGCAGCCTGGTTTAACTCCAGAATTTGTCTGGAGTCAAGAATGCTGACAATTCCATGTCTCTGGCCACCACACATAGTAGGCGACCAACCCATCAAAATGATGAGTCTCTCCTGGGCTGCTGAACATTCTGCAAAGGATGATGTCAAGAATCAACCCTGATTTTCACAACTCCAGTGGAGCATGGAGATGTGCTTCTTTACTGAAAAAATAAATCAATCCACACTAGGCTATCATTGCACTTGATATTGAATATTCATAAGAATAAGAAAGGCGGAAAGGCTTGGCATTTGGTTTTGATTTCACAGCATGACATCTGGTCAAATTGTTCCTTTGTAAAACAGACATCTACTCTTTTGCAGCCACAGTTATTTCCACTGCATGCAAGCCTTCTGCTCTCACTCACTTCTACCATTATAGATGAGAATACTAAATCCCCCCAAAAGTTTGCAAAATTAGCATTTATGGGAAAGAAAACAGCAAGCCCTTTTGTTTGGTGGGTTGTGATTCACCTTCGCACAGCAAATGTGTCCCTGTTAAACAAGGTACACAAATCAATCCTGCTTCTGCATTCCCCAAAGCTCCCATGTCTGCAACCGGGCTGACAGCTGGGCGAGAGGAGCTCAGACCGTGCAGAGAGGGCAGGATCATGCCCCGTGCCTTGTCTCAGTGCCCTGTCTTCCTCGCACCGTGCAAAGTTTTACTACAAGCCCGAGGGAAATGCACAGGCTCACATCCAACCATCCCTCTGCACAGGCTCACCTGCAAAAAATACTCTTTGACTGGGTAAAGCAGCCTTTATACAGAAGTGAATTCTGTTAACTACATGCACTTCAGACCCTCATGTTCTTTCAGAATCCTTTTTTCCTGGAACAAAATAGAGAGCAACTAAATCCACCAGAGAATCCAAACCCTTCTCAAGAAAGGAAAGAAGCAGTAAAAAGTCATTCCTGTTTGTTTGCTCTAATTCTCACCTCACAGCAATTTATTTTCAACAACTGTTATCACACTTTTTTCGAGAGAGTCTTTCACATTTCTTGGTTGCATTAAGCTGAAGAACCGCATCTTCCACCCCACAGATTTGTGCAGGGAGATGCAGAGGGCTGCAGGTTAACCTCATGGAAAGGTATAAACATATCTGTATGTTTACATCTGCCTTTCGTCAGTTATCTAAAAGGCATGAATTAGTTTAAGTGTGCATAAAAAAAGTAGTATCTTGGAGAGTGTAGCTAAATATGTATCTGCAGCTATATATCTACATAAAGACATTTTCATCATGAGATACTAATTTTACTGTCATCTTGGCAGATTTATTTTTGATTACTGTTGTACATTTTCCTATAGCAAAGGATTTATCGTTATTATAGAGCAATACATCTCAAAAGTCTCTGCACCTGCTAATGTATGCAATGAACAATGTGGCAGAATTACACAGCACACACAATCATTTCTCCTTACCTCTGACATCATCCCAACACACACAAGTAAAACCTTTCCTTCAAATATTGCCAAAGGAAAAGGTTCAGTCGGTGGAGGCAAAATAATCAGAGAACCCTGGAGACATCCTAGATTCTATTCCTTCTCCTCCCCAGAACTTCACTGTCTATTCAGTTAGTAATGAAACAAACGGGCTGAAGCAAAGCCACCCAACAGCTCACCCAAACACCAGCAGTCCCAGTAAGCACCCTACTGAACTCTGCACCACCACCCAAAAAAGTGGGCGTGCTATTGCAAGACTCCACGCTAAGAAGCTGAAGCTGCATGTTCATGTGGAGAAGAACCATTAACGGCTGTGCAGTTTATCTGAGCACAGGAACAGGCTCCATGTTACATTTGCTTTAATGACCAGGGTACGACTCTGCTAGCAATCAGAACGAAAATCACATTTCTCTCTTTTACGTTGGCCTTTTCAAACTGTTTTGAGTTCATTTTCTTCGACACCTCTAAAAGCAGTAAACATCCTGAACCCAGCCCTGGGCTTCTTGTTAACACACCGAGACTAGTGCCTAAGTAAGAAGAGGTTTCAGGGCCTGGCCCCTTATTTTTTCATTTATCAATAAATCTCAGAGGTTAGCCAGAGTTCATGGGAACTCACACATTGCTACTTTTGCTGAAGCCACAAGGTTAAGAATGTTTGAATTGTTTTGAGAAAGGTGGTATTTTGATTTCTGTTTAAAGCTCCCAGGAGCTGTTTTAACTGTTTCCCAACTGAATGAGATCAACAGATGCACTTACTTCCAGTGACGAGACATGCAGAATTTCACCTTTTTTGATTTAATCCAAAATAGGAAGAAGAACAAGGGGCACTGCCCTTCCTAACCCTCTGCACAGTCCACCGCTGCCCATCCTCTCCAGATCATTTAAGGGAATCAGCCTGTTGTGATTCAAGAGCCACGGTTGCACATTTCCTCAGAAACTGGGCAGAGGGCAGGAATGGTCTGTGGGCCCATTTCCCTAATAAAAGGTTTCATCTTTCACCCAAATGCTCAGTTTGAGAGCAGGTTTCAACTCTTGAGAATGCAGCCAAAACATCCAACAGCCATCTGCAAGTCATCCATATTCCCACCCAAGAATATAGCATTAAATGTCTAAGCAAAGCTTAGACATGAACAATTCTGAAGCTCAATGACTTTCTAAAATTGAAGTTCTTGCATACATTCGATGAAGTATCCAAGCTGGAAGAAATTCTCCTATTAGCTCCAAGTCCAGCAAAATTCCTTGTCTCCTCCAGAAAATATTCCTGCATAAAGTCTGCTGCAGTTGCCAGTTAGTCACTGCAGTAACATTCAGCAAACGTGGAGCCAGCATACACATTTTTCAAATCTGCATACTGCTCATTGCAGCCACATTTGTGGAAGATGCTTTATGCCAAAGATCTGGTTCTGATGAGCTCCAACTGTGCATTATCTCTGCAGGGCGATACACATGGAGCAGGACAGACTACTCAGTGTTACTTCTATTGGATATGTACTTATCTTTTTAGCTTAATTAGATAAAGGAACCACTTATCTATGCCCTCTACTGAGGGTCAAGACGTATTTTTCTATCTACATCAAATAAGAGTATCAGCATTAGTGGTCAAGCTATTAACTGATAAAGGAGCTTTACATGAATTAAGTATATTTACAAAAAGACGCATTCGGTCACGTACACCACCTTTTCCTATTAGGTCCAAACAAAAATTTGTGGCAGTCCCTGGCTTGGGCCATGATTACAACCACAGACCCAAGGTCCCATCGACACACACCTGAGATTGTCAGGCTGTGGGTCACACGCAGGGAGCTTGATTTGAGAGCTTCCCTCCCAGATCCTGTACAGCCCTCTCTTCCTAGGGGTGGCAAACAGCTCCCAACAGCTTCTATCTCCACTTGCAATCCAACAGATTTGAAGTGGACAATTGCATGTCCAGGTGACACAACCCAGCCGTCCCATTACAGTGCTGCACACCGTGCCAAGGCAGCCCATGTTAGTCCCCTCACACGCTTCCTTTTTGGCAACAGACGCTCATTAATGTCCACGTGTTTACGGGTCTATCCCATGTAGCTGTCATCATTTAACCGCAGCAGGAAAAGGCACACGTGAAGAGCGGCTGCAGGATACCAAGGCAGCACAAAGCTGGTGGATTTGACTGTGCAGAAGTCCCCATCTGCACCCATGTCCTCTCTGCAACCAGAAGTACAACCTCACTCTTCTCTCCCTTATAAAACAGGGATTTTTGGCGAGGCTGTGAGGTGCCTATTGTGCAAGGACATCTCCCAGATGCCAGAAGCCTCAGACGCTTGTCAGTTTGTACCTTTGTGCCCATCTGGAGGGCACTTTCACACCAAACGTGCTCTGCCACCAGGCACACACACGTGCAGCGCACTGGGGCTGTGCACAGACCCAAACAGCTCACAACCTCTGCACAGGGGATTCCCAGGTGACCCTTGGCAGCACCGCCTGCTGGGTAATCCAGAAAGCTCCACAAACTTGGGACCTTCTCTGGGTATTGAAGGTTTGTATTGGAAAGCAAGATGCGGCTGTTAGAGGTGGAAGACTCTGGAGGCCAGAAGACCTTCCCACCAGCAGCATTTATTATGGGATAACCGATGCATGCTGCATCCACTGGCCCTTTGGGAGTGGGGTGAAGGGACAGCTGCTTTGCTGCAAGCTCTTACTGAAAGTGAACCTCAGCAACGAGGTTTCCTGTTCAAAACCCACTTAAGAACTTTGAAGTTTGAGCTCATCTCTGGTAAATCAGTGTGTGGCCCTGGGGTTGGTGGTAGACTGCCAGCTCAGCCTTCTGTGCCCTGAAGGACAGGACCCCACCCTTTTGCCCCTCTCCTCCCCACCCTTTCCATCCTGCTAACACAAGGAAAGCCTTCAAGAGACTATGCATCGAATGAACAATGCTCTGCGTAGGGATCCAGGAAACCCTATGTCCTGTTCCCCATGACCTTAACAAAGTCACGATCCTTCTGTTTCCCTTTCCACCACACAGAGCTCTTCTACTTAGACCCAGGTCTTCAGAAGAGATGAGCAACGTTTGGTACCACCAGCCCCAGAGCCAGCCTGGGAACACCAGCTGTGCCTCTTCCCGGTGCCAGCAGGCAAGGGCAGCTGCACCGAGCTTCCTGGGTACGCTGGGGGTCAGCACGGCAGGGAGGGGGACCCCAAGAACATCAAACCTGCAGATAAAGTGCTCTTGCACTGCAGTTTAGACACAGCCGTTGTTTTACAGCATATGGCTGCTCACAGCCGACACCCTGCTGTCCCTTGGGGTCTTGACTAATGCAAACAGGGGACAGGGTTTGCACATCTGCGGCTGTAGCGTTTTGGTGCTGGAAAGCGTCACCCAAGAAGACAGTTCAGAGGAGAACTCTATTAGTCAGACCAGCCTGTAATCTTCATCTCAGCAACTGGTACCATGTGAGACAACCCACTTGGAGATCTTTAGCTAAAAATACAGCAGTGACGCGAAACTTGAAATGGGCCAGGAATCAATTCCAAAGAAGAAGTTATGAAGAGTTTGGAAGCTCATAGATTGTTTTGGTTAGTTAATGGTCTGAGAAAGAGCTCAGGGTCAGTCATGCACTGAATCCTAGCACTGGATTTCAGAAATGACCCATTTCATGATAAACTATAACATGTGATCCACATCAACTCAGTTTAAAAAACAAATAAAACCACCAAACACATAAAAACACAAAACCCCCAACTCACTACAACACACATCAGCCTTGGGCAGGTAATTACCAGTTTCACAAAGTTTTGAGTTTTGGGTTGCTTGTTTCTTAAGCCCCTAGGAGGAATTCAGGACACTGGCCACGTGGAAATGCAGCTGTCATTTTGATTGTAGTGTCATCCTTTTAATCATGCAACTCAGGCTGCAGAAAGTCAACTTCTATTGACATTACAAAGTTTTAGTGGCACTTCAGTCACAGCATCTCTGGATGTCTGTTGTCCTGTGGGGCTCTGAATCAAAAAATTGTATTCCCCTAGAGTATTTCTCCTCTTCTTTGAGATACAGGGAGATGCAACGTTCCCTTCAGAACTGACCATAGATATTTTCCTACAAGGGAACGCAAAGCGTGTCACCTAGACACTGCAAAATATGATCACCCTTGTCCACAGCTGGTCAGAATGGTGAACAACATAAAAATTAATACACTGTAAATAACCAAGACATGCTCTTCAAAGTTCATGTTTGTTTTGTTGTGGGGTTTTTTTGTCGTTTTTTTGGGGTTTTGTTTGTTTGTTTGCTTTTTGTGGTTGTTTTTTTTTTCCTACATGCTTAAACCCACTCTACGATTAGATATGTTCCAAGAAGTCAGATAAGATTTATGACTTTCAGTACCAGCCATACTATGAAGTCAAACACTACTTAGCATGCCCTAGAGCTCAGGTTGTAAAACATTAACAGTAAAATCCAATGTGTCTGCACATAGATATATAAAGAACGGAAGTTAATTAATAACACTTAGTGCACCTTTAGACAAAGCATGTTACATTAATGAAGAAATATTATACATACATACTATTTATAGAGAAATGAAAAATTGTTTTTAAAAAAAAGTTACACTGCATTCCAAATGAAAAAGGATAATTTTGTAAAGGTTAGAGAATTTATATAGCAAAAATGACTTGAACATCCAGAGAAAACCAAAGTTCCTTTCCTAGCAACCACCACTGCCCTGTTCCTGTGCAGAACAGGCCACTCTATCCCTCCCATTGTTTCTCCCTCCTCATCTCAGAAGCAGGTAAGTATTTTGCACTCACTCAAAGTGAAAATACTACTTTTATTCTTTTTTTTTTAAATGAAGTTTTTGATGTTTCAGGGCTAAGATATTAAAAAAAAAAGCCAGGAATTTCTCTCAGGGCCCCTATTTGTGTCACATGGCTAAATAAAGAAACAAAAATATCACTGTAACTCATAACACTGTAGAAGACAACTAAGTTGGCAGCCGCATAGGAGGACTTCCCATATACTAAAATAGAAACACGTTAGCCAAAAGAAGAGATTAGAACATATAACTTCTACCAGTCACTTAAAATTCAACCCATATGCACACTGACTAGAAGGGAAGGATGGATAGGGGTCATTTCAACAGTACCAGATCAAACAACCTTGATCTCTGGAGGAAAAGGACAGTTTTTCACCCCTGCTGCAAGTTATCTGTACCACAGCCCTCATGAACTGTAAAACTCAAGAGGTAACAGAAGCATGTTTTCTGCCTTTTTTTTAAAAAAAAAAAAAAAAAATCCTTTCAGTTCCTATTTCCTCCCATTGTACAAGTAGAAACGCAGATTGTTTGCTTTGCTTCGTGATTGTCTGTGTCTGACTGCAGACCAGTGGGAAAAGAAAATTAAACAAAGGAACAAATTCAAGACCTTTCGCAAACACATATTTGAGTACCTACATTTTTTGCATTATCAGTGTGTTCAGTTGTTCAGATTACCATCTTTATGCAAAACACAAGACACTCAAGGCTATGCCATACTGTGTAAGACTGGACTAGAGACTGATCTTTCGTTATTTTGAAACATGCTCCCAAAGCAGTCATTCACATTGTGATTAGCAAGATCAAGCAAAGCACCCAGTGCTTTTGAAAACACCATATTAGTCATAATACAAAGAAAGGAGTTTTGTCTTCTGCTTATTTGAAACGGGTGGTGTCTGCAGCAGAACATCCCATGTAGTCTTCTGCAGCTCCATGCTCAGTTTGAGGAATTTGAAAAGTACCCAATTCTGGCGGCTTTTCCTTATTCACCTGACATCCAGGCATGATGCTCTAGATATCCCATGGCTATTGGAAGTTCCTGAGCAACATGAACTACGCGCAAGAAGGAAGAGCAGAAACTTTCCTCCATGGGGCAGGTAAAGCCAGGGTGGCCGCTGGTGGGTACCAGCAGGAAGCCGGGAGCTGCAGCACGAGGTGCAGCTCCAAGAGCTAACTCTAGACTGCCGCCGTGCTTGGGGTCAGCATGGCTGGGGACACGCAGGGTTACCAAAAGTGTAGCTGCTCCTGATGAAGGATCAGACCCCCACCAACTTTGACAGAACTGGATCTGGCCCGATCTGTTTTGTACCTGGAGATTCGGGAGGGTTTAAGGGGAAGACAAGCTCTCCAAAGCTCTAGCTGTCCTCTGTTCGGGAAGTCATCCAGGTGCTTGACTTTTGGAGATAACCGCAAGACCATTGAACTCCCATGGCTTCTCATCACACGCTCAAAGCCAAGCATGTGCTTTGCCAAGTGGCCTGAATGGAAGCTGCTACCAGCAGGGAAAGAAAAGCAATGTTTTGGGGCCATACGTGGGTCAAGAAAGCAACTCAGAGAGCAGCATGGTGAACAGGAGGACAAGTCTGAAAAGCAGGCTATGCAGTTATCCCCTTTTCCTCACACTCCATTTATTGGGACATAAAACCTGAGTTCTTTGAGCCTAAATTACAGTATTCGCATGAATAACAGTTTCAACAGCCTTGCCGTTCATCCTGGGCTTTGGCATTTGTCACATTTCTTAACATCTGTTGAAACACCCTGTTGGTTTTCCAGGCTCAGACACCCCATCACGGCTCACTACCCCTGCCAGGGGCACGGGGGCTGCACAGACACAGGCAGCTTTCTTCTGCCTTGGGGATGCCTGGGCTGGTGGGTCTGCACGCAGCCAGCAGCAATGGGGACCCCAGCTGCCCAGCGTGGGGTGGCAGAGACGCGGGTGCTTGCAGTCCCACAGCTCCTCTTGCTGTGGGCAGGAGGGCTGCAGCAGCCCTGGCACAGAGCCGGTCCCGCTCTACACCTGGGGAGCCCCGCAGTGAGTTATGACAGCCAAGGTCCGCTGCGCCAAAAAGTCTGTTCATCCAGAAAAATAAACAGTTCAGGAAAAAAGCCTCAGCCTTTGGAAGGCTCTCACATTGCAGATGGGGGCCATCAAGAAGCTAAGTCTAGGGAGAGGTACAAATCCCTCCACCCCAGTGAATTTTCGCTGCCTGACTCATGCGCATCCATTTACAGAAATACAGGGCACTAGAGAAAAATCTATAAGCAACACATCTCTGCTGGACGAAGTCACAAGCAGTTAAATGTGCCCCACCGGCCCCATCCTGCTGAAAGGAAGTTGGGGCTCGACCGTAGGAGGTCAGCTGATGGGTGGCCAGACTTCCAGAGCAGGAATCCCTCAAAGGAAGGGGTTTTTGGCTCGCTCTCACTATGAAGCTCTGAAGGTCAATCTGCACACAGCAATTACAAACCTCATGTTATGAGAGTCATGTTTTAACTTTTTAAGTAATGCAGCCTTTCCAGACGCATGCTAATAAAGAAAGGCTTTATCAGCCTTCTATTCCACATAAATATAACTTTGTGTGCACATTAAGCTCAGAGCAATTATATCACTGAATTTTTAAAAATCCTTCAGTATTCCTGTGAACAATAAGTAGAACATGGTTGAATCTTTTCTTTCATATAATGCAGAACATGGACGAGTTTCTGCATGGGTTAAAATTGTGTTGCTGGGGTTTTTTTAAAAAGGCTTTATGGCAGGCAGGGTACACAGCTCAGACTGCAAATTCCAGCCTAGATGATGAGAGCTGCAGCCACCTTAAAGGTGATTTACTTCTTCATTAAAGTTCTGCTGGTGTTTTCTTACACAGATTGCTATACCATGTGGGTGTGCAGCTCTCTGCAGATGACTGTGTGAGACACTACACATGGCACTGCACAGGACAGCCCAGTATGAACAACTGGAATCAAATGGTTTTCTCCTGTGGCCTCTGAGCCTTTCCTCCAGTACTTCACAGCAAATACCCTCCCCTACATCTCTCTTTACCCGAGGTGAACCCTGAAGTCAAAAACTCTACCAAGTACTGCTGTGGGGTTCAGAAGATCTGAGGTTTGCCTAGGGAAAGGTCATTAGTTTTCACACACATTAAAAAGTCTTCACAGAGCATTTAACTAAGGAAAAAAGAGCATCTCCTCTCAGTGCCTTTTCATTTGGCTCTATTTGATGCATCCTCTCAAAAACTAAAAAGGGAGTTAATAGACATAATTAGTCTGTGAGGAAATACATCAGTCTCCAGATTTCTGAATGAGCTCTGCAAGAGATGAACTACATGGCACTGATCTCACAGCAGCAGTCAACTCCTATTTTCTTCCAAAACCCTATTGGCCAGATGGTCCACAAAACTCCAGGGAAAATTACTTAAACGTCTGGAAAGGCTTTCAGTATAAAGCTGGTCCCCCAAATGAAACCAGTTTACCCTTCTAATTACCCTTAAAAGTAAAGTATACCTTGCTTTTCTAATTAAATTAAGGAGTGGTACTTCCACGTTCACTTTCTTAAAGAAAAAAAAAATGAATTCAAGAAGAGCCTTGGTGGTTTGTTTGGTTTGGTGTTTTGTTTTGTTTGTTTGTTTTTTCTAAACTGATCTCATCAGTTTCACACAACACAAGCCTGGCTGGCAAAGGTTCTCCTCTCGAGCAAACTATCGGTCAGATGTGCAGTAATAGCTCCCGAACAGCTACAAGCAGTTACTGCTCAATACCGTATCTTCCCATTTGCTATATTACTCATAGGGATCAAATTCAATCAAGGCAGTGAGAGACATTAACAGTGAACTCCTAAAAGGAAAAAAAAATACCGCCACAGAATAATTTCAAGAAAATGGCTGAACACATTACAGCTGCAGAACTGCAGAGCCTTAATCAATGAAGACTAGCATAATTACCAACACATAGGAAGCAAAAGCAGCAGCTAACCACTGGGAGAACTGGTCACAAAAGGGATCAAGAGTTTCCTGCAGTTAACCACTTGAACAGCTTTAGCAGATTGTGAAACTCTCACCTCTTTGCCTTGCTCTGTTTAAACAAATCAAGTTCATTTTGTCCAGTGTCAGATGAAGTAGCGCACTATCTAGTGAACGCTGCATTTGGGTAAAACAAAGGCAGAGCCCCAGCAGAGGCAGGGACCCCCTTGCCCTCCCCTGCTCTGCTGGCTGTGCTGCCCAGGGGCTCCCTGCAGGACTTCCCACCAACAGCTGCTGATGTTTCTCCTGACACATGGGTTCTTGCATGCAATTCTGGCTCCGCTGAAGTTGGATTTGTCAGATCTGAATCTGCCCCATAAAAGGTCAAATGTCTCAAATAAAACAATTCCCACTTTGCACCAAGTTTTCCACTGAAAAAGTGTGTATATTCAATGCTTTCTCTGTTGGAGAAGGTGTGTTCACACTGATCCCACCACATGTTTGAGCCACAGTTTGTGATGGAAGAAATCAATCCATGCCATTACTGCAGGTGTGTCCATTTGTGTAAAAGTATCGGACAACCAACTGCACTACTACTGCCCAAAGCTCACTGCCTATGGGAAATTAGTCTCTTCATAGAGCTGCAGATGAAGGCCAGATGGAAACAGAGAACACTTGCTATTCTGATTGATCACAGATACGTTTACATTCACAGGCACACAGATGTGACTGGATTCCTCTCATTCGTGATTTGTCAGTTGTTATGTCACATGAAGCGCTCCCAGGCAGCAATGGCATCTCTGTAAACCTGCACAACATTAAATACAATGGGGCCCAAGGTACAATGGGCAAAAGTGCATGCGGTTGCACAAACACATATATATATATTCAAAACTAGAAGATCCACTGGCCCAGCCCACGAAACCTCAGGTGTCAACAATGCTGCATCAGAACCCTTCTTGTGATTCAGTCTCAAACCTGGTTCACATTTTCCAAGCTCTGAACCCTATCTGCTTCCTTTACCTTGTAATGGCAACAGCCTGTCCAGCCAGCTGCATCACATCACAAAGCAGTGGTCAAGACAAAAACAAACAAAAAACCCAACCAAACCAAACAAACAACTACAACGACAGCAACAAACTACAACAAAAAAAACCCAACCAAAAAAAACCCAACGCCAGCAAAACAACCTAAACATTCCACAAGGCATCCAGTTAATGCCAGCAGCTTACTGGAGAAATGTGGAGTAGCAAGTATCTGAAGTGTGGCCTATACATATAATACTATTATATAAGCTTTAAAACCTGGCATCTCTGCTTTAACATCTTCTAATTGTATCCACTTTAAAATTTACTCTAAAAGTTGGACCATTCACAAGTTTCAAAATAACTTCCTTTTGCAGCTTCTTTGCATATTCCGTCACCCACATCCAGATGCCAAAATACACCAACAGCTCACGGCTCCTCAGGATGAAACTGGTAATACGTGCCAGAGAAAAATTTCGCAGGGTCAGCTAAAACTCTACAGCATTGCCAGTGCACATATTGAAATAACAGAAATTTAAATAACTAGGTCTCTATTTACAATAAAAGCATCTTAAAAAAAATAATAATATGAGAGCATATGAAAACACCATAACAGAAAACCTACTCCCGAGTGCTTTGTATTGCCTTCCAGTTTCTGAACCTTTAGGTTTGGGGAGGGACATGTGGTTACAGGGAATTGCAAGCTTTCCTCCACTATCAAAGACGGCAGCTTAGCCAGGTTTCTTAAGAGAACGAGGTATATGTGATTGTGCTGCCCTGGCATCCAACCGTGTTTTAACCTGTCAGCCCATTTCAACCAAAACTGACAGACAGATGGAAGTCTTCAGAGATGACTCAGTTCCTGCGAGCTTTGTGAAAACTGGAGACAAACCCCCTTTCCCCAGCGAGGAGAGCGGGCCCTGGGGTGTCAGGTCTGAGGGACCACGGCCGGCAGCTGCTGAGGTGTCAGAACCCAGGGGGGCTACGGAGTAAGCAGGGGTCACAGATGCATGTGCCAGCAGAGATCCTAAACAACACGAAGGAACTGGGATAGCTAAGGTCAGAGGCAGAGGACAGGATAGGAAAGGACAAATCTGCAAGCAACTGCATATTTTAGTCTCAATATTTAGTTTTTGCTCAAAACAACTTCAGGATTTACCTTGATATACAAACCCATCTCTCACCAGTGTTTATAGGCTACTTTCCTCTAGCCTTAGCATTAACATTGCAAAAGTGCTTTCACATTTGCACCAATGTATTTTTGACATCTGTTTGCACAAGAAATAACTACATTCAATAATAGAAGTGTTACAGAAAACCAAATATCTAACAAGAATGGGTTCTGAAATCAGTCACTGAGCCACCCTCAAGGATTGGCTCCCCAGCACTGAGTCTTATTTGCCATTTGCTCTGTAAACAAATGAGTGCACGGTGAGCATAAAGCACTACTATGCCACTGTTAGCATCTTATCTCCACTCAAATAGGTAAAACAAATGACATCATGTGCAAAATCATTATTTTTAAAGACCTGGTTTCCCCACATTTTGACCCAGTTTAATTAGAAATGTATTCCCAGCTCAATTTTGTGACGTGTGGACATGCTCACTGCCCTGCATCAGCTTCATTCCTCATTTCCTTTTCACTGATCCAGCCCCACCGGACACCATTTTCCAAAGTGCTCATCTTTTGCATAACTCCACCTTTGTCCACACATTTTCATAGTGGCTTTAACAAAATGAGAGGAAGATGAATGCTGACTTCTTTGGAAATTCCTATTTATTTCTGTTACCAGCTTTTTCTTCTTCTAAAAATAATTTGGTTTAGGAAAGTCAGTAATTAACACTGATTAAAAGGCTGACTCATATAAGCTTAATATTCATAGATCTCGTGATCCAATGAGAGCCGAGGTTTTATCACTAACTGTGGCAGCAAACGTTGGCCACAGTCAGGGATGGGTCCAGCTAGTGGTTTTGCCTTCGCAGCAGTCATATGTGAGAACATGTTTCTGTGGCAAGGCAACAACCTTCTACCTGCTAAAACTTCCTTTTGTTTTTGCCAAGAGAAAAAAAAAAAAGGTCAAGAATAACATAAGAAACTATTTTCTGCCAAACCTCAAGAGAGCTGCTGTTCTGCTTCATCACCAGCTGCAGCACACACCCCGTAACGTAACCACAGCAGCATCCATGTAACCCCGCACACGGGTTAGACGTGCTCAACCTCAGCAGCACATCCGCAGAAATGAATGGCTATGCTGATGGCAAACATGGATATGGCAAACACAACACAGGGGAGGGGAAAATAAATGAATAAATAAATAAATCACTATAAAAATAAGATGTAAAGCCCTCTGCATCATCTCATGTATTTCAAACACTGCTTGCTAACAAAGGTTCCTTCAGCCAGTGCTGATGCATAAACGTGGATGTCCTCCTCGGCAGCCACGACACACGCCAGACACGGCACGTCCGATCACAACCATCTCCTGGAAACACACCTAGAGAACCGCACAGCCAGCAGCCTGCCCCGGGGGGGCAAAAATGCAGAAGCAGCAGCTTCCCTGTTTCTTTTTTTGATCACACTCCCAGTTTTATAAGGAGATCCCTGGGAATGGAAATGAATCATGCAATCCCTGGGGACTTTCCATATCAGGCAATGACTACGGACAGTGAACAGTTTAGAGAGCAGGGCACTGTATACGACACTTGTGCTGCTTGCCTGGCAATAAAGGAAGCTGGAAAGGAAGGAAAACCCACTGTTGGCAAATGCTCCTGTATTCTGAGGGAACAACCCCTCTGGAAGTCCAGGCAGTGTTTATACACAACGGGATTCAACCAGGCTCCCCATTAATTATCACAGTTTATATAGCACGGTGTCACCTCCATCGCGAACTCCACCAGTGCCCACATTCCGCATCTGGCCCCGGCCCAGCTCCCATGGGAAGGCTCAGTGCTGCCTCCATCACAAGGGCAGTGGAGGTGCCTGCAGCCCCATAGCAAACCCTGTCAGGGTTGGACTAGAAGCCCATCTCTGTAACATAAAGAATTACCCTATTTTAATATTAATAACATCAAAAGGGAGAGATCCATCAGACCTCTAACATAAACAATGCAGGATTTAGCAGCCACAAAAGTTCAGAAAGCAAAGTTGTCTTTAATCTATTCACTATGACATTCAAACCCCAGCTGCACGGCCGATAGGACAAGTGCCACACAGGCTCCAAGCATCACCCAGGGCTGATAAGGACATTTTCTTTCATTCCTGGTCAGAGAACTGTGAAGTTGGCAGGAGCAAGAAGCCAAATGACATTACAGAACCTAACCAGGAATTTGTTGTGACTATTTGAACAGCCTTGTGAATGCACTAGGTGCTTTGCAAACATATGCAGAAACCTGATTACTCATGCATGTCTGTAGGTGCAGATTCCTGTGCCAACATGAAAACACTCCAACTTGAACATACAAGCCAGGGATACAGGCCATGAAAAGTCTTCCACCATGTGGGTACCTAGAAACTGACACAATGCAAAGAAAGGAAGAGAGGAACATCGGAAAGGGTGAAACCTAAATCCCAACCTTTATTCTCCAGCCTGTGGGATCAGAGACCTGAGTTTCCAGCCTTTGTTTTGCTACTTCCTCTATTCAAAACAGTTCTGACTGAAATCTTTCAAGTGTCCAAAAGAGAGGAAAGTTGGTGCATCTCTTTATTCTTCCACTCTTTCTCCACTTTCAGACATATTTACAGAGAGCAGGCTACAATACATGTGGCTTCTCCAGACGCAACCTCTTCTTCTGCCAAGGAAATTGTCCCAGTTGGGCATCCAGCAATCCGCTATGCACGTGGACACCTACTCAACAGCATGTGAGCCGGGAGCTCAACACATGTGGGAAACATCAGATCTCCTTAGGCTGAGCTGCACACGCACAAAAAGCCCAGTGTGTCCTGAGCACACCACATCTACTGGCACGTTCCAGCCTGTGATGTCCAGGCTGTCCTGGGCTGCACAACTGCTGGGTTCACTGGGCAAACACATCCCCTGTGCCTCAAGTGTTAATGTGCCTGCCTGCGAAATCCCAGCGAAATCTGGCAGCCCTCCACCGGGAGAGACAACAAAACATACTCTGATGTCTCTGGAAACAAATCACCCTTCATCAAAAA
This sequence comes from Pampusana beccarii, assembly GCA_013399365.1. Lineage (NCBI taxonomy): Eukaryota > Metazoa > Chordata > Aves > Columbiformes > Columbidae > Pampusana > Pampusana beccarii. The sequence continues at coordinate 385,775 of VWYH01010065.1, forward strand.
GGAATCCCAACAGGAGGAACGGTCCGGTGCACCTTGTCCTCTTCTGTGGGGCAAAATGCACACACAGCACCAGCTCCTGCTGTCAGCAGCTGAGGAAAAACTGGAAGACTTCACCACAGCAATTTGATTTTCAGAGCAGCAGGGATGCGCTGGTCCACAATACCTCACTCTGCCCTCTGATATTAATAAAAGGCAATGGGATATCTGCTGGTAAAATTTGGCTTCTGGGGACAGAATGTTTGCAAGAAGCCTGTTATAATAAATATTTCATGTTAGACTGGAAAAAGCAAATACTAAAGAAGAAACATTTTTTCCTGGCTCTTCCCTTTTCCCAGATAACAAGACAACATCATGGACAATCTGTGTAAATAATACATGTGAGAGTCCATTATCTAAGCCATATGCATATTTATTTTATGTTGGTTTTGTTGCATATTTTAGTATAATTGTTCATAGATTTAAAGCCAAGAGTAAAACCAGAGTAGACAAATATACTACAGTAGAAATAATCAGTAACTTTGTTACTCTTTCGTTATTTTTAAATACTAGGAAAAATACATGCTAAAATTTAGCATAATAAAAAAGAAAGTTAGAAAATTCCTCAAGTTCAGTAACATATTTTCCGAAGGCCTCCACACATTTCTCTTATGCCTTTTTCCTCAAAATGTTTCCACTTCTACCAACAGAAATACAAGAAAAAAAATCCATCAAAATGCTGATATTAAATGTAGCAACTGCACAACTGTAGAGTCAGAAAACAGAATTTAGTCAATTCCAGTATTGAGTAAATCTCAACAAAATGTCAGTGTTTTGCCAACTGGCCTCACTTTCAGTTGTAAACATTCCTCACAGAATGGAAAGCCAGAAGAAGTCACATTCATTTTTCTTTTGGTAATGCCAAATTATTTCAGTATGATAGTATCCTTTTTATTATTATTTATTTTTTATTAGGAGGCACGGATGACAATCTGTGAAATATTAAACATCCTGCTAAATTAAAATGTATGTTCCAATGAAGCAAATGAAATGCAATGTTTTGATGTTTCTGAAACAAAGTTTGAAAACGAAAGCCAACTCATTTCTTAGAATTTTCCCACTAACGTTTCTGTTGAACTCAACATGTTTTCATTTGGGTGAAACTGTTTTCAAACAGCACGCTGTTCAGTAAGTGGCTGCTAACCAATTCTCACAAATCACCTCTGTAAGGACGCTAATTCCTCTCAACCAGAATCCCAAGATGCTTTACAAAACCAAGAACTGCCTCCATTTTAATAGCTACGGTCACAAGGAGAGCTCCGTTTCCCGTGAATTCATGTGCTTTTGAGCAATGACGAAGGGCAGAGGCAAGAAGAAAAGCTAGGTCTGAACTGCAGGTGCCCATGTCAACCCCTCTCCTACCTTTATGAAAAAGTGTATTTCTTACACGATGGGAGCGCCTACAAGCTCTGCTACAGACCACATGCCAGCTATTATGTATTAGCTAATAACATTACTAGTGCAGGGCACTGAAAATGCCACAGTTTACTACAAAGTATGTCTTTTGGATCCCTCACTCCCTAAAGTCTCAGAAGTTACTGAAGTTTCATGTTTTCATGGGGAAAAAGAAGCGCATGGAGAAGAAATGCATTTGAAAAGGTGCTTCTAAAGCAAATGATAAAAACCTTTCAAGAATCCCACAAAGTCAGTAGGTTACAAGGGTAGGCTTATAACACACGAGAGCTTAAAGAAATAAAAAAGTATACTAAAACCAGCTGAAAAATAGTTTGTTCTTTGGTTTTATTCCCAAGATCCATATTCACAGATCTGCGCAGGCCAAGAAAATTACCACTGGCCAGCAGCCTGAGAACAGCTCAACACCAGACAGAAGCACAGCTTTATCACATTTATGGATTTTACAATTGAAATTGGACATTACAATTTAAAATTACTTACTGGAAATTTCACTATGACAGGACAAGGGGCTGACCTGCGCCTGTGTCTACTGACCGAGCAAGCTGTTCGACCCCAGCTGACAATGAAAACTGGCTTTTAAGTTGCATTTCTCCACAAATGCCTTGCAAGGGCTGGATCAACACTCGTCCCACCAGATTTTGCTACTGCCCATCCTGGCAGCTGCAGTCCAAATGGCTGTGCTACCACCAGCCCCAGCTGCCCTTGGCATTCAGGGCAGCAGGAGGATCATGGCTGGGCCAAAAGTTGCTTTCCTCCACACAAGTTCATGTGAATAACAAACAAAAACAATTATTTAATGCTATTTCCTTCTGTTTGCTCCAGAAAAGCAACACAGCAAAGGGCTTGCTACTGCCACAAGTTAGCTCCAGTCCTATCCCAAGCATTCCCCAAAGCTCAAGTGCCCAGCACATATGGAACCTTCCTTGCACAAGCATGGTGGTGCTTTAGGACTGAAGAGCAGCACACACTCCACACAGTTCTTTAGACCAACTATTCGCACTGCCAGGTTTAAAGCACCAAGCTGGGTAAGTCCAAGAAATCCACATACCAATAATAATAATAAAGACAAGCAGGCTATCAATATTTTTAGAAAACCAACTGATATGTTCCTTTTATTATGCTCTACTAGCTATAGCCCAGAGGTACCAAAGAGGGACTTAAAAAATGTATATGCATCCTTCAGGTCATTAAAGGAGACCTGGAAAGTACCATTCACTTGGAGCTATAAGAAAGAATCAGAGACATGGAGGTAAGTTGATGTGTGCTTGTAGGGCACTAAAGTTCTGCAATTCATCCATTAAAAGGTACAGTTACTAAAGCTAACCTGCCACGGGAGTCATCTCAAACATCTAGAAACAACATGCTAAATTTTCTGTTGTTAAAAATTCATGTCCTATCATTCATTCATTTACTCCAACAGCTCATTACACGTCTGAGAGCTCCTTCGGACCGCAAATACACAACTTCTGACAAGTTTTCCCCCAGCCCCACTGATTTATTTTGAAGAAGAGATAACATATACCATGAAATACTTCTGAGTAGGTCAGGTATTGTAAAACTCCGACATGCAAAGCACTGGTCACTCTGATGCATATTTTCACACCGGGATGATTCTGGATGCTACTGAGCAGTCAGAAGTACTGAAATCAATGTCACTAGTGAAGTGCCGAAAGTGCAGCAAAGTGCTTGAGTGCAGAATTAAGAGCTTGAACTACTTCCTACCGTGCTCATATTATCACCTGTGCACTTTTAGCATGTTCTTTTACCTTCAAAATAGCACGTCCCAGTGCCAACATCTGAAGTGTTCTGAAGTGCTATGCAACATGAGCTCAAAATGACACCAGTTTAGGATGAAAATGCATTGCATTCTCCCATATGGACATTCAGGTCCAGAACATGGAGGAGTTGGAAGTGGCACACTTGCTAACAAATTATTTGCAAGGATATTACTACTCTCTAATGGCTGATATGGCACATCTAATTACTGTACATTGCTCAGTCAAAGAGCCTTTATTGTATAGAAGCACTCCACAACCAAGAGGTTTCTTCACATCCTCACTCTTCTATTTTTGATAAACTACTCCTACACTTAAGAATCTTAATTGAATTCCTCTGAAATATTCACTAACTGGAACCAGGACTTCACAATTTGCTAATTAATTTCACATGTATGAGCCATTATTTTAAATTCCAGTGCTGAATATAGTTTGTCATTGCCACACAAATAAGCAGGGAAGCAAAGATTCAGGAAAAAAACAAACCAAAACAAACACCACCACACCAAAACAACCACCCCACACACTACGGAAAAAATGCTCCTGGCTCTGACAACTAAATATACACGACACACTACCTATTTTATATATATTTCAAATAAAACTCATTCACCCTACTTTTTTATTTTTGTATTCTCCAAGTCAGTCATTCACAATCAAGCAGGCTTGACTGATAGTAGGTATGTTCCATCCACTGGGATTCACACATCCTCTACTCAAATCAAGACTGGAAAAGACCTCTGGGAACATACAGTGCCATGTTCTGTTGAAAGCAGGGCCTTAAGTTAGGTTACCCAAGACAAAGTCAAACAGCCTTGGATACTTCCAGCAAGGGTGACTCCATCATCCCCCTGAGAAACCTATTCCAATGTTGACTTGTTCTCATGACAAGAATTTTTTTCTTATATCCAGATGGAATTTCCCCTGAGCAGCCCAGGCCTGGTTCCTCTTGTCCTGTGCATCCCTGTATTTGCATCTTCTATACAAACCATCGTTTAAACACTTGAAGATTTTTACTATATTGCCCTCAGCCTTCTCTTCCCTAGGTTGAAAAAAAATCCAATTCCTTCAGCCTCTCCTTCATGCATAAAATTCCCCAACCCTCTAAATGCTTTGGTGGCCATCTGTTGGACCCTCTCCAGTTTCCCAATGTCACTCTGGAACTGGGGGTAAAAAGATGGGACACAGTATTCCAGGTGTGGCCTGAGAAGAGCAGGGGAAGCAATCACACCCCCTGATTTGTTTGCTACGCTCTTGCTGACACAGCCCAAAGCATGGTTTGCCCTTGTGGCTGCCAGGGTGCAATGCCAACCCCACGTCCCTCCTGATGAGGAGGAAAAGGACCAACATGGTGGCGTGGAAGCTTTAAGTAAAGCATGTAGAGATGTACCAGCACGTATTTAGGAGTTGCAGGAAACTGAGAGAAGAGGAAGAAACACATCTAGTAGTATTTAGACAGGTGTTACTAAAAATCAGAGGCATGAAGAAGATAAATACTGAAACACCAGGTCACACCTCTCTAGTGTATTAACGATACTACACTAAGCTTTCAAGGCAACCCATTCATAAGCACCACAGCATTTCAGGTCTTATTACAACGGCAGTAGCACATATTAAGCTCAGACTTATTCCTGAAAGAGATCCCTGTTGCCAGGATTAGCAGACAATCTCCATTATTTGTTTGCACTGCTGAACCAAGGATCTACACAATGAGTTGTTGACTCCATCCAGTACACCGCAGCAACACTTCTTTATACACTGCTGCCTACAATCATTAACTTGTTTTTCATGTGGACAAGATAATCAGCTCTGCTTCTAAAAACCCAAATAAAGAAAAGGAATAGACAAACAAGCACTTCTACCAACTGCTAGTGAAACAGAAAGTAGCATTTTGTCATTTCTGTAAAGAACAACTGATTTCCCTACTTGACTCATCAAAATCTCAGTGCCTTGAAGGCTACGACTGGCTTGAAAACTGTTACTGACCACAAACGATAACAGAATACCCGAAGACAACACAATATTTTGAACATCTCTGGTTGTGGCAGTTTGGAGACTCTGAAATTGCATTTCAGCCCTAGGACACATCCTTCAGAAGATGGCTACTTCTGACCCACCTCCAGAAGGGACGGGTTTGAAGTTTTCAGCTTACACATGTTCACCTTCTGGGTTGAACTGAACATAACTGTAACGTTTCTTACATTGCCTTCCAGTAACTGCCTGAGGTGCTACCATCAGTTCAGGTTTTGAATATAGTCCACGGACTTTAACACTTCATAACTCAGCATGGTCTTGTGATTCTCTCCATGCAGTACCAATTCTCAAATAAAACACTTTGCTTCCCCCCACCCCTCTCAAGTTGGTCTCAACTACTTCAGCCAGCTATTCAATGAAATTAATTAAGAACTTAGCAGACTTTCAAGTTAAGATAAACTGAAAAGTCATATTTATGCTTCACTACACTCCTGCTACTGTACATCAAAAATAAGTAACTCACAACTCATGTCAACAATTGAAGCATGATCCAATGCCAACAAGCAGCTGTAACAAACACCACACAAAACAAAACACAAAACCAAGCACGCTTCCTTACTCAGACCTCCTTTCTTTTTGTATCCAAAATCCTATATGACTACACAGAAATAAAAAAATATTAGCTCTGTAGAGCCACTAAAGGAAGGCAGGGTCACTTCCACCCTCCACCAAGCTCCAGCATCAGCACCGCTTCATCCTCATCAGCTGCATCACTGGGAAGCCACTTCTTCCTTTTTGGTTCTCATAGTTCCAGACCAGAGCACCTCCCTCCAGTTCCCTGTGCCCTCAGACTCCATTAAAGGCACAACCATTTGCACGCACAGTAGCTGCAAATCTGTCACAATTTATCATCAGCCTGCAAGATCATACTCCAAAAACCATCAGCCCCTGGAACTCACCAAAGACACTGACCTCTCGTTCCCGTGGCCACTCAAAAACATCGATCCCAGGAGAGGGCTAATCCACATCATTAAGACAAAAGAAGTCAAAAGCCCCAGTCAGGTACCTCTTGACATCAGAGAACACACAGATTGCACAGATGCTGTTGATGACCTCATTTGGCCCATAAAAATATATTTAGAAGGATAAGGGCTCTCAGAGCACAGACAAATGAATAGGATTAGTAGCAATTCCTCTTTATCTTGACAACTAAGAAAACAAAGCAGCTATGAATTCAGAGTCTCTCAGTCTCTTCCAGAGCTCAATGGCAACTATCTGACTCAAACACTTCAAAAATGTCACCCACTCCTATTGCCCCATCTCTCCCTTTCCCCATTCACCCATTAGAAAAATGGCCCTGCACTGAAAATTAAAAGACAGAATATACTTTAACAGGCTCCTACTGAAGACACACCACTCAAAGAATATTAAATTAGCAGCTGAAGTCTTTGCAAAAAAAATATTTCAACCACCGAACTTACAGTTTAGCTACCACTAAATGCACAAGCACAGACCAAGTGTTCTACATCAAGGGTGATACTATCCAGCTCTTCATAGCAATAGAGTCCAACTGTGGAAAAAAAAAGGCAGCCATGTAATTAAACCTCTGAAGGTAATGGGAGTAGGCAAAGAATTATTCAAATCACAACGCTGTCAGGTCTCAACAGCCATAGCTACACCGCAATATCCAGCCTCAAGCGCACCACGAGCAGAGCACACAGCCACAGACATCTGCTGCACAATGTTTTCAAAGGTACCACCTTCAACAGTACACTATGTCACAATAACATAGCAACTACGAGCAAATAAATAAGATGGTATTTATAAATCTCCTAGATCGTTTTCTGCAGTTTTACTGCCATTCCAAACAACACCCGATTCAAGCTTCCCCGAGGCACCGCAGCTGCAGCCCAGGGAGGAAGCAAAACCCAAGCACTTGCGGGTGACACCTTCAGCAATCTCGCTTCCGCCCAGTTGACACCAACACTTAGACAAAGCAAAACATTGCTCTGCTCTGTCTGAAGGTCCTTAGTGATCAGTAGCTCTAAATAAACCCCAAAGACTGGCCCTCATATTTTTGAGAGCAAGTCCGTGTGCCCCACAGAGTCTTTGTGGTCCCCAGTGTCGAGGGCTGCCAGGAAGATGGACAGCCCTTGCAAAAAGCAGTGCATGGGAAACTTCTCTTTCCCACATGCGTTCAACGGAGGCAGTGCAGAGACTGGACACAATCTGACCTTCGGCACTTCAAAGTTCAGGAAACAAAGGCATGAAAGAGTATATACCCACACTTTTCCAACCACCAGCAAATGCACTACTGCCAACCGCCTTCAGAGGAGACTTGCTGCTACCACCTTCCACGACGTTATTCAGAATCGCCTCTTACATAGTGTTGTTCTTCATATTTCAGCTCCCGGATGCCAGCAATTAACTGAACAACTCATCTGTCATTTCAAGAGATAAACGAAGCCGAAGTCGCATGACTTCTGGGTACCTGGGTACCTGATTTTCTAATATATAATTCATACTTTCCAAAATGCTGAAGTTGCCAGTACTGGTGTATTTACGGCCTACTACTTCATAAGTTGTCAAAAAATCTGCTAGCTTTTAGTCAGTTATTATATGCAAATCTCAACTTTACATCATTTCTAGACAGCTCTAGCATTATCATGAGTAGAATTTATATCTCTTCCATTTCATTTAAAAAGACACTGAATTGGAACTGGTCTGGAATAATTCAGTATGAACAATACTCTCCTTCAATAAATCTGTTAAACATTGTTTTCCAAATCTAATGATGAATCCTCTAAATTCTATTTTCATTTTTATGGAGCTGCATATATTAAAACATATAGCCTTATGAATCATCTTCACAGCCAACTAAGCAATTTAGTAATCCTGGACATAGTTTATTTAGCCTGAAATAAGCTTTGCTTTGATTATGTGCAAACTACTCTATGTATCCATTTCTGAATGTATGGAAGATTCTGACACCTCTGAAGAATAAATAAGTGCTCTAATGATATGAGTACATTATATGGATAACTGAGATTGCTTTATAACTTAAATATTTATGACCACAAGCCTATATTAGACAACCTACAAAATGATTCCAGCATTCCCTAATTCACTCCATCTGTCCTAGCATTGTATACATTGAAGGACATTTTACACAGCATTGAAAAAGAAAAGCAAATACCATAGCATAACTTTTTATGGTCACTTCAGAAGCAGTTGTTTTACTGCAGCTGCCCTTCTTCAGAGAAAATGGACATCCGATCTGGCTTCAAGGGCAGCACTAAGAAGATACCACCTGAGTAGATTCAGTGAAGCTCAGCATCTTCTGCAGAGGTATTTCCAAAGACTTTGGACTGTGAGAAGACTACTCACAATGGAGACCAAGCTGACCACCCGCAGTTTGGAGCATGCACTCTCTATCTGTCCACCTCAGCTGTCATCGTCTCCTCCAGCGGCACAGCTCCCTGTCATCCTCCTGCCACGAGCAGCTCCAGCCCCTAAGCAAGCCTCAGCAAAACATCCCATGTTCAGTGATCACATGTGCTTATACAAACAAAGCCTTTGTTACGGACGTGCTTGCACAGAGCCAGGGTTACACGCAGTCCATCATCTCTCTATCGTGTGATGCACGTGCACGAAGCTTCCCCTTGGTGCCCTCAGCCTTGCAAGACTCCATCTCTCAGTGCCTTGCTTAGATGTTGCAGCTACTCCAAGTGCAGAATGTGCCAAGGCTCCAACCACCTGTTATCCAGAGCTGTCAGACCCTGGTCTCTTGTGTGCTCAGTGGAGAACAGCCTCTGGGTACAATTTTTAATTGTCATTGTAAATATTTCTTACACATTTTGGCAACTGACATTCTAGTGAACCAGATAATAGCTCAAAACATTTTCTTTTGCAGCAGAAAAGCAAACTATGTTGCTCCTTCCTGTTTCTGCCATGATTAAGCAGCTGATTCACTCTCAACATCTTCAAAAGATGACTAGATTGGATTTTTTATCTCCCAATACAGAACAAATCCAGTCATGAAAAGGGCAACTATTTCAGAGGCCATGTGGGAGCTTTAGGATCTTTTTACATATAAAAACCCCTGTGATTTTACTGACAACAGCACCCTTGGATGTCTCCTGGCTTCTAATCTGTCCATGTGAACCCCTGAGCCTCTATTTTTAATTTAATTGTACTGACCTTAGTATCTGAATGACAATGTTAGAAACAACAGAGTTAATCACAGCTACAAAGAGTGACATGAGAAAGATCCTGCTTCTTACATACAAATATATTTTAGAAAAGTAGTATGGGGAAACAGAAACTCCCCAGAACTGCTTCTGTATAGGATTTTCCAGAATCTTTGAAAGAGTATCTGTAGCTTCAAAGGGAAACCAAAACGTGATCACAGCACATCTGCCACCAGAGGACGGGCACCAAAACATAACACGCATGCAATGCGCTGGAATCAGACAAAGATGAACAGTCCTGCATTTCTACATTGGGGCCCCTTCTGCATTCTTCCTGCAATGAGGGATCAATACAGAAGAGCCTGCACTGATACAAAGGCTCGTCATGCAGGAGCTTGTCGGCAGCAGGATCTGAGGGAGAAGCAAGACCAGACAGCTTCCTCCAGTGCCATTCCTCATCCAACGTACCTCCAAGGGTTCAGCAGCACAGCCTTTTCCTTCCTCCGTTTCTTTCTCCAAACTGGAATAACACAGACTCCATTCTCTATTTTATCATGTGTATTTTCTCTTCTTAAATCATTTTTAGGAAATGCTTCACAATGAAAGACCACTTTTCTAGGCTAGTTCTTATAACTAAATAAAGGTGTCCATTGCACAGTGTACATAGCATGTTATGACAGACCACATTTAATTGATGTAGTTTCTTGACTGGTAGTTCTGCTTTGATACCACAGCGACAAAAGTAATAACAGAAATCAAAACTTTCACAGCCTGCCTGCAGAGCAGGGATAATTCACACCCCTGCCTTGAAAAGCACTGCTGTTTTAGTCTTGGCTGAGCTCTCCGCTCAATCCCAGGCCAAACTGAGCCATCACTGATGTTAATTTGTGCCAGCTATCTATTAAATAATTTTGAAGGGAAAATAATCACAGGATATAAAAAACAGGGCAGAGGGAAATCAGTACACAAGCCAACACACTTTTCTGACCTGTGGCAGCAAAGAGACATGAAAACAGTGCAGAAGGAGGGGGCACAGAGTTTCACAGGTGACACCATATCGCATTACACAGAAAAGACAGCAAGACAAAACAGGCTATTACTAGAACAATATTGTCCACCTTCTTAAATGGTGCTCATTTCTGCTTTAGGAAAAACAGCTTTACCAAGAAGAACATCATAAATTAAATAGTCATCCAAACCTTATAGACTTGTCCATATGTCCCATTTCCAACGACTTGCACCAGCTCAAATATTCCCGCAGGGTCCTGCAAAAAGCAGAAGAAACAACATTATTTGCACCAAAGCAACCACTTGAAAATGGAATGTAACTATACACAATCAAAATGAAAACGTCTGTGGCACATCTCCTAATGATCTGTATTACACACTAAAGGGGAAATAGCCAAATAACACCATAAGAAATACATTAATACTAAAGTCTTCAGTCAAGTTGCTCAAAACTCTATACACAGAAAAACTCAGTGAAGATTTATACTGTGGCAATACAGCAGATACAACAAATACAGGCACATGTGTGAAGAATACAAGAATTCAAGAGATTTAGCTTAGCAGCAGAATAAACAGTAAAGAATAAACTCTGGGTTTCCTAAGCCTTAAAACACTGAGCTACCCTGCAGGCTGAGCTGCTGCCTTCTGCTATAAAACACTTAGCACTAGCAATGTAACAAAGTAAAGAACTCAACTAATAGAATCAAAAAAGTACTATATAAAGCACCTGAGCCTGATTACCTTACAAAAGGGAAATGTGCCATCCCAGGTAGGATGGTACAGGTAGGCTGAGAATGCTCAGTTGTCCTCTTTTGAAAATATAACAAGGTGAATTTGACTGATGCATTTAAGTCTTGGTTTTGAACCCAACTGCTGTTAATTTATATGACAGATTCATGTGTCAGGTGATCAGTGTACCATACCACATGAGCCAATTTTTGGTTTACTAGTTTAGTACTAGTTGCTCCAAAACAAAAGACTGCAGATGTCCTTCTCCACTGATGAGATGTTAAAGCCTTTCAGATATAGAAAGACCATCTTGTTGCAAGGCATGGGCAAGTAAATGTTCACTTCTGCATGACTGAGCACATTAAGAAATCTGTTGCTTCAGTTAAAACTCACTTGAGAGATTTATATAAAAACATTAAGAACTCAAGAGATCAGTTTCTTGGGTTTTGGCTGAGCCATTTGTCAGTCCACTCATTTCTGGGGATGATATCATTGAGAGATTTATATAAAATATTATTAACTCCATGTGTCAGTTTTACCACATCTGGTTCAGCAATCTGTCATATCAGTTGATGCCTATTGGTACTGCTGAGGGATGCGATACAGAAAAACATTTTCTCAGAAATACAGTTTCAGGGAGCCTGGTTGCAAAATATCCCTTTTTAAAGGTATCAAGCTACTTCTCCACTCCACTTACATGTTATTCTTTTAATATAAATAATACTTTTGTCATAGCTGATACGGAAATGTTTACTTAGGCAAAACCCCAGTGGAAATATACATGCTCTTTTCTGAGTAGATTCTGCCTTTATTGGTACAACTGTCATGATGAACAGCAATACCTTTCATTGTTGGAGCAACACAGCACAGACTTCTACAACTGACAGTACTACCAAGTAAATTTCATTTTGCCTTTAGGTTAAATGAGGTTTAATCTTATACTTCCTGGATTGTCAACCTCACACGACCTAAAGAAAAACAAACAAACAAAACCAAAAAAACACCACCACGCAAAAAACCTCATTAACATTGCATAAACCAGATGAATTTACTTACTTTTGACCATGCACAGGCCAGTCTCTGTCATTTCTATCTCTTATTTTTAAGACAAGGTAGTAAGTTATGACCTTCTAGACTTAAACCCCAGTTTTATGAGCCCTCACACAGAAGAAAAATCAATGGGACCGCTCGTGTATGGAGCTACATACAGCCAATAAGAACGCTTGTAGCATTGGGATCTTTGTAAAATGCTTTGCTCCCTTCATTTTTCATTTCCATTGGTCTTGGATATAAATTAGCCACATGCTTTGCTTCAGCAGTGCTGAAGTCAGCAATAATCCGTTGCTGCTGCTAAAGCAACAGGTGGGTGCTACAAACCTCTGCCTCATGTGCAACCTTCCCACAGAGCCTTGGGTTGCACCCTGTCCATGAAGTAAAATGCGCAGTGGCGCTCTGAAGAACTCTTCCAGACAAGGGTCTCCACACACCATATCTACGGTACGCTCCTCCATGGGACGCATGAGCAGCACCCCACTTCTACACCTCTTCTGCAGAAAGTAGCACTGCTGAATTAAGAAGCGTTCACAGTGCACAGAAACCTAGAGGAACATAAGCTGCATTTTTCAACTCAGTTTGCAACTGTCCGTTTCACTTAAGTGCATGCTCTGTCCTCACTCTTCTTCTCCAAGCTTATTTCTTATGCAAATAAAATAATTCAATGTGCCTCAAAATCACGTTCTCTCTCTCCCTCCAATCAATTTCATTCTGATTTAGCATCCTAATAGCTTGCCTCTGAAGGTTCCAGACACTCTAGGAAAAACCCAGACAATTATCTAAATAAATGTTAGCATTAACTTTAATACAGTGAAAATCCTACCCCGTCCTTGCTAGCCAATTGAGCATTAACATCTCAAGCCTCTGCAGCTCTGAGTGCAGCCAAAACACTTGGCCATTTCTCTTCTTTTAATCAGGACACCATAGTGAACCAAGCCTTGTTAAGAGTCATAAAGGATATTAATCTCGGCTCTGACTTTGGTCCTTGGATTGCCCTTGTTTGCTTGGATACAGCACTGCATCGTTTGCTGGCATTCTTCACAATGGGCCAACTCCTTAATTATCTTGGAGTTAGGTATCATCTTTGACGTAGTGCTTCCTCTCAGCTACCATTTAAGCCCTGTGGTCCATCTAACCCTTCACCAGCCAGCCCATGCCAAATTGCAAGGTTCACTTTGACAGATGCCAAAACCCTGGCCTGAACATTCATCACTTTAAGGTTAATTAATGTAATGCACTGTACCATATGGTGGCCTTCTTGCTTTCCTGCAAGTCATCTGCAGAGTACTCAAAAGGCAAGCGCAAGACTGCTGACCCAGAGGCACCCAGGCCACATCCATCTCCTCTGCAAGGCAGAATGAAAAACAACGCACGCAGCAAGACACTGACTGAAACACATTTTTCACGATCTCTGCAGCTAAACAAGATACAGGTGTCTGAAGCTCAAATTTTTCAGGGTCTCTGCACCTCAGCATGTAATGCAGAGTTCTGAGGCTTTTTAACCGTCCCACTGCCCTGATCAACCCAGAGCAGAAGCACCCAACGAGATGCCCCAGCAACATTTGGAAACTACAGCCCAAAGGGTCTCTTTCCAGGAAAAGGGGAAAGCCCTGGCAAACACCCACATGGAGGGCACAAGGCCAGCTCGTGCAGTTCGCCAACGACCCCAGTCACAGTTGTGCCTCCTTGCTGGACCTCCCAACAGCAGTGAGGCCGGGTGGGGGCAGAGCTTCAGGCAGCTCCCACTGGCCCCAGAACACCTAAAATAAGGCAAAGGTAAAGCACCTCCCTTTACATTATTTCTACGGGGCCCAGCCTCACCCAGCTCTCATTTCCCACTAAGCACAAACGCCAAACTAAGGCTGCTGACATGCTAAAAAGATTTCCTCTGAGATGACACAATTGTCCCTGTCAAGGCTGAAACTTGCCCTGGTTACAGCATCCAGGAGGTTTCTGCATTAGATGGTTTTGACACAAAGCCTGCTGTCTGATGTGCAGCCCCGCTCTTTTTCAAACTTCCACTAGTTTCTTATCATTTATTTAAGGAGATAAGATTCATCTGCTAAAGCTCTGAAAAAAAAAAAAAGCTTTCACTATTTTGTCTCACTCCCCTGAGCAGAGCCAGGTTAAACTTCTGCTTGCCTAGCCAGGAGCCTTGTGGCATCTTAACAAACTTTACTGTCTCTGCTCCCTTTCTTCTCTCAGTCTCTGGTCTGCAACACCCTCCTCACCATGTGATTACTGCAAAAGCTTCTCCCAGACCTCTTTTTTTTTTTTTTTTTTTCTCTGTGGTATTTTTAGAAAGTAGCTTGCTTTGGTTTCACTGTCTGGGGCTGACTGCTTTTTGCCACAATTGAACTCTTCCTTCTTCTGTGGAGAGTGCCCCAGAAAAAAAAAATGTCTTGGTTGGACTGGGTTGATAGGTGGTCAGCTTCTATATAAAAAAGCAAAGTGGAACTCAGGGGCACCATATACAACCTTGCTAACCGTTTGTGGACATGAAACACTAAGTGTGGCTTTTAATGTGGCCAAAGTTTGGATGATGTTAACACAAAAGCACAAGAGCATAATTATAAAAATCCAGAGCAGACTAGGTGTGTGCTGACTTTTTTAGGTTTGTAAAAAACAAAACAAAACAAAAAAAAGGCCCAAACCTCAACAAAAAAATACATAAGCCAAAACCCCAGGCGCATATTTTCTTCCAGAAAATCCCCGTTTCTCATTTGTTTTCTCTCCGCAGCTTCTCGGGATTCACATCACCTTTAGGCATGTCAGTAGGAATTATTTCTGACCTCGGGAGGGGAGCGAACCTCTCCGGTGCAACACTCCGCGCAGGGCCGCGCTCCCGCGGGACGATCGTGGGACGATCTCGCCAGCGCAGGGACCGCGACCCCTGGAGCCCGCCCGCAGCAGGACAAGGCGAGCCGGGAGCTGCCGGGGGAGCCCCGCTCCGCGGAGCCGCACACGCCTCGTCCAGCCGCACCAGCGGGGCCCTCGCCCCACCGCCAGCTGCTGAAACATCTGCCCTCCTTCTATTTGCGTGTGTGGTATCGCCCCGGCCACGCCGGCAGGGACACAGCCGGGTGTCCCACGGCCACCGCACAGGCACCCTGCAGCACCGGCGCCTCTCCCCACGCGCGGAAGAGCCAAATCCCCTCAGATAAGGGGGAAGAATCGGGTACAGCCTTTGCACGCCTCAGCGGCGAGCAGCAGCCCCAAGTCCGGCGGGTTGCACCGCCCGGAAGACGCCCGGGACGGCGGGGCCGAAGGCGGCCCACGCAACCCCGCGGGACGCCCTCCCCCGCCGCCCTTCCTTACCCGCAGCGCGGCCAGGTCGATGCCGTCCAGGCTGCGGGCGGCGCAGTCCCGGGCCATGGCGCTCCGGACCGCGGCGAGCAGGCAGCGGCGCCCCCGCCGCCCGAGCTAACGGTCCCACGGGCGG
>VWYH01010066.1:0-14945 GCA_013399365.1 Pampusana beccarii
CAAGATATTCTATGATTCTATATAATTTGGTATTTCCATATGAAGCAAAAATATATCAGCTAAGTGGCTTGAAAGGACTTACCTAGATTAGTTTAAAAATTTACTTTAAAAAAAGTTATCTTAATAATACAGAGGCCTGCACAACTCTTGTTATACTTACTGTAAAAATTTTGCCAGCAATTTTCATATAACATTCCTTTCTGCAGAAGTGTCGCTACTTTAAAATGTTATCCAATATTATAAATACATGTGGTATTTTATAGTGAGTTTTTTTATTATTAATAGAATTAATAGTGATGCTGGTCATCTTAAGAAAAGTATGTATGTGGTAAAGTTTAATGTTTCAGTAGGTTTAAATGACTCTTGTATTTGAATTCCAATTCAGTTTTGGAAGTCCAGTCCAAGTATACTTGCTGTGCAGAGATCAGCAGTGCTCAAGAAGCAACAACAGCAGAATGCAGCCTCATCAGACAGTGGTTCAGAAGAGGTGAATAACATATAAGTTAGTAAATAAAATGTAAACATGCATGTTATGTTACCCCATATGTTAGAATAAAATTATGTAGAGCCAAGTTCTAAGTGTGTGTGTGTTTAAAAAGTTTGGGTTTAGTTTACAAAAAATAATGTTCAAACAACTGACATGTTTATAAGGAAACGGGATAAAATATTTAGTTGCATGTTTTCAGGTGAGTTGTGCCGAAATGATAGCAGTTTAGATAGATATTTTTAGCTAGATATTCTCTGATGTATGGACAAAATTTTCAAGTCATGTGGTAATAACTTTCATTGTATTTCTGCCTTCTGAGTTCCATAAAGACAGTTTAAAATACTAAAAGACTTTTCCACTATTGTTTCTATTTAGAGGTAGCTGCTGCAGATTTCAAAAATGCTATATGGAGAAGAAAGCTAGATTTTTTTTCAACTTTTCTAACAGTTATAAAAGAATTCTTGTATTTTAAGAACCATACTTCAATTTTAGAGATTTTAAAAACCTAAACCATAGGCTAAACCAAAGATAATTTTGTGCAGCAGGAATATCTTTTAAGGACACTAGTGACTGTGAATTAGAATTTATTTAAAACAGACTTTCATATTTCCTTCATTATCACAAGTCTTTAATCATTACTCTGGGTGTCTTTTTTTAGTCAGATTTAGCTGCTCATCATTAGAACTAAAAAAAGGAGTTAATCATATATATTAATGCTTAAAATATTAGTTTATAGCTGTTGCTAAGTACTCTTTTCCTGAAGACTCTTTTTCAGGATAAAAATGATCTAAATTTAATCTCTGTGAGATTGGCTTTAGGAAAATAATTTTAAGAGGGTTCAATAATTTATTTATTATTTTTTGTTTAGGACTGAAGAGAGGAGAAACATACATGCTATTCTCAAAGTTTTCTTAGTGGTGTTTAAATGTGAAAGGATATGAAAGGTGAGAGAGCTCTCAAAGGGCAGGAGATTTTATTAGGCTTTTGATAGAAACTTCATCTTGATTTATTAAAATGCAGTAATCTAAACTATGACTATATGTAGGCACAATGATTATATTTTAAGATAGGTTTTTTGTAGTGTTGTCTAGAGTTCTGCAGATGTTATATTCATAGATGGAGAAATACAAAATCAATAATAATCTTGATCTTATTCAGTATCAGCGGGTACACTGAGGGGGATGAAGAGGATAAGACATGAAGAATATGATTTCAGTTTGAAAGTGGGAGCTGAGTTATCTTTTTAATACTAAAAATAATTCATTTTTTTGTGGTAATGAATCGTATATTTTCTTCTCTTCATCTGCAGGATTCATTGAGCAGTGAAGATTCTGCAGATGATTCTTCCAATGAAACCAAGAAAAAAACACATAGAGAGTAAGATATTTTTTCATAAATAGCGTAATTTTTTGTTATGGGGACATAATGCTTATAATTACCCAAGCTTCACTTCTCTGCAGTTGAAACACATGATCTTGTGCTTCTCAATTTTGATTAAAGTTTTGGAATATTTTAAAATAAATACTCTCAAAGGAACATACATATCACTATTCATTTCTGAGCAAAAGAGATTGTATTACTACAGTGTTATTGAAAAACATTCATCAGCACTTTTCATTTTTGAAGTCATCTTAAATGCAACATATTTTTGAGCTGAAGGTCATCCCTGAAAATTATTGAAGAAATAGGAAACTACTTAAGTAGGTTGTGTCAGATAAAATTTAAGTTGGAATCCCATAGTTCATGCCAAATTTATAAACACTTTAGAGGCAAAACCAAAAAAAAATTACATGCTTGACAATAATAAATTGTCTCAGCTAGTCAATAAAGCTAAGCTGAAATAGAGCTGGTTTTAAGCTGTAGATCAAAAAGTTTGTGAAAAAGGTTATACCTTCTTACCTTCTCATTGGTAGTGACCGGGGGGGGGTGTTTTTGTATTTGAGTTTGTGGTTTTGGCGGTGGGGGTTTTTTGTGTGCGTGTGTGTGTGTGTGTGTGTGCGGGTTTTTTTTGTTGTTTTTGTGTGGTTTGTTGTTGTTTTAATGAAGAGTGTATAGAAATTGAATCATTCTCTCATTCCTCTTCTCTAGTTAATTGAATCATCTCAATATTCAGGGTTGCCAATATAATATCTTCAAGAAGGGGGGGGGCAAAAATGCTTGCTATGCAAAGTAGTACTTCTCTAGTGGTGAATTGTTATTTACAGTCTTCTGTTACTTAAGCATGTGATTATACCTAATAACATACTCTTTCACAGGAAAGATATTTAAGTTTAGAAACTAATAACCAAATAACCTCATATATCCAATGCTTCAGTTTTGAACAAGTATGTTTGCAGTTGTTATCTGACATGCAGATCCAAGCCCTAGAGTATTGTGTTTTATATATCATCTATATCTCCAAATAAATGCAGGTTGTGGGTTTGCATAGGGTGGTGAAGTTGGTTGGTTTGGGGTAGGGTTTTTTGTTTTTATTTTGGGAGGGTTGTTGTTTGGGTGTTTTTTAATTTGCTGCTTGCAGAAAAACAATCTTTTCAGGAGACAGATGATTCTGTAACATTTCCAAGACACACAGATGTATTGACCACAATGTAAACGTAACTTCTAGGACCAATGCATATTTCAGTGAAAGAAGTGTCAAAGCACTGATTCTTAGGCTTCCTGACCTGAAATTTAATGAAAAGGTATTTGAGTAATATTCTGCCTTTGAAGGCCATTAGTATTGTTTAAGTATCTTGGTCAAAGACCCCTAAACCTGGTAATAGATGGTAGTATAAAGATTTAGTAATCTTTCAAGAATGCATGACAGACAAGCTATTAAGATTCTATTTCTCTGTACAAACAGTGTCTGAGGTAAGATACTGTTGATCAGTGTGTACATCTTTCCTGTTGCAAAGTCGAAGATCTTAGCTAAGCAGGAGCACAGAGATACTGCCATTGGGAGCCACAAGTGGCTTACTCTTACTATCTTGCATGGGTGTGAAGCACTGATTTGGAAGCTCAGTGGGGACTTTTGGGAACCAATGACGGTCAGATTGCCATGGTTCAAGTCTTTTGTGTGTTTCTCAAATCTGATTCTCCATTATTTTTAGTTCCTGTGTTGAAGTTGCTAGTTATTCACATGAGGCACAAGTAACATAGCTATTAGAGAATTTTAGATTCTGCAAAATGTAATGCTATGGGGTTTTATGACTTGAGTATAGGTAAGTTCCAGTAAATATATATCTTTCCAGCTAAAGTCTTGTTAAGATCTTCGGGTTTATTGATGTCAAATTAACTCAGTTATTAAAGCTGTAACTTATACAGAAATCCAGAATTTTGGTTTGGTTTGATCCTTTTTTTTACATCCACCTCTTGATAACAGAAAACTTAATTCAACTCTCTTTGAAGTCATTGGGTATTACCTGTTATCTATTCATGATAAGTTTCTGTCCTTCCAGCTGAAATGACTATTATAACATTAAAGCAGCAAACCTGTGGTGAATACCTGATTTAAAAACAAAACAAACAAACACAAAAAACTAATGTCAATTACTGTTTTGTCTCTCAACATATACAGTGAAGACTGGCAAATGTCTGGGTCAGGGTCAGTATCAGGAACTGGTTCTGATTCTGAATCAGAGGAAGATAGAGAGAAAAGCAGTTGTGAAGACAGTGAATCTGACTATGAGCCAAAAAGCAAGGTCAAAAGCCAGAAACCTCCAAGCAGGTATGAAGTCTTGCATTTTAGATACTCTGGTACTATTTCTAATTTGTAATCAAGTGTTGTACTACTATACAGGCAAATTAAAATATTAATATTTATTGCAGAACTTTAAGACTTTTTTTAAGCTACAAAAGATGTTGTCATACCAGTGGTTTGTGTTGAATATCTCTTACGCTCAAACTGAAAGTGGTGTAACTGAGCAGTCATGTAATATATATATTCAGAAACAAACACGGCTTATAATTGTCAGTGTTGAAAACCCACTGTTGTGTTGTATCTTATTGTCTTCAAGAATTGATGCAAAAAGCAGCAAAAAGATTGCAGGACAGAAAAAGAGGCAGCTTGATTCATCGGATGATGATGACTATGACAAGAGAGGATCTCGTCGCCAGGCAACAGTCAATGTTAGTTACAAAGAAACTGAAGAAACCAAGACAGATTCTGATGATTTGCTGGAAGTTTGTGGAGAAGATGTCCCACAAACTGAAGAAGATGAATTTGAAACTATAGAGAAGTTTATGGATAGTCGAATTGGCCGAAAAGGAGGTATTTTTTTATCAGTGTTCTTAAGATGCTGCAGTGCATTGTGGTGCAATGTAAACAGCAGTTGTTCTCAGCTGTAGGTAACCCATGATGTTTGTAAAGAATAAGTTTAAAAATACCAAGAAGTAATCTTATTTTGGTTTTCATACTCTTAAGGATGTTTCTTTTGTAAGCCCTATAAAGTAAAACATAGAAGAACTTAAGTAACTAATTAATGCAAAAAGAAAAAATGAAGTGGATGTTGTGGTTTAACCCCACCTGGCAACTAAGCACCACACAGCTGCTTGCTCAATCCCCCCATGGCAGGATGGGGGGAGAGAATCAGAAGAGTAAAAGAGAAAACTCATGGACTGATATAAAGACAGTTTAATAAGTAAAGCAAAAGCTGTGCACACAAGGAATTAATTCACTACTTCCCATCAGCAGGCAGGTGTTCAGCCATCTCCAGGAAAGCAGGGCTCCATGTATAATGGTTACTTGGGAAGACAAACACCATAACTCCAAACATCCCCCCCTTCCTTCTTCTTTCCCCAGCTTTATATGCTGAGCATGATGTCATAGGGTATGGAATATACCTTTGGTCATTTGGGGTCAGCTGTCCCAGGTGCGTCCCCTCCCAACTTCATGTGTACTCCCAGCCTACTCACTGGTGGGGTAGTATTGCAGAATGGAATGTTAACACGTGTTATGTGTCGCAACCACCACAGGTGGTGTAAGAGGCTGAAAAAGCCTTGATGCTATGTAAGCATTGCTCAGCAGTAACTAAAACATCCCTGTATTTTCAACACTGTTTTCAGCACAAATCTAAAACATAGCCCCATGCTATCTGAAGAAAATTAACTCTGTCCCAGCCAAAACCAGCACAGTGGAATATAACTTCATATCGCATAAATGCATACCATGCTGTTACATCACTATTTGTACAGTTTATTGATACCTGATAGCTATAAATTGTATACAGGGGGTGGAGAAAAAGTGGACTGGATAGGACAGCTACTCACATTTCAGATCTGCTTTTTTCCATTAGTTATACCTAATCTCTATAGAGTTTCTGACCTATCTCAGAGCTTGCACTTTCTTTCCTCTCAACTTTCTTTTTCCATACTGTCCTAAATTCCAGTGTATTCTTACTCTAGCCCCTTACTCCAATGCACAGTGTCACTGCTGTGTTAAAAGCCTTTTGGACTAGGCTTCTTATATTTGGTATGCCCAGATGTTGTTATTGCTTGTGCTGTCCTTTGCTATTGCCACACTCTGTTGCTATATCTGTCCCCTGCATCTGGTTGGGTCCACTTTCTTATTTGGCTCTCCACACAGAAATGAGCCTGTTTCCTGTTGCTAGTGTGCTTCAGCTGTAATACTGACTGTATTTAATTAAAACCTATCTCACATAATTCCAAAGATGGGAGAAGTATTAAAATGAGTTTAGGAAGAAATAGTTCAAGAGCAACCCATTCCAATGAGCAGGAAGTCAGGCAAAAATGCCAGTAGGCCTGCATGGATAAACAAGGAGCTTCTGGCAAAACTCAAAACCAAAAAGGAGGTATATGGAAGGTGGAAGCAGGGATCAGTAACCTGGGAAGAATACAAAGACGCTCTCCAAGCATGCAGAGACAGAGTTAGAAAAGCCAAACCCCACCTGGAACTGAATCTAGCAAGGATTATCAAAGGCAACAAGAAGGGCCTCTATAAGTATATAGGTGACAAAAAGCAGACTAGGGACAATGTGGGCATGCTGCTGAATAGGATGGGGTCCTGGTAACACAGGCCATGGAAAAAGCTGAGGTACTGAATGCCTTCTTCACCTCAGCTTTTACTAGAAAGACCAGCCTTCAGGAATCCCTGGCCCCAGAGACTGGGGGGAAGTCTGGAGCAAGGAAGATATAGCCTTGGTGGAAGAGGATCAGATCAGGGAATACTTAGGCATACTAGACATATATAAGTTCATGGGGCCTGATGGGATGCACCCACAAGTGCTGAGGGAGCTGCCAGATGTCACTGTGAGGCTACTCTCTATAATCTTTGATTGATCATGGCAACTGGGAGAAGTGCCTGAGGACTGGAGGAAAGCCAATGTCCTAGAATGGTTTGGGTTGGAAGGGACCTTTTGAAGGTCATCTAGTCCAACCCCCTCTGTAATGAGTGGGGACATCTTCAATTAGATCAGGTTGCTTAGAGCTCCATCCAACCTGACCTTGAATGTTTCCAGGGATGGGGCATCTACCACCTCTCTGGGCATCCTGTTCCAGTGTTTCACCACCCTCATTGTAAAAAATTTCTTCCTTATATCGATTCTGAATCTGCCCTCTTTCAGTTTAAAACCATTACCCCCTGTCCTATCACAACAGGCCCTACTAAAAAAATCTGTCCCTGTCTTTTTGATAAGCTTCCTTTAAGTATTGAAAGACTGCAATAAGGTCTCCTAGGAACCTTCTCCAGGCTGAACAACCCCAACTCTCTCAGCCTTTTCTCAAAGGAGAGGTTTTCCATCCCTCTGATCATTTTTGTGGCCCTCCTCTGGACCCATTCCAACAGGTCCATATCTTTCTTGTACTGAGGACTCCAGAGCTAGGTGCAGTACTCCAGGTGGGACCTCACGAGAGCAGAGGGGCAGAATCATCTCCCTTGACCTGCTGGCCATACTTCTTTTGATGCAGCCCAGGATACAGTTGGCCTTCTGGGCTGCAAGTGCACATTGCTGGCTCATGTCCAGCTTTCCATCCACCAGTACCCCAAAGTCCTTCTCATCAGGGCTGCTCTCAATCCCTTCATTCCCCAGCCTGTATTGATAGTGGGGGTTGCCCCAAACCAGGTACAGGACCTTGCACTTGGTCTTATTGAACCTCATGAGGTTCACATGGGCCCACTTCTCAAGCTTGTCCAGGTCCCTCTGGATGGCATCCCATCCCTCAGTCATATCAACCGTACCACTCAGCTTGGTGCCATCTGCAAATTTGCTGAGTGCACTCAATCCCAATGTCTATGTAACTGATGAGGATATTAAATAGGACTGGTCCCAGTATAGACCCCTGAGGGGAGACCAGTCATCATCGATCTCCATCTGGACATTGAGCCATTGACCATTACCCTCTGGATGCAACCATCCAGCCAATTCCTTATCCACTGAACATCCCTTCCATCAAATCCATATCTCTCCAATTTAGAGAGCAGGATGTTGTGGGGGACTGTGTCAAAGGCCTTACAAAAGTCCAGATAGATGACATCTGTAGCTCTTCCTTTGTCCACGGATGTGGATGCCTTCCACAGAATGCAGCTAGGATTGCTCAGGCAAGACTTGCCCTTGGTGAAGCCATGCTGACTGTCTCGAATCACCTCCCTGTCCTCCATGTGCCTCAGCATAGCTTCTAAGAGGATTTGTTCCATGATCTTCCTAGGCACAGAAGTGAAACTGACAGGTCGGTAGTTTCCTGGGCTCCTGCTTTCTACCCTTATTACAAATGGGTGTAATGTTTCCCTTTTTCCAGTCACTGGGGACTTTACCTGACTGTCATGACTTCTCAAATATCATGAAGAGTGGCTTGGCAACTACATCAGACAATTCTCTCAGGACTCCAGGATGCACCTTGTTAGATCCCATAGATTTATGTATGTTCAGGTTCCTCAGGTGGTCTAGAACCAGATCTTCTGTTACAGTGGGAGAGACTTTGCTCCCCTAGTTCCTGCCTTGAGGTCCATCCACTTGAGAGGTGTGGGAAGAGAGATTGCCAGTGAAGACTGAGGCAAAAGAGTTGTTGAGTACCTCAGCCTTCTCCTCAGCTGTTGTTACCAGTTCGTATGTCATTCCTATCTGCAAGAAGGAGGACCCAGGGAACTACAGGCCGGTCAGCCTCACCTCGATCCCTGGGAAGGCAATGAAGCAGCTAATCCTGGAAACAATTTCCAGGCACATGAAAGACAAGAAGGTCATCAGGAGCAGTCAGCATGGCTTCACCAAGGGGAAGTCATGCTTAACCAACTTGATAACCTTCCGCGATGAAGGTAGATGAGGAGAGAGCAGTGAATATTGTCTAACTGGACTTAAGGAAGGCCTTTGACACTCTCCCATAAGATTCTCATGGACAAGCTGTTGATGTATGGGCTGGATGAGCTGGCAGTGAAGGAGGTGGTTTGAAAACGCTGAATGGCGGGGCCCAGAGGGTGGCACTCAGTGGTACAAAGTCTAGTTGGAGGCTGGTAGCTAGCAGTGTAACCCAGTGGTCGATACTGGGTCTGATCCTGTTCAACATCTTTATTAATGATCTGGATGACAGGGCAGAATGTATCATCAGCATGTTTGCAGATGACACCAAATTAGGAGAAGGGGCTGGTGCACCAGAGAGTGGTGCTGCCATCCAGAGGGACCTTGACAGGCTGGGGAAATGGGCTGACAGGAACCTCATGCAGTTCATCAAGGGGAAGTGCCAAGTCCTGCACCTGGGGAGAACAATCCCATGTAGTACATGCTGGGGGGCTGCCCAGCTGGGAAACAGCTTTGCAGAAGGAGCCCTGAGGCTCCTGGTGGACACTTGTGAGGCCATACCTGGAGTGTTCTGTCTGGTATTGTGCTCCCCAGTACAGGAGACTGATGGCACTACTGGAGAGAGTCCAATGAATGGCCATGAAGATTGTGAAGGGACTGGAGCATCTCTCCTATGAGGAAAAGGTGAGAGAGCTGGAACAGAGAAAAGGCGGCTCAGGGGGAATCTCATCAATGCATATGCACCTGAAGGGAGGGTGCAAAGAGGACAGAGCCAGGCTCTTTCCATTGGTGTCCAGTGACAGGACAAGAGGCTATGGGCACAAACTGAAACACAGGAGGGTCCATCCGAACATTAGGAAAGACTTTTTTTCACCTTGAGGGTGACTGAGCACTGGAACAGGTTGTCCAGAGAGGTGGTGGAGTTTCCCTCCTTGGAGATATTCAAAAGCCATTTGGACATGGTCTTAGGCAACTGGCTCTAGGTGACCTTGTTTGAACACGGGGGTTGGACCAGATGACTTCCAGAGGTCCCATCCAGCCTCAGCCATTCTTTGACTTTGGCAGTGAAACTGGTGAATGGTCTAGAGAACAAGTCTTATGAGGAGCAGCTGAGGGAACTGGAGCTGTTTAGCCTGGAGAAAATGAGACTGAGGAGAGACCTTATCGCTCTCTACAACTACCTGAATGCAGGTCATAGTGAGGAGGATGTTAGTCTCTTCTCCCTTGTAACAAGTGATAGGACAAGAGTAAGTGGCCTCAGGTTGTGCCAGGGGAGGCTTAGACTGGATATTAGGAAAAATTTCTTCATGGAAAGGGTTGTCAAGCATTGAAACAGGCTGCCCAGGGAAGTGGTTGAGTCATCATCCCTGGAGGTATTATATTTAAAAGACATACAGATATGGTGCTTAGGGACATGGTTTAGTGTTTGACTTGGCAGTGTTAGGTTTTGGTTGGACTTGATGATCTTGAGGGTCTTTTCCACCCTAAATGATTTTGTGATTCTGTGCATTGGATTTATAGCAACCATAGTAATAATTGAATAGTAGGCTATTCAAGTCTCATGACTGATTAAGCACAATATCAAGTATCCATTATGTTCTTGGAGATGAGAAGGATATAGCAAAGATGACAGCAAGCAGTGTTAATGGAACATTCTCTGGGGATCACTAGAAAAACTAGGAATGCTAAGGAAATTCTCATGAGATACTATAGGTTAGATGCAGAGTTTTTTGGTTGCTTTTTTGAATGTTGTTAGTATACTTGTACGCGGGTTAACATAGCTATATCATAATTCTTCAAATAAGAGGAGTGGCATAAGAGTTGTCAATATAATGAGTCAAGTTACATACTCATATTAAGAGCATCACAATTTGCTTTCTGCAGTATGTTTTTTACTGGTTAATTTATGGCAGTGCATGCTTAATCAAGCCTTGTGGTGTGGTTTCTTTATCAGCCACTGGTGCTGCAACCACCATCTATGCAGTTGAGGCAGATGGTGACCCAAATACTGGATTTGAAAAGTCAAAGGAGCTAGGAGAAGTACAGTATCTTATTAAATGGAAAGGTTGGTCACATATCCATAACACTTGGGAAACTGAGGAAACGCTGAAGCAACAAAATGTTAAAGGAATGAAGAAACTGGACAACTATAAGAAAAAGGATCAGGAAACAAAACGCTGGTGAGTATTTTTATAACTATTTCCATGTTGCATATTTTTTTGTAACAATATAGATATTTTATTGTGTTTCTGTGAGTTCTGTTACATCTATGTGATGGCATAGTTTTAAGTGCCTATACAACAGGATACAAAAGCTTTAAAGTGGAAGCTTCTGTAACACCTTATGATCCTGTAAGATTCTGAGCATACCAACTTGACTTGAGCAAGTGAGAATGCTCGCACATCTTGTAGAATCAGGCCATTAAGGAAGCAGCTTCCGCACCTAGATTTTAATGTGTCTGTTATAAATGAAGTTTTAAGAAGATGGGTGGTGGGTTTTCTGTTCTTGTTTTAAATCTTACCTTTTACTAATTTTGTCATTGATTGTATTTTGATCAGAATTCTTCAGGAATTGCTGCAGAGATTTAAAAAAAAAAAAAAACAACACAAACAGAAATGGCTAAAGCACTCAAAACATTACAGCATTTAGTTTTCTTGGCTCAAACTTCTGTTAAAGCCTGAAAACCAAGACGTGGAAAAAAATCCTTACTATCCTGCTATGTTTTCCTATTGCATTTTGTTAGTATGCTTAATACAATCTATGAATAGTGGTGGGATTTTTAGTGACTCCTACTCATAAGATTCTTATAGTGAACCATCAGTGTTGTTCTGTGAAAATACCATGTGAAGTACACTACTCATTCTTGAGAACATATATTGTATCAGCCGTTAGCTGATAGTTGTGT
This sequence comes from Pampusana beccarii, assembly GCA_013399365.1. Taxonomy (NCBI): domain Eukaryota; kingdom Metazoa; phylum Chordata; class Aves; order Columbiformes; family Columbidae; genus Pampusana; species Pampusana beccarii. The sequence continues at coordinate 11,618 of VWYH01010066.1, forward strand.
GTCTTGATAAGCTTTCTCAGTCATCAGCGATGAGGTACCCAGGCCAGATGCAACAATTTTATAGCAGGAATTTTTGAGTTGTAGCTTCTTCAAAGAAGCTCTCAAAGCAGCATTCCTATGGTGCTTACATTCAGAGCTTTAAAATTGCCATATTTTCTTGGTTTTAGAACTATACAATGTAATAAGTGCTGCAAATAAATTCCCATTTCAGGCTGAAAAATGCTTCCCCGGAAGATGTGGAATATTATAACTGCCAGCAGGAACTTACAGATGATCTACATAAACAATATCAAATAGTGGAAAGGATAATTGGTATGTGACAAACTTCTAGATGGAAAACAGTGTTAAGAATATTACAAGTTTATTGCTTGCATGTTGAATTTATAATTAAGAAATTTAGGTTATTGATATCCCTAACAACTTAAGGCAAAAGAAAATCTCTGATGAAGAGAAAAGTTGTCATATTGTCTTTGCTGTGAAACTAGTTCATTTTGTCTTATCATGTAAAATTGGTACTTTATTAAAATACAGAAAGAAAATATTGATCTGGTATCTCTGATGCATTTCTGCAGCTCATTCAAATCAGAAATCAGCAGCTGGTTATCCAGATTACTATTGCAAATGGCAGGGTCTGCCTTACTCAGAATGTAGCTGGGAAGATGGTGCTCTCATTGCCAAAAAATTTCAGACGTGTATTGATGAGTATTTTAGCAGAAATCAATCCAAGACCACTCCATTTAAAGACTGCAAGGTGAGTGTGTAATTTCAATGTATTTATACAGTTGTGATAATAAAAAAGTTGACGTGTTTTATACATCCACAAAAAAAGATGCATATTATAAAATATTTTTTAATGTTGTCCAGAGCTATAATAATGATAGCTATATTTATATATACAGCAAGTATCACTATTAAGAATAGCCTTTTGTAGATATTTGTTCCCTACTTATTTTATTGCCATTCAAAGATGGAATTGTTTAGTACTTTAATTTGTTTTAAAAGTAACCTTTGTGAATGAGTTCATGTCATTTATGTTGTGGAATTTAGATCAGCAAACTAATTTTAGCTTGCAAATGGTTTGATATTGTTATATGGCCTAGTTGTCTGTGATGAATAAAGACTAGACTTGGTGACCAAATTCCTACTGCTACTTTGTTTCTATAAGAAGACATTTTGGTAACTTCACTTAGTAGTAGGACTGATGCTCAATTTGTTTTTGACAGATTCTAAAACAGAGGCCAAGGTTTGTTGCACTAAAGAAACAACCATCTTATATTGGAGGACATGACAGTTTAGAATTAAGAGATTATCAGTTAAATGGACTGAACTGGCTTGCTCACTCGTGGTGCAAGTAAGTATAATATTAAATTTGTCTTGCTGGTTTTGATTTGAAAGCATTTATAAATTTATTTATTTATTTTTGTTATTGTTTTGTTTTGTTTTAGAGGGAATAGTTGTATTCTTGCAGATGAAATGGGTCTGGGTAAAACAATACAAACAATTTCTTTTCTGAACTACCTGTTTCACGAACATCAACTGTATGGGCCTTTCTTGCTAGTCGTACCACTTTCTACCTTGACATCTTGGCAAAGAGAGATTCAAACTTGGGCTCCTCAGATGAATGCTGTGGTTTACTTAGGAGATATAACTAGCAGAAATATGGTGAGTATTTCTTTGTATCACTGAAAAAGATTAGTGGTAAACAAGACTCACTTCATGTTCCTGTCTTATGCTAATCTCCAATATATTGATTAGGAATGAGCAAACTTACTGGAAAATTGTATGTGTTTAAAATGCAAATTAAAAGCATAAATTTTGATCTGATATAAATGTATGTGAAAGATTTCATTCCTGCTTAATAATAAAAAGGATTAAAAATGCAACCTTGCATTTGAAAATAAATCGTCTTNTATGTCTGTATTGCTGTAGTACCTGAAGTCATCCCGATCAATAAGACCATTTTTCTCTAGCTTATAGTTCACTTGGTTCTTCTTGTAGATAAGAACTCATGAATGGATGCATCCACAGACCAAGCGATTAAAATTTAATATACTTCTAACAACTTATGAAATTTTGCTGAAGGATAAGGTAATCACACTTACTTCTTCAGGGAGATAAAATCATTTGTAGAATGTAAAACTCCTTTAGATTTGGGACATATTTGGGTTCTGGGCCATTAAATGGATGGGTAGTATGACAGCTTTACTCTTGGAAGCGTGACTGAAGTTTTCTTTAAGCACTTTTAGATTTTATATGTGTGTGGTGAGGCTTTCTGCTCCCTCCCTTCCCACCTCCCACTCTCCCCATATCAAGTGGGTAAAACTCATTTTTCTTCAGTTTGCTTGAGCTTCACGTTACTGTAGTAATTTCTTCACATCTCAAAATCTCTACTTTTCTGTTAGACTATCATCCAGGAACTGAAAAAACAAACCAACCCCTAGCCCCAAACACCTGTGATTCACAGCTCTGAAATCCCATGTTTTATCTTATTGTGTGTGCAGTTTTATGTATATGTATATTACTGCTCTCCTCATGATGGTAGCACTTAGAGTTACTGTTAATCCTAATAGCATATGAAAATTTTAATTTTTAAAGTTCTGTTTGTTGGCTTTCTATTTCATTTGTTTGTACATGCTGGAAAGAAGAGAGTCAATAGTGAAGGGGTTTTTTTGTCAGTTGAAAATGTATAGATCATTTTTTTTTGCCTTCCTCCTCCTCTCCAAGTATAAACTTGGTTTATACTTTCCTTTTAAACTTGGGATGCCTTCATAGCCTTTTGTTGAATCTAGCAAACATAAAAACCATAATTAATACTAAAAACATATAGGTATCTGTTATTAAAAGGAGTGATGGTGTATATATAACCTCATGTAAAATGTCAGAAATTTCATAATATATTAACTTGTATAATGTTTCCCCCCCCATTTCTTTAAGTCATTCCTTGGTGGTCTGAATTGGGTATTTATAGGAGTTGATGAAGCTCATCGTTTAAAAAATGATGATTCCCTTCTGTACAAGACTTTAATAGACTTTAAGTCTAATCATCGTCTTCTTATTACTGGAACCCCTCTGCAAAACTCCCTCAAAGAGCTTTGGTCTTTGCTGCACTTCATCATGCCAGAAAAGTAAGAAACATGTTTTGGTGTTTTTTTTTTTTGTGATCAAGTTTCTTACAGCGGAATATTGTAGTGATTGGAGAATCAATAAAGAACTGCATTGCGAAAGAGTTTAAATATTTTATATAAAATAGATGCACATATTTTTCATGCTGCTCTGATAAATTGTTTTGGTAGTAGTTGTCACTTTTTCTGTTTTAGCAGTCCACAAA
>VWYH01010067.1:0-37684 GCA_013399365.1 Pampusana beccarii
CATCAACCTAGGGTTAGACTGAAATTAATTTTTTCAGGGTCTTTGCTCCCATCTATTGTCCTTTTAGGGGGCATGCAGTCTGTTTCGGCGGGGCTTCTGAGGGTCTTTTCATGCGTTCGCTGATCGACCTCTCCACCTTGGCAGCCTTCCTTGGAAGCACAACTAGTACACACTTACATAAGGAATTGATTATTTTCTTACTTACAATACATCTATTAATTTCTAGTCAAACATAAGCTAAGCACCCTGCTTCTATACAAATTAAACTTCTGTCTCCAGCTTGTCACAGAGGAGGATATAAAATTTCAAAATATATCCCTTCGTTTTGCAGGTGGTTAGAAAAAGCATGTCATTGGTTAACGATGGGAAGTCCTTTGTACATGAATCACAGTCTACATTAATTTAGCAGCTTCTCTTCATATTGCTTTTATGTCCACATGCAAGCAGGGCAGAGGTCAGCCACATATATGCAGGAACCCTTTCCCAAACACTCACAGTTGTGCACATGCTACAGCTCTTGTATAAATAAGATTATAAATAAGATGCCATCACTAGCATCGTGAGTAAATGTAACCACCATGTGTACATCTCTGCAGACTGACAAATTTCTATGCAGACGTTTAATACATGAATGGCTATACATGCAGCCATATCACAGAGGCTCTGCTCTTCTTTCGCTAAAAGACTTCTTTGGAAACGTTTCTCTAGTAGATCCACCGCTCATCTTTGTTCTCGTATAACTGCGAACAGACAGTGCAGGGAAACCCTCTATATGAAACACACTTCAATGCAGCCTTGTGTTTGCTTTGTTGCCTCTACCTAGATGACTTCCCTTCCTGTCTATTCACTTGAGCAGTCCTGATTGTTCTGTTACACACAGGCATAACCAACACACACAAAGTGTCAATAGACATGCTCAGTTGAGCTCAACCCCAGCGCAGATGCAAACATGCCACAAAATTAACACACACGCTTGTTGAGAGAAAGACATACTCACATGCATGTGGAAAGATGGATAGATTCATTAGGCTCTTACATACACAGCCTTTCATGGACACTGTCTCCACAGACACTGGGTCAAGCCTGCAGGTATCCTAGACCCTGATAATTGTGCCACCACATGTAACTGTGCAATACTACCAGTTACAGGAAAGCCACTTGCTCTCACACAAGCACACAGGTGTTTGAACTCAGCTATATAGATCAGAGTCAAGCCTGTGAAGAGACGCTCCGCTGTTCTTTCTCGTTATGACATGTTCCGTTTCGTTTCTCCTGTGGATCGATTGCTAAGCGTCTTTCCTTGGGCAACTGTGAAGCATTTGCCATGGGAGAGAACTACCACTGCACAGCCTTCAGTTCTGCCTATATCTGTCTCTTGATTCTTTACTAGCAGAGCTCCCTTGCACCTGCTCACATGAGGACAGATGCAGGACTGTGCAACTAGATATACGTGGAACCTTTGCAACCAACAGCGCAGCTGTACACTCACTCAAGCTTAAGCATGAACTGAGCCCACACCAAGGCACATGCATGTGGACAGACAAGCATTTATAAGTACAACTGCTTTCACGCACAGGGTCACCCAAGAACAGGCACATATCTGCAGGTACCCTCCAAATGTGTATTCTCATGCAGTCACATATACTTGTGTGCAGTATCCCAGCCATCAACAGCCATCGATGGTGGTTGCAGAGGTGCCAATGGTTGTACATATATACAATATATACATATATATATGCATGTACATCTATACACATCTATACAGACATATATACACATCTATATACATATATACACACACATATTTATACAATATATATTTACATATGTACAATATATACAGGACCTGTCAGGGCCTGTCGTGCTCTGTTAGGCTCTGTTTGGGAATGTGGGACTCGGTCAGGCTTTGTTGGGCTCTATCGTGCTTTGTCAGGCCCTGTCTGGCTCTGTCAGGTTTTGTCTGGCTCTGTATGGCTTTGTGGAGATCTGTCGCTCTCTCTCGGGCTCTGTCAGGATTTCTCTGACTCTGTCAGGCCCTGTTGAGCTTTGACAGGCACTGTCGGGCTTAGTTGGGCTCCGTCAATAGCTGTCGAGCTCTGTTTGGTTTTGTTGGCCTTTTTGATGGGCTCTATCGGGCTTTGTCAGCTTCTGTCTGACTCTGTGGGCCGTGCTCAGGCTTTGTCGGGTTTTGTTGGGCTCTGTCAGGCCCTGTAAGTGTTGTTGGGCAGTGTTGGGCTTTGTTGAGATTTTTGATGCCTGTCGGGCTTTGTCAGTCTCCGTCGGGATTTGAAGGTTTCTGTCAGACCCTGTCAGGCTCTGCCTATCTGTGTCGGGCTCTGTTGGTCTTTGCCATGCTTTGTTGAGCTCTGTTGTGTTTTGTGCAGCTCATTCAGGCCCTTTCAAGCTCTGTCAGGCTCTTTCGGGCGTTGTAGGTTGGGCTCGGTTGGGATTTCTCAGGCTCCGGCAGGACCTGGCTGTCTCTGTCAGGTCCTGTCGGGCTCTTTTGGGCTTTTTCAGGCTCTTTCGATCCCTGTCAGTCTCTGTCGTGCTTTGTCAGGTCCTGTGAGACTGTGTTGGACTCTGTCAAGCTTTGTCGAGGTCTGTCCGGCTCTGTCAGGCTTTGCTGGGTACTGTCATGCACTGGAAGGCACTGTCACACCCTGACAGACTCTCTTAGATTCTGGTAGGCTCTGTTAGGCCCTGTCATGCTCTGTCAAGACCTATCAGGCTCTGTAAGGCCCTGTCATGCTCTTCCATGTCGGGCCCTGGGAGGCTGTGTCGGGCTCTATAGGCACTGTCAGACTCTATCATTTGCTGTCAGGCGCTGTCGGGATATGTCGGGCCCTGTCGAGTTCTGTCGGGCTCTGTCTGGCCCTGTTGGGCTCTGTTGGTCTTTGTCAGACTTTGTTGAGCTCTGTTGTGCTTTGTCAGCTCATTCAGGCCCTTTCAGGCTCTGTCAAGCCTTTTCAGACTTTATAGGTCTCTGTCAGGACTTGTCGGACTCTGTCGGGCTCTGTCAAGCTTTGCCAAGCACTGTTGGGCATTTTCAGGCTCTGTCCAGCCCCGTCAGTCCTTGTTGGGACCTATCAAGTACTGGCAGGCTTTTATGAACCATGTTGGGATCCGTCTATCTGTGCTGGGCTCTGTAGGGCTTTGTCAGGTTTGTGCAAAAAATTGTCAGGCTTTGTTGATCCCTGTTGGGTTTGCTGGGCTCTGTCAGGCTCCATTTGGCTCGGTCACGATTTGTCAGGTTCTGTCCGACTCTGTATGGCTCTGTCAGGATTTGTTGGTCTCTGCCTGACTTTGTATGGCTCTGTCAGGACATGTCGTGCTCTGTAAGGCTCTTTTCAGCAATGTGGGACTCTCTTTGGATTTGCTGGACCCTGTCATGCTCTGTCGGGTTTTGTCTGGTTATTGTTCATTGTCAGGTGCTGTCAGGATTCATCGGGCCCTGTTGAATTCTGTCAGGCTCTGTCAGGCCCTCTTGGGTTCTGTCGGGCTCTGTGAGATGGTGTCAGGCTCTGTCAGGCTTTCTCAATTCTGTTAGCGTCTGTCAAGCTTTGTCAAGGTCTGTCGGGCTCTGTCAGGCTTTGTCGGGCTCTGTCATGCCCTGGCAGACTCTCTCAGATTCTGGTAGGCTCTGTTATGCCCTGTCGTGCTAAGTCAGGCCCTATCGGGCTCCTTCAGGTCCTGTCATGATCTTTCGGGCTCTGTCATGCTTTATCTGGCTTTGTTGGGCCTTGTTGAGCTTTGTTGGGCACAGTCCTGCATTATCTGGCTTAGTTGTGCTCTGTCAATTCCTGCCAGGTTCTGTTGGGCTCTTTCAAGCTCTGTCTGGCCCTGTCAGGCTCTTTCGAAATCTGTAAGGTTCTGTCAAGCTGTGTCACACCCTGTCAGGCTATGTAATGCTTTGCTGAACTCTTTTAGTCTCTGTTGCACTTTGTCAACCTCTGTCAGGTCCTGCCAGGCTCTATCATTTGCTATCAGGCGCTGTCAGGATTCTGGCAGTCCCTATTGTAATCTGTTAGACCCTGGTGGGCTTTGTCGGGCCTTGTTGGTCTCTGTCATGCTCTGTCAAGCCTTGTCAGGCCTTTTTGGGCTCTGTAAGACTGTGTTGGGTCCTGTCAAGCGCCTTTGGGCTCTTTCTGCCCTAGCAGGCTTTTTCAGGCTCTGTAAAGCCCTGTCATGCTCTGTCAGTCCTTGTCTGGCTCTGTCAGGTTCTGTTGGGATCTGTTCGGTTTTCTCAGGCTTTGTCGGGCTCTCTTGTGATCTGTGAGACCCTATCATGGCCTTTATCAGGCTTTATCAGCTTCTGTCTGATGCTGTGGGGCCTGCTCAGGCTCTGTTGGGTTTTGTTGGGCTCTTTCAGGCCCTGTCAAGTGTTGTTGGGCAGTGTTGGGATTTGTTGGGCTATTTTGATCCCTGTCAGGCTTTGTCGGTCTCCATCGGGCTTTGATGGCTTCTGTCAGGACCTGCGGGGCCCTGTTGGGCTATGTAAGTCCCTTTCGGGCTCTGTCAGTTTCTGTTGCCGTCTGTCAGGCTCTGTTGGGCTTTGTCAAGCTCTGTTGGTCTCTGTAGGGCTTTTATGAGCCATGTTGGGATCTGTCTGTGTTGGGCTCTGTAGGGCTTTGCCAGGTTTGTGGAAGATTGTCAGGCTTTGTCAATCCCTGTCAGGTTTGCTGGGCTCTGTCAGGCTCCTTCTGGCTCCATCAGGCTTTGTCGGTCGCTGTCAGACTCTGTATGGCTCTGTCAGGACCTGTCGTGTTCTGTCAGACTCTTTTTGGCAATGTGGATCTCTGTCAGGCAGATTTGTCAGGCACTGTCAGGTTCTGTCACACCCTGTCAGGCTCTCTCACGCTCTGCTGGGTTTTGTCGGGCCTTGTTGGGCTCACTCATGCTCTCTTGGGCCCAGTCAAGCAGCTCTGGGCTCTTTCTGTCCTACGTTTTTCAGCCTCTGGAAAGCTCTGCCATGCTCTCTCAGGCATTGTCTGGCTCTGTCAGGTTCTGTATAACTTTGTCAGGCTCTGTCTGGCTTTGTCAGGCCCTGTCAAGCTCTGTTGGGCTTTGTCGGGCCATGTCATGCTCTGTCTATCTGTGTCAGGCTCTGTCAGTCTTTGTCAGGCTTTGTTGAGCTCTGTTGTGAATTGTCGGCTTGTTCAGGCCCTTTCAGGCTCTGTCAAGCTCTTTCAGGATTTGTAGGTCTCTGTCAGGATTTGTTGGGCTCTGTTGGGCCCTGTTGAGTACTGTCTGGCTTTTTTGGCCTCTGTCAGTCCCTGTCTGTTGATATGTTGGGATCTGTCTATCTCTGCTGGGCTCTGTAGGGCTTTGCCAGTTTTGTGGAAAATTGTCAGGCTTTGTCGATCCCTGTTGGGTTTGCTGGGGTCTGTCAGGCTCCATCTGGCTCTGTCAGGATTTGTCGGTCTCTGCCTGACTCTGTATGGCTCTGTCAGGACCCGTCGTGCTCTGTCAGGCTCCGTTTGGCAATGTGTATCTCTGTCCGGCTTTGTTTGGCTCTGCCATTCTCTGTTGGGCGCTGTCACGCTCTCTCGGGTTTTGTCTGGCTCTGTCACACTCATTCTTTCCCTGTCGGACTCTGCAGGCTTTGTCAAGCCTTGTTAGACCCTGTCGTGCTCCATCGGGCTGTGGCAGGCCCTGTCGTGCTCTGTTAAGCCCTTTTGGGTTCTGTCAATTTTGTCGAGCTCTGTTGGGCATGGTCTGAATTTCTTGGGCTCTGTCAGGACCTAGCTGGCTCTGTCAGGTCCTGTCAGGCTCTTTTGGGCTTTGTCGGGCTCTTCTGATCCCTGTCAGGCTCTGTCAGGCTTTGTCGAGCTTTGCCGGCCTCTTTGAGGCCCTGCCAAACTCTACTGTTCCCTGTCAGGCGCTGTCGAGATTTGTCAGGGTCTGTCAATATTTGTCGGGCCCTGTTGAGTTCTGTCAGGCTCTGTCAGGCCCTGTTGGGCTCTGTCAAGTCTTGTGAGGCTGTGTTGGGCTATGTCAGGCATTCTCAGGGTCTGTTGGGCTCTGGGAAGCTATGTCGAGGTCTCACAGGCTCTGTTGGGCTCTGTTTGGCCCTGTTATGATCCGTCAGGCCCTGTCATTTTCTGTCAGGATCTGCTGGGATCTGTTGGGCTTTCTCAGGCTTTGTCAGAGTCTGTTGTGATCTGTTGGACCATATCAGGCTTTGTCGGGCTATTTTGGGGCATGTAGGGTACTGTCAATCTGTGTCATGCCCTGTCAGGCTCTGTCGGGCCTTGTCAACCTCTGTCCAGATCTTTTAGGCCTTGACGGGCTCTGTCCATCTATGTCAAGCTCTCTAGCACATTTTCAGACTGTCATGGGCTCTATGTCATTTTGTTGGCTTCTGTCTGACTCTGTGGGGCCTGCTCGGGGTCTTTCAGTATTGTTGGGCTCTGTCAGGCCCTGTCAAGTTTTGTTCGACAGTGCTGGGCTTTTTTGATCCCTGTCGGGCTTTGTCAGTCTTCATCAGGCTTTGATGGCTTCTGTGAGGCCCTTTTGGGCTCAGTACGCCCCTTTTGGGCTCTGTCAGGCTCTGTCGTGATCTGTCGGGCTCCACTGGGCTTTGTCAGGCCCTGTAAAACCCTGTCAGATCTTGTCAGGCTCTGACTGGTTCTGTCAGGCTTTGTCAGGCCCTGTAAAACCCTGTCAGATCTTGTCAGGCTCTGACTGGTTCTGTCAGGCTCTGTCAGGCTTTGTCAGGCCCTGGCAGGCTCTGTCTATCTGTGTCAGGCTCTGTTGGTCTTTGTCAAGCTTTATTGAGCTCTGTTGTGATTTGTTCAGCTCATTCAGGCCCTTTCAGGCTCTGTCAAGCTCTTTCAAGGTTTGTAGGTCTCTCAGTATTTGTTGGGCTCTGTTGGGCCCTTTAGAGCTTTGTTGAGCACTGTTGGGCTCTGATGGGTTTTGTTTGGCTCTGTCAGGCCCTGACGGACTCTTTTGGGCTTTGTTGGGCTCTTTCAATCCCTTTCCAGCTGTTTTAGGCTCGACAGGGCCTGATAAATCCCGACAGTGCCTGACAGCAAACACTAGAGTCCGGCAGGGCCTGACAGAGGCCAACAAAGTGTGACAGAGCCTGAAAGAGCTCAACAAAGCATTACAGAGCACGACAGCGCCTGACACAGCTTGACAGTGCCTTACAGATCGTGACAGAACCTGACAGAGCCCAGCAGGGCCCAACAAAGCTTGAAAGCTTTCCGCGAGCATACAGTGTATACACATGCCTGCTTCTGTGAGCAAATGTCATCCATGTATTTTCATGACATCGCAACATGGTGCAAATGGTTGTACATATATACAATCCTTGAGTGCGCGGCTTTCCAAAGTGTGCCTGAAAATTTCCCAAACCAGTAGAGCCTGTCTTAAAAAACTGGTACTTGAATGACTGCATATATGCAAGTTCGTGTGAGTATACAGACGTCTGTGTATGAGTTTGCATGTCCACAAAAAGGCAAAGTGGTCCGCTTTTCTCTGCGCAGTCACAAATTTAGACAGAAGTGTTTAATCTCACAGAAGCACCAGTGTGTTTCTGTTCAAACCATTGGTCACAACCAAGGTTGTGAACAGATGCTCTGCTGTTTTATTTTCTGTGCAGCAAGTTTTGTTGTATTGCTCTTTCCGATCGCCGGCTTAGCGGTTTTCTTTGTATGACTAGGTATACCAAAAGAAAGAGCGTAGGAAATTTTGCCGTCTGCCTTCCTTAGTGTTGGAACCTAGTTGCTCTCCCTTCTCTTTGTCTATGTGCACACATAGGATCCCTCACTGAAAATCACGCCGAAACCTTTCCACAAGTATCCAGGTATGCGCACCCAACACCACGCGCATGCATACGCAGCTACAGAAAAGCATATACATTTTCACACACCGATATATAGGCAAACGCATGGCCACACACATGCACACTTCCCCAAGCATGCCCTCTCACATCTGTTTACAGAAAGACGTACATGAAAGGCACATTCATGCTTGAGGGTAAACGTGACTGTTGATGGTTGGGATAACCGCACACAAGTATACGTGGCTACACGAGAATACACACTTGGAGGGTACCTGCAGATATATGCCTGTTCTTGGGTGACCCTGTGCGTGAAAGCAGTTGTACTTATAAATGCTTGTCTGTCCACATGCGTGTGCCTTGATGTGAGCTCCATTCATGCTTAAGCTTGAGTGAGTGTACAGCTGTCCTGTTTGTTGCAAAGGTTCCACGTATATCCAGTTGCACAGTCCTGCATCTGTCCTCATGTGAGCAGGTGCAAGGGAGCTCTGCTAGTAAAGAATCAAGAGACAGATATAGGCAGAACTGAAGGCTGTGCAGTGGTAGTTCTCTCCCACGGCAAATGCTTCACAGTTGCCAAGGAAAGACGCTTAGCAATCGATCTACAGGAGAAATGAGAAAGAGAAGAAAGAGAAAGAGAAAGAGAAAGAGAAAGAGAAAGAGAAAGAGAAAGAGAAAGAGAAAGAGAAAGAGAAAGAGAAAGAGAAAGAGAAATGAGAAAGAACAGCAGAGCGTCTCTTCACAAGCTTGTCCCTGATATATAGCTGAGTTCAAACACCTGTGCGATTGCGTGAGAGCAAGTGTCTTTCCTGTAACTGTTTGGTAGTTTTGCAGTTACATGTGGTGGCACGACTATCAGGGTCGTGCAGGCTTGACCCAGTGTGTGGAGACAGTGTCCATGAAAGGCTGTGTGCGTAAGCGCCTGCTGAATCTATCCGTCTTTCCACATGCATGGGAGTACATGTCTTTCTCTCAACAAGCAAGAAAAAAGATGAGCGCTAGATCTACCAGAGAAACATTTCCAAAGAGGTCTTTTAGCGAAAGAACAGCAGAGCCTCTGTAATATGGCTGCACGTGTAGCCATTGGTGTATCAAATGTCTGCATAGACATTTGTCAGTCTGCAGAGATGTACACGTGGTTGTACGTTTATACATGATGGTAGTGATGCAAAATTTTGGACGTGGTCCTTGTTTGTACAGGCTTGTGAGATGTTCCGTGGAGGTGTACATGCACATGCATTTATTGGGAATCTTATTTATACAAGAGCTGTAGCATGTGCACAACCGTGAGTGTTTGGGAAGGAGTTTCTGCATACATGTGGCTGACCTCTCCCCTGCTTGCATGTAGACACAAAAGTGATATGAAGAGAAGCTGCTAAATTAATGTAGACTGTGATTCATGTACAAAGGACTTACCCATCATTAACCATTGACATGCTTTCTAACCACCTGCAAAACAAAGGGATATTTTTCAAATTTTAGATCCTCCTCCGTGACAAGCTGGAGACAGAAGATTAATTTGTATAGAAGCAGGGTGCTTAGCTTATGTTTGACCAGAAATTAATAGATGTATTGTAAGCAAGAAACTGATCAATTCCTTATGTAAGTGTGTACTAGTTGCGCTTCCGAGGAGAGCTGCCAAGGTGGAGAGGTTGATCAGCAAATGCATGAGAAGACCCTCAGAAGCCCGCCGAAACAGACTGCATGCCCTGTAAAAGGACAATAGGTTGCAGCCAAGACCATGAAAGAACTAACTTCAGTCTAACCCTAGGTTGATGCAATTATTTCTTCCTGTAGATGTGTTGTATGTTAACAATTCCCCCAAATTGTAAGGAATAGGCAATAATTGTGTGAACACACGCAACACAAGAGCATCCAGTCATGAAAGAATGCCTGCTTAAGAGTAGAGACTTTGCTGTTACGTTCATACTTTTGTTCTACCAGAGTACCTCTTTGGATATCAGCAAAACACACTCTCCGCACCTGTAAGACAGGCACAATTTTCACAAAAGCAAGATATTTAGTTGCTCACACATGGGTATTTACTCCCTCTAGTACAGCCTGCATTGCTCCCTCCCCCATTCTCTCACTTCTATTTCACTAAGTCCTGGAATCTCTCTAGAGATGGGAAGAGGACCCCAGCATTCAGGCACTCAGCTCCCTCCACCTGTAGAGTGTTCAAAGCGGGCCAGACAGTGCCAGAAATGAGAAACCCTTTTCCTGGAGCATTATGTGTGGCCATCCAGAGCTAGGCACGTTCTTCCCCACCCTGAACAGAGCCTGAAAGAGCTCAGCAAAGCATGACAGAGCACAACAGGGCCAGACGCAGCTTGACAAAGTATTACAGATCCCAGTAGAACCTAACAGAGCCCGACAAGGCCCAACAAAACTTGAAAGAGCCCAACAGCGCCCAGTGGAGCCTGACTGAGGTCGACAATACCCAACAGAGCCCAACAAAACCCAACAGAGCCCTACAAATCCTGAAATAGCCTGACAGAGCCAAATAGAACCCAAGAAAGCCCGACAATGCCTGACAAAACCTGACAGAGCGCAACACAGTCATACAGGGCCTTGAAAAGCCCAACAGCACCTGGCAGCGAATGATAGATTCTGGCAGGGCCTGACAGATGCGGATGAAGCGCGACAAAGCCTGACAGAGCCCGACAGGGGTCAAAAGGGCCCAACAAAGCCCAAAAGAGCCCGACAGGACCTGATAGAGCCAGCCAGGTCCTGACAGAGCCCGAGAAATCCCAACTAAGCCTAGGAGAGCTCGACAAAGTTTGACAGAACACAATAGGGCTTCACAGAGCACGACAGGGCCTGCCACAGCCCGATGGAGCACGACAGGGTCTAACAAGGCTCACCAAAGCCTGCAGAGTCCGACAGGGAATGAATGAGCCTGAGAAAGCCCAACAGAGCCCAACAAAGCCCAACAGGTATTGAGAGAGACTGACTAAGCTCAACAGTGCCTGACAAAGCTTGACAGGGCCCGACAGAGCCACACAAATCCTGACAGAGCCCAACAGAGACCGACAGATCTCCACAAAACCATACAGAGCCAGACAAAACCTAACAGTGTGTGACAGGGCCCGACAGAGAATGACAGAGCCCAATAGAGCCGGACAGATATCCACATTGCCAAACTGAGCCTTACAGAGCATGACACGTCCTGACAGAGCCATACAGAGGCAGACAGAGCCTGACAAATCCTGACCGAGCCAGATGGAGCCTGACAGAGCCCAGCAAACCTGACAGGGATCGACAAAGCCTGACAATTTTCCACAAATCTGGCAAAGCCCTACAGAGCCCGGCACAGATAGACAGATCCCAACATGGCTCATAAAAGCCCGCCAGTACTTGATAAAAACCAACACGGACAGACAGGGACAGATAGAGCCCGAAAAAGCCCAGCAGTACTCGACAGGGCCCGACAGAGCGCGCAAACCTATACAGAGACCTACAAAACCCGAAAGAGCTTGACAGAGCCTGAAAGCACCTGAATGAGCTGACAAAGCACATCAGAGTTCAACAAAGCCTGCCAAAGACCGACAGAGCCTGCCACAGATAGACAGAGCCTGACAGGGCCCGACAAAGCCCAGAAGAGCTTGACAGAGCGTGACAGAGCCAAACAAAGCCCAAAAGAGCCTCATAGGGCCTGACAAACAGAGCCTGACAAAGTTTGACGGAACCCAACAGAGCCAGACAAGGCTTGAGAGAGTATGGCAGGGCTTTACAGAGCCTGAAAAAGCCTGAATGAGCTGACAGAGCTCAACAAAGCGTGACAAAGGATGACAGAGCCCACCAGGGCCTGAAAGAGTACAACAGGGCCTGCAGGAGACCAACAGAACTCGGCAGGGTTTGACAAATCCTGACAACGCCTGATATTGAATGATAGAGCCCGGGAGGACCTGACAGAGGCGGACAAAGTGCGACAAAGACTAAAAGAGCACAACAAAGCATTATATGGCCTGACACAGCTTGACAGAGCCTTACAGATCTCGACAGAGCCTGACAGGGCCAGACAGAGCACAACAGGGCCTACCAGAATCAACCAGAAACCGAGAGAGTCCACCAGATTATATGGAATGAGTGTGTGTGAAAGAGCCTGACAAGGATTGACAGAGCCATACAGAGACTGACAGAGCCTGATAAAGCCCAATAGAGCCTGACAGATCAGGACAGAGACTGACAGAGCCCAAAACGGGCTTACAGACCTCAAAAGGGACCCACAGGGCCTGACAGAACACTTCAGATCTCGACAGAGACCGACAAAGCCCGACAGGGATCAAAAAAGCCCAACAACACTTGAAAGGGCCTGACAGAGCCCAATAAAAGCTGACAGAGCCTGAGCAGGCCCCACAGACTCAGACAGAAGCCCACAAAGCCCGAGAGAGCACTTTACAGCCTGAAAATGCCCTAGAGAGCTTGACATAGATAGACAGAGCCCGTTCAGGCTTAAAAGACCTGGACACAGCTTGACAAGGCCCGACAAGGCCCGACAGAGCCCAACAGGGCATGACACAGATTGACAGTGCCCTACATGCCCCAAAAATGCACGACAAGGCCTGATATGGTCCGATAGATCACAACAGAGCCCGACAGAGCCTGGGAAAGCCCAACAGATCTCAACAGATCCTGACAGGTCCCACCAGCGCCTGACAGAGCACAACAGAGCTTAACAGCATTCGAAAAATCCTGACAACACCTGATAGTGAACAATGGATCCAGGCAGGACCTGGCAGAGGCAGACAATTTTTGACAGAGACTAAAAGAGTTCAACAAAGCATTACAGAGCCTGACACAGCTTGACAGAGCCTTACAGGTCTTGACAGAGCGCGACAGGGCCAGACAGAGCTTGAAAGAAGCTGACAGGAATTGATAGAGTCCAACAAAGCTTGACAAGGCCCAACAGAGTCAGATAAAGCATGATAGAGCCCGAAAGAGCATGACAGGGCCTGAAAGAACCCGATAGGACCTGACAGAGCACTACAGGTCCTAACAAGGCCTAACAGAATCCGAGAGAGTCTGCCAGACAGTAAGTATGGAATGAATGTGTACGAAACTTTATAAGTATACAGGAATAAGTATAGTATGTACAGGAGTAGGCGCCATGATGTCTAACCAACAGTGTGCATGTGCAATGAAACTAATACTTAGGAATCCATGCATGTATTTTTGAGTGTGTACATCATTCTGCTTTCCCCTCATTCCATACATGTTTTCCCAGCTACTTCTTTTCCTCTCGCAGACATGCTCCAGGAAGTGTTTTGCAACAGGTTCAGAGCGGACATTCATTTCTCTGGAGACCAGGAATCCTGGAGTTTTCAGAGGAACGCGTAGTAGAGATTTTGGTGCTGAAGTGAGAGCCCGTTCCCATTGTGCAACGAACCAGGCTTCAAGACGTCTAAGGTGAAAAGAGCAGACTGACCTGAAACTGGTCAATTGCGGACAGAATTCACGTAATTTTAGATTAGCAATCCCCCATAAAATTCATTCTTTAAGTGGTAATGACTACAGACGGATGCGGTAGAGAACCATTGTCAATATCTTACTAGTTTCAGGGTGGGGAAGAATCTGCCTAGCTCTGGATGGCCACATATAATGCCCAGGGAAAAGGGTTTCTCATTTCTGGCACTGTCTGGCCCGCTTTGAACACTCTACAGGTGGAGGGAGCTGAGTGCCTGAATGCTGGGGTCCTCTTCCCAGTTCTAGGGAGATTCCAGGACTTAGTGAAATAGAAGTGAGGGAATGGGGGAGGGAGCAACTCAGGGATTAAATACCCATCTGTGAACAATTAAATATCTTGCTTTTGTGAATATAATGCCTGTCATACAGGTGCAGAGGGTGTTTTGCTGATATCCAAAGAGGTACCTTGGTGGAACAAAGGTATGAAAGTAACAGCAAAGTCTCTACTCTTAAGCAGGCGTTCTTTCATGACTCGACACTCTTGTGTTGCTTGTATTCAGACAGTTATTGTCTATTCCTTACAATTTGGGGGAATTGCTAACGTACAACACATCTACAGGAAGAAATAATTGCATAAAACTAGGGTTAGACTGCAGGCTGGTGCTCTAGGTTATAAGGAAGAACAAATATTATCCCTTTTATTTTGGGACCTGCAAATGTCTGGAAAGCAGGTTTGAAGTATGTAGTGATGAGGCCCTCTGCGCTAAAAGGACGAAGGGAGCTGCCACAACAAATCCAGAGGGGGGTTCCTGGTGGTACCAAGGTGAGAACTCGTCTTAGCTGTCAAACTAGATGGGGCTGCAGGGGTGACGTTTGACACGTGGTCTCTGCAAGGAGACAGGGGCTGATGTTCACTCAACACTTGGCTAAATGGCTGCAGGGCTGCAAGGCAGAGGCTCTTGAACTGTCGCCTGCTGATGGTGTGAGGAGCTCTGCAGAACCGCGGGGGTTTAGGCAAGGAGTCCTGTGTGTGTGAAAACCAATGTCGGCGATGCTGCTGTGCTCTGGGACCTGGGCTGCTTCTTCTCTGGACAGGAACTGGAGCTGGAAACACAGATGATTTTTGTATATCTCCTTTTAACATAATAGCATGTGACTCTACACTCAGAAACGTTGTATCTGGTGCACCAAAGTTGTTTTCCTTTGCCTCTGGCACAGTCTGACCAAGTCTTTCAGCCTGGAAACACAACTTCTGCTCTTTGGTACTGCCTGCCTGGAAATGTGACTGGCAAAATCTTCTCTATTTCTCCTCCTTTCTAGCACAGAGGTGCCTTCTCAGTCTAGATCCTCTTGTGAGAAGATGGCTAAGTATCCATTGATAGCCTGACCAGCACCAGTAGTAGCTCTATGGTCCCTTAACACACTTTTTTCTTCTTTGTATAGTTTACCAACCCATTGCATGATCCCAGCACTATTCCATGTGCACAGACACTGATGCCCACGTAAGGCCTTGCCATATCACATTTTAAAAACTAAAATCAATTATGTGGCCATTTGTTATTCCTATCAGACATATTTGTCATTAGTTTTTGTTTTTAAAAAGGATTCTTGATCCTGCCATTAAAAGTTGTGTACTTTTTCCTTGTTGTCTTCTCGCATTTTTCAGCCTTGCCATGTGAAACAGAAATACCACCTGAATTGCTGACATGGGACCTTGGCTAGGATAGTCCCTAGGTTTCTACTTCACGACAACTCAGTTGGCTGCAACCAACCGCAAAACACAAGCTGGCAAGGAAGAGGAGCCTTCCCGTTTTTCAAGATGACATCAATGATGTGGCTCCTGCATTTTGCACGTAAATAGGTATGCAAAAGCTTAGAACTGTCTGATTCTTTGAAGCAGGCAGTGGAAGAACCATGTTGCAAGGCCTGTTCAGTGGTGACAGCAATAGCTGGTGGCCTTGTCAGGGGCTGCACACTCAGTTCTTTGGCTGTCACATCAGTTCCCAGAGCACACCAGCACGCGACTGTGACCTTACAGGAGTATGACATGGCCACTCATACGGCAGGTGCAGCCTCTCTCATTGCCTCCTTACATGTGTTCCGGGAAAGCACTTTCTCAGGTGAAGACAGGGACTTTGGGGGGAAACATTATATTTTCCAGCCTATGGAGAAGACTGGTGAAGCAGGTGGCTCTTGCCCACAGCCTACCCTTTCTCCCCAGAGTGCTGACCTCCCTATTTATATCCATACACTCATTTCTCTTCTCTTCTGGGCACCCTCTCACCCCCTCGATACTCCCTGCTCCCAGGTCATGACTTGACACAAACCGTATTAAAAACAACTAAACTGATGCACAGCAACCAGGCTTCGGTACCCCTGGGAATCCCTACACTTGGTCACAGCCACACTCCCGGGGGCTTGTTCTGGACCTAACTGGGCTGGCTGGTGACCAGCTCACACTAGACAGAGTTTGTTGCAGCACCTGAGGTGCTATATGGGACTGCAAAGCTAGAAAAAACTGTGCTTTCACAGAGCACTCTTTGCACAGCCTCCTTTCCTCGTATAGATCTCTATCAAAAACTAAAACAGGAGGAAAGGACTCTTAAAAGAGAAGGTACCTTGTAGTGCGTCCACTTGAAATGGATGTGTTGTGTGCACACTGGATAATTTCTTTGGCTCTACCCCAAATTGAGAGTTTCACTGTGACTTTTGCCAATCTTTCAGCAAAGTCTCAAAGTCCAACAAAGTGGTTGTATGAAAAGTCTTGGGAAGTTGAGCTTCAAGGACAAAGGCTGCTTTTCAAGCTCGTGTTGCTGCTCCTTTGTGCATAACTGCTCTGAATGTGCAAACTCTACAGAAAAGATGAAATTTGAAGATCTCTTGTTGGAAACTGGTGGATTTGGCAGGTTCCAGATTTTAATTTTGTCTATCCTCTGCCTCCCAAGAATCAACCTTCCCATGAATTTCTTGCTTCACAATTTTCTTGCTGCTACCCCCTCTCATCACTGTGCAATTCCACACCAAGAGGCATTTGTGAACCTCACCATGGAGGAAGTTCTGCTCATCAGCATCCCCCGGGAGCCTGATGGCACTTTCAGGTCCTGTGAGATGTTCTTACAGCCTCAGTTCCACTTGCTGTTCAATTCTTCTCTGCAACCAGAAAACAACTCCATTATCCAGCACTGCAAGCACGGATGGGTCTATGACCACTCGCAGTTCACCTCCACTATCTCCACACAGGTAATGCGTACTATATCTCAGTGTTTTGAGGAGCAGATGAAGAGGTGTTTGCTGAGTGCACAGAATAAGAGGGGAATCTCTGCATTTTAATTAGTGGAAATTACTTAAAGAAGATTTCCAGGATGGGGAAGTACTCTGAAGCTCAGACTCAGCAACCAACATTTCATTATTATTTGTATTTATTATTACTTCGCTTTGACTGTTAAAAGCTAGCATTTCTTGTTATAAGCATCTTAATTTTTCCAGGTGATTGAGAGACTGGTGGGAGGCAGGGGGAAGACACATACAGAATTTTCTCTGCTGGGGCCACATGGCATTTGCACAGGATTAAACTCTGTTAGGATTTTATAAGAGCCTGTTACTTGCTTTCTTGATTTTTCCAAACACTTTGAAACTTCTATTCCCTTGGCCGCCCCTCCTCACTGATCTCCAGGTTCCCCCTCTTCTCCCCAAGATCATAGTGCCTCTCTTCTCTTACCACCAGTGTCTCTTGCTGTCAAGGCAAATATGCTCTCCCATGGCCTCCTGCTGAGATGCAGCATGGTGACCAGCCATAACCTTCAGACTGCCCAAGGTCCATGCCCATCAAATATTAACCACCCTCCTGAAATGCTTTGCTAGGGCTGACAGTGATATCTCTGGGTGTTAACACTTTACCTTCCTTTAGCAGTCCAAATCACAGGAGGTTATAGGGAAGGGGGAAATTTGGTCAGATGAAAAGGGCATGGTTGGGTTGGAAATGATAGTGGTGGCTGTCTCAGTGAGAGCAAGACCAAGTCTTAACTTAGAGCTGGTGCCTCCTACCTACCACCCAACCAGCCCTGTGGGCACAGAGGTGAAGGTTAGCTGTACATCAGGTATGTACCTGATTTCTGCACTGTTTCAGGGAGAAAGGTGTAAAGCACCCTGGGGGAAAAGACAGTGGAGGTGCTCTGCAGCACAAATGCTGAGCATGGAACCTCATGCACCCATGGCGCTGTGGTCTCAGGACATAGTATCACAGAATCATAGAATCATTTTGGTTGTAAAATACCCTCAAAGTCATCAAATCCAACCCTTAACCCAACACTGTCACTAAACCACATCCCTTAAAACCTTATCTACGTGTCTTTTAAAACACCTCCAAGGGTGGTGACTCAACTACTTCAGTGGACAGTCCCTTCCAATGTCTGACAACATTTTCTGTGACTAAATTTTTTCTAATATCCAATCTAAGCCTCCCCTAGCGCAACTTGAGGCCATTTCTTCTCATCCTATCGCTGCTTGGGAGAAGAGACCAACACCCTCCATGCTACAACCTCCTTTCAGGTAGTTGTGGAAAGCAATAGGGTCTCCCCTTAGCCACCTTTTCTCCAGGCCAAACAGCCCCAGTTCCCTCAGCCACTACTTAGAAGACTTGTGCTCCAGGCCCCTCACCAGCTTCATTGCGCTTCTCTGAGCTCTCACAGCACCTCAGTGTCTTTCTTGTAGCGAAGGGGGAAAAACTGTTCAACGAACCAGGGTTTTCACTGGAGTCTTTTGCTCTTGCAGCATAAAAGGTTGCTCAAAGTCTGGCTGGCCTCATCAGAGAGGCTTCAAGGCTGGGTTGAAGATTAAATGAAGTTTTGCCAGTTTTGCACATACAAAAAAACTTACTCTGCAAACCAGTCACAGCATTCTCTAATGATTAGCGACATTTGCACCTCCAGTAATGTAAAACAATTGCATCAGGAACAAGCATTTGGTCTGACTTCTCCTCTGCCCTCCTTCCTCCCTGCATGGACAACTTCAAAAGAAACTGGTCAGGGCAACAGTAACTGAATGTCAACACCACATTCCCTAAAAAAGGTTGAGGCGCATCTTACAGCTCATGGCACTGCTGCACCCTGGAAATGCCCATCTCTCCAGGGCAGTCCCAGGAGCATGGCAGAGCAACACAGGGGAGATGAGCACCCAGGTAGGTTGAGAGCAGGAGAGGAAAAAGGATCTGTCCATCATGAGTGGTACCCAGGAAAGCTTTCTGATGCCCAAGAAGTGATCACAGAAACTGGATAGATAACTGGGAGGCCTCTGAGTTTTGTAAGATGGAACTTCACATTTTTCAGGACTCTGGCACTGCCCTATGTGCAGTTTAGTGCAGGATTCTACCCCTCAACCAGATTTAGCCTCTATAAATTGTAAGACATAGTGGCCGACCGCCAGAGAGAAGCATTGTGAAAAGGTAGCAGAGACTGATCTGGGAACTAAGTGTAATTTTGGCCTTGTGTTTCAGTGGGACCTCGTGTGCGAGCGGCGTGGACTTAACCAGGCGACGGCAACCTTCTTCTTCATTGGCGTCACGATAGGGGCTGTGGTATTCGGATACCTCTCGGACAGGTTTGACCCCTTTCAGGGTGTTCCTCCATGGCTTCATTTTCACGATGCAATCAGAGGGGCAGAGAAAAAAGAAAACACAATCAAAAAGGGAGAATCCAGCCTCCCACATGATAATTGGATTGAAGTTATACTGGGAAACAATGTGTTGGCTAAATGTTTCAACCAGTTAGCAGCCCACCGGAGGAGCAGCTCTGACATTGGTTAGGAGTAAGATGCATTGCAACAGTCACCACAACAAGGAAAACTGGAAAAATCCTGTCTGTGAGACCAATTTCAGAAAAGACGACTGCCTAAAAAAAAAGAGAAATCTGGTTAAAACAAAGCAAAAACAAGAGGCTAAAAGAGTTAACTCCTTGCAATTTATATGGAAAATGGTTAAGGACATCCAAGTGAGGGGCCCAGAGCAAATGCATGCCAGATATGGGGGAAATAAAAAAAAAAAGTCTCCAGAAAGCAAAAACTGACTCTGTCATTACTAGAGAAGCAAGGTAAAGGAGGTTATAAGAAGCAGGGTGGGATTCCTCGAGGACGAGCTGAGGCAATGAGGAAAACAGGAAAAAACTGCTCTCTCTGGTTACATGTCAGAATGTAATAATTTAAATCTGAAAAAAGTCTGAGTAATAACCTAGAAAGGGCATCAATTAGGAATATTTTTGCAAACAGCAGAACCAGGAAGGCCACCAGAGAATATACAGTGCAGGCATAGACCCAGGATGTGCTATTCACTGTACACTATTCAGTATTTAATGTCTGAGTTTCTGGTGCAGCAAACTACTTCCTGAATTCCTTTCACTTGAAGCAAAACAAGCATTACTGTACAACAGACTACAAAATCACTGCACAGCAGAGGGGAACAAGCTTCACAGTATGAAGCACTCAGGGACAGTGCTGAAGATGGGAAGTTTTATCTTTGCATATGAGTATAACGGTACACTTTTACAAGGACCTGGCTGATCTTCAAACTGTGTGTCTTGGCTTTGTATCTAAAATTGCTTTATAGCACAGTTGGAGGCAAGGAAATTCAGAGACATTAAATGGAGCAGGACAAAATAAGGCAGAAGATCTCTGCTAGAGCAATACGAAAAAATAACTTGTTTTTCAAATGGATTGTGAGGGAGAAGAGCCAGATCAATGTGTAAAAGGAGCATCTGGAAACAAAAGGTCAGTAGACATAAATGAGTTTTTCTGTGCAGTGCAAGAATACGTAGGGGAAGGTGTTGGAGCTGGAGCTTTGAAGTAAGATGATAGAAGAAGGCATGGAGAAATACACCTGGGGAATGCCAGTAAACTGCCAGGAGCAGGGAAAGGTCATCCTAGAGCTCTACAGGACCTTTGGGATGAAAAAAATTGAACGCTGTTGACATTGTGTGACCTCCACGACAGAGAACTGGGAACGAATCATGTATCACTTATCAAATCAGTTTTAAACTGGTCTGCAAAAAGATCTTGGGAACTGCATGCTAGGCAGCCTGACATCTACCTGTACCAGGTGAAATAGTAAGAAGCTACTCTGAAAGATTGAGTCACTGGCTGCATGGGTAGATATGGCATACTAGTGAAGAATCAGCAGGATTTTGGAAGAGATTCATGCCTTACAAACGTACTGGATTTCTTTGCTCTAACAGGCATGTGAATAGAAAATACACCATGCATATCGATTCCAAGAAGTTTCCTTACCAAAGGCTCCTAAAGAAACTGAGCTGCCCTAGCATAAGAAGGAAGATCTCTGCATAACTAGATAATAGATTAAAAGCCTGAAAGAAGAAAGGAGATATAAGTGTTCAGCTGTGACAACAGTGGGAGACCTGTGGGGACGTGTGCTTGGATTTGTGAGCTTTTCAGCACATTCCGAAATTATCTGGTAAAGGAATGAGCAGGGAGGTGTTGCTGAGTGACCAGGCTGATAGAGATGAGATCTGAGTGTGGAGAACTGCAGAAGACACTCAAAGAGCTCTGTGACTGGATGGGAGCATCAAAAGTCAAAATTACCGGGTAGATTAATCTAAAATAAAGAAACAAATTTAAATTCTCATTTTAAATGAAGGCCTCTTAGTTGACCATAGCTGCTCGGGAGCAAGACTTTGGGGTTATGACAGCCCTAGGCAAACATACATTCAGCAATGAGTAGTGTTTGGGGAAGCGAATGGAAAAATAAGAATCATTAGGAAATGAATATAAAATTAAATATAACATCACTATGCAGCAACATGTAAATTCATGGTGGCCCCATGTCTTCAATACCATGTGCAGTTTTGATTTTCCTTTGTGTCTTGATTGTCATTCAGTCAGACCAGGACCCTTCAGTCTGCTAAACTGGCAGCCAAGGAGGGTTTGACATCCAGCTGTGCCCTTATGAACAGCCTGGAGCAGAGCTGACTGTGCACTGCCCACCTGACCTACTTGGCCACAGGGCCAGCAGGTCACATCGGGGCAGTGCACCCAGTAAATCTGCAGTAAATCTGGCGGATCTTTTCAACTTCAGGTGTCATGCCTTCCTATCCTCCCTAAGACCTCATAAAAGCTAACAGAGAAGAGGTCTCACTTCTTTGCGCTAAGAGTAATGCAGAGATTTCACCTCTAGTGCTCCAGGGTGAAAACTATCTGGTCCTGACATTTTGCAACAGTTCGGGTTCATGTTGTTTTAAGTCTCTACAGACATTTGGCTTTGAGAACAAATTTGACAAATTTTACCCTAGTAAACCCTCGAACAACCTTCACTCTGAATATATAGACCGAATTTGAAGGGGAAGAACTTTGAAATTGGGTTCACCTATTTGAAACACCCTGTATATGCAAATATGTATTGTTTCTTTATTGTCTGCTTTTTCCCAAACACTCCTTTTATACCTTGTCCTTATACTGAATTGGCTATATGATGCTTTGGCAGACTTCCGGACTGGAATATTTATGAAAATTTTTATGAAAATGGCTTTTTATTAATTTTTACACTTGTGCAGTTTGCTCCTTTTATTTTATTTTCTACGTTTAATCTTTCTGATGTTGTGCTTTCCAACCTTTCCCTTTGAAGATAATTCTAACAGCATTATTTCTAGCAGCATCCCTGCAGCCTGCAGTTCAGTCCTGCCAGTTCACCTCTTGTTTCCCTAGCATGTGGCATGAATTTGCTGAGAGGGTCTAGTAATTGGTCCATAAATACCTGCCTTGCACTCTGCAGGGAATCTTATGGTTTTTTCTTACTGTATTTTCAAGAAATATCTTCATTTTTAAAAACGTGTTTTCTTTCTTAGGCAGTTACCCTATAGGAAACCAGATCCATTTCTGAGTGTTTGCTGTTCTGACCCAGGGGCATTATAGCGACTTTTGCAAACTGGCTTTGCTTAGATTTCAAAGCAAATCCAGCAAACTGCCTGGGCCCAAGCCACAGGTTGTTTTTTCTCCATGAGATTCATTAACTAGCTGCTGCATTAAGTCATTTATGATGATTTTCAGGAGTGTAATTGCGGCATTATATCTCAGCACAACAATTCTTTCCCCTGAAGCAATCATTCTTGCCACCATCCTACTCAGGTAGCCACTAAGAGAGCCCTAATGCCAGAATCAGGCCGGGATTTCAATGCCTATAGACTGAATATTACCTGTTTACAAGGTTAATTTACTACTCCAGTTTAAACCTAAGCTTTACTCACGTGCAGGGCTGATAACAGAAGACTGATACGTTGTGCTCAATTTCGATATTTAGATTTTCATAGGTTGTGTAGAAATACATACACACATATTTCTCTCTGTATGTGTGTGTACATGTGCATTTGTGTGTAGTAGATTTTCAGCATTTCTCCATACTCTCCACCTAGGACTCTACACCAGGGGTAAGATGATCCTACAACTTCCAAAACCCTTGGGGAACAACCCCCTAGCAGATTCCTCATAGACCCCTTAGGACATCAGGGATATTTGCACGTGTGGGCTGACAACTGTAAATCCTGATATTTTCCTTTGGGATTTTTGTTTTCCTTCCAAGGATCCGGGTGAAAGTGTCATGGTTCTCTGTCCTCCTTGAGACTGGTGGCAGTGGCTGGTGCTGAGTGATCTATGGGAGGAGGATGTGCTGAGATAGGCATGGAGATATCCAGAGGGGTTCCAGAGGAGGCCACAAAAATGATCAGAGGACTGGAACACCTCTCCTATGAGAACAGGTTGAGAGAGCTGGGATTGTTCAGCCTGGAGAAGGCTCCAGGGAAACCTTATTGCGGCCTTTCAGTACTTAAAAGGTGCCTATAAGTAAGATGGAGACAGACTTTTTAGCAGGGCCTGTTGTGACAGGACAAGGGGTAACGGTTTTAAACTAGAGGCGACTTCCAGGCTAGACATGAGGAAGACAATTTTTACAATAAGGGTGGTAAAATACTGGAACAAGTTTCCCAGAGAGGTGATAGATGCCCCATTCCTGGAGACATTCAAGGCCAGGCTGGACAGGGCTCTGAGCAACATGATCTAGTTGAAGATGTCCTTGGTCATTGCAGGGGGGTTGGACTAGATGACCAGCTATATCCAGAGCCATTTCCTCCTCTCTGGGGCTTTGTATCTTGCACTGTTTGTAGACTGGAAAATATTTTCATTTTCCCTTCTTGAGCCCCTTGTTTGTCCCACTTTAAACCCCGCTCCTGGGACATATTTCCAGCCACTGTAACCCAGCCTGTACTTATGGCAGGTTTGGACGGAAAGCCATGCTTCTGCTCTCACTTCTGTGCTCTGCCGTGTTTGGGATGCTGAGTGCTGCCTCCATCTCCTACAGCATGCTTGCCATCACAAGGACCCTCACCGGGGTGGCTCTGAGTGGTGTCTCTCTTATTGTATTGCCTTTGGGTAAGTATGGGGGGGGTGGGGGGATGGGAGCCCAGTTGTAGAGGGGGACTTATGACAGGCAGTGTCTACCAGACAGGGACGTGTCTACCAGACAGGACAGAGCAAGTAGGAACAGGCATTTGGAAATCGTTATGCATGCAATTTCACTACAGACATCCAGAAGAACATCCCTCTTGTGAAGATCCAAGAATTGCAGTTTTCTGTTACTCTAATTAATGCTTTAATGGTCTACTCAAAATATAACAACTACTTATTATTGCTTCTGTTGCAACACTAACACTTGCAGCCCATGCTACGCAATTCCTGTTAAGGATCATCAGTAGCACAATAAAAGCCACAGACCAAAGTATCTGCCCCTTTCCTCTGATACTGAGATCTCACTCTTCAAACACTCCACTGAGAAAATTAATCAGCATGGCCATGTCCTCAGCAGGAGGAGGATGGTGTGTCATTTGCAGGGTGTTTCTACTGCCCCAGTCTTGAGTTTGCTTACAGTTGTTTTCATATGTGCCCAACCTTTATTTTTAGAAGAGGTGAGGGGAAAGAACCACACATACACACACAAAAACAAAAGCCAAAACCACACCAAAAAAAACAAATCAAAAAAACCCCAGAGCTAGGCAAAACTGAAGATAAAAAATTTAGGTAATTATATAATCAAAACAAGCTCCAAACTTCATTGTACCACACAGAGCTCTGGATTACTTTTGTAGATACAGTCGGAACATACTAGGCAAGGCTCATTGTACCCAAGAGCAAGTTACGGGTGCAGAAAAATTTTCCAGGATTTTTGCAGATACAGCCAGAATCAAGCTAAAATGGCTTCAGTACTGGAAAAGTCTACACAAGACCTGACAAATCCCAAGGCCTGCTATGTTTTTTTGTTGTTATAAAGGTTGATGCCTGCAAGACCAAGTAGAGCTTGGGAGGGATATTTCTGATTGTTAGAGGTTGTAGGAAGATGACCAGAGCTATGGAGGAAAACTGACTTCCAGTTTACACACGAAAACAAGGAGACCACCATCTAGTCTGGCTTTACATGTACATTAGTATCTACTCACGGTAGATTCCACATGAATGACAATTCATCTTAAGAGATTGCTTCAACCTGAAATAATGAATGAGCAGAGGAATGGGAAACTGTGCAGGCAAGATTTTTAGGGGAAAAAAAAAAATCTGTTTGATGAAGAAGACTATTTGAATGCTACTGAATAGGATTTTTAAAAAAGTATCACCTGAGGTGTTTTTAACATTGTTTCTTACTGTATGTCCAGTATTTCTTATTTAGGGCTTTATTTTAGTTGCCTACAGCTTTGCAAGAGGCTAAGTATTGCAGATGAACATTTTTAAAGTGCCAAATGTTGGTCAAACAGTGGAATTCTCCTGGAGATGACCAGGGACATTATCTCATTTTGCTTTTGTTAAAAAGCCCTGCAGACCCTTTTCTGGAGAAGTCCTCTGTATCCCAGCTGAACACTGCCTCCGTCTTGCAGGGATGGAGTGGGTGGACACACAGCACCGCACCTTCTCCGGGATCCTGACTAGCACCTTCTGGAGCATTGGGAACATGCTGCTGGCCATGGTGGCATACTTGGTGCGAGAATGGCACTGGTTATTAGTAGCTGTAACGGGACCCTGTCTTCTGAGCTTTGTCTGCCTGTGGTGAGTGCGGTGACCTGCAGCCAGATGGCTGGTGGGGATGGGAGCAGGCTGGGATTTGCCTCCTCTGCTCTGAGAGCATAGCAAACATTGCATAACTAATCACAGCATCACAGAATCACAGAATGGTTGGGGTTGGAAGGTACCTCTGGAGATTGTTTAGTCCAACCCACCTGCTAAAGAATGTTCACCTACAGCAGATCACACAGGAATGAGTCTAGGCTGGTTTTGAATGTCTCCAGAGAAGGCGATGCCACAACCTCCCTGGGCAGCCCATTCCAGTGCTTGGTCATCCCCAAAGTGAAGAAGTTTCTCCTTGTGTTTAGATGGAACATCCTATGTTTCAGTCTGTGCCCGTTGCCCCTCATCCTATCATTGGGCACCACTGAAAAGAGTCTGGTCCCATCCTCTTGACACCGGCCCTTGAGATATTTATGAGAATGAATAAGGTTCCCTCTCAGCCTTCTCTTCTCCAGGCTGAAGAGACCCACCTCTTTCAGTCTTTTTTCATAAGAAAGATGTTCCAGACCACTAATTATATTTGTAGGTCTCCACTGGATTCCCTTCAGTAATTCCTTGTCCTTCTTAAACTGGGGAGCCCAGAACTGGACACTACTCCAGATGTGGCCTCATCAGGGCAGAGTAGTGGGGGAGGACAACCTCTCTTGACCTACTGGTAACACTCTTCCTGATACACCCTAGGATACCATCGGCCTTCATGACAATAAGGGCACACTGGTGGCTCATAGTCAATCTGTTTTCCACCAGAACTCTCAAGCCCTTCTCTGCAGTGCTGCTTTCCAACAGGTCCTCATACTAGAATCAGATCCAGCAACCCAAAGAAGAGCAGGGCTTACCTGTGTCCCACCCTTGGATTGCCCAGGCGTGGCAGCTCTCGAAAAATAGTGTGGCTTGGGTTTCATCTCTTCACCTCTGACAAGGCCAGGAGCCAAGGTCTCACCACAGCTTTGGGGACAAGGAGAAGGCAGGACTGGGGCTGAGGCCAAGCATTTGGGGGACAAGCTGCATTTCTGTCCTCACCTCATTGGGGAGGTTACCTTTGCCGCCAGTTTTTCCACATGAGCCAATGACATCTGCAAAGCAGGTCAGGAACGTTTACCTCTGTGCTTTCCATTGCCATTCTCAGCTGTATATCCATCCTGATGGACCAAATACATTCTCTTTCTGTGGGCTATTTCCCTCCTGTAGCTGTATTTAAGAAATACCTGACATCTCCTACACCTTACAATGGGAGAGAGTTAGTTTAATCAAAGAAACTGATTTTCCTTTTTTTTTTTTTTTTTNTTTTTGCCATGTAGTAACACAGACTAGAATATAGGGTTGATTCACTGATCCTGTGATTGTAATGTGAAGTGTACTGGATCAACTTATTTGATGATCCAAAGCAGTCCTTTGTATAAGAAGCTCTATTTCCTGGATGGACAAAAGTCCCGTGTTGAAATAAGCATGCAGGTATTCCCACAACTGCCTCTTTGAAAACATTCATAAACGGGGGTCTAAGGTGTGCCCTACCTTATGGTGGTTTTTTAGTGCCTCTTGGACAATGGTGTGGTGCTGGACCACACTGCAGAAATCACAGACGTGACTCTCAGGTCAGTGGGCAGCTCTTGCTGGAAACCATGCAGAATAAGCTCAGATTGTTAGACATGCAGGCCCCAAAACTATATGCATAGTTGCTGAGCATAAAGAGTGATATCTGAATGCTAAAAGTGCCTTTCAGCTGCCATAAAATAAGCTTCTAGAGACTATGGTTTTCATGCTTCGTAAGTCTGTCCATCCACATGAAGCAGTAGGTTAAATAGCTGCACAGATCTAGCACAAAAATCTTAAATAATACTTACGAAAAATGGGATATAAACTGATGTTGTTAATCAATGGCTCAAAAAAGATATGTGGTTTCACTGGTGATGAGGGTTTTCTGGCAAAAGTAACAGCTGATATTTCACTGATCAAGTACAATACAACAAAAATATGTGTTCTGCTGACTTTCTTAGTTTGAGTTGTTTTGCTCTTTTTCTAGGACTACAAGCCATAAAAAATTGAGTCCTGGGAAGTGCTGAAATTCATAGATAAATTTGGATCCACCTTTTCCACAATAGCTGTTGTTGGTTTTTCTTTTTTCTCTTACGTTAATGCCTTTAACGGAGATTAGTTCTCCAACAAATCATACTGTAGTTTGATCAAACTTCAAGCACCCAAGAGGTGGATAATTAAAAGTCCCTGAAGCGTGGAATCAAAACCTAATTTAGCACACTTTGTAGATACTGTTGACACAATGTCAGAACTGAGTTGAGACTTCAGACAACTAAAAAACATAATATTATACTCTGGGGATGGTGGCAATAAGGGCAAAATATCATCTTCCATTCTTTATATTTCCCAAGGTTCACTCGGTGCATTACGGGAAGAGGTCAAAAAACTTTCCAGAAAAGCAGTTCTGCAAATGTTTTTTATCTACACATCCTTTTGAGCTACTGCTTGAATAGTGACAGCAGTTGTTCATCAGTTTTATTGTAATCTGATTTAGGGCATATTAATCACCAACAGCTTACAGGGATCTGGTCTTGGATTGCTCCAGTGGGAGACTCCAGTGAGAGATTTTGACAACTGTGTGATCTCAGTAGACATCATACCCACATACTTCTTCAAGGTTGTCAGTCTTTCCACTGACTGAAAGTCTCCTCTCAGGGGACAGACTTGGGTAGCAGAGAGTAACCACTGTGGGAAATTTCCAGTGTCTTCTAGACCCTCATCCTGACAGCTTCTGGCCTGGGAAGCTCAGGGCCAAACAGGGTCACGTAGCAATGAATTGCAACCAGACGTGAGATGAGAAAGAAGTCCAAGGAGAGGGAGTGGCAGATGCTAGTTTATGAGAAGTGCTGGGTCTTTTGCTGGAATAGACAGAAAAATAAAAGTCACAGAACTCCTACCCTACACAAGTCTACTCAGCAGACCCCTCTAAAATTGCTAGTTAGCTCTACAGCAGCTCAATGAGTAACACAGATACTTCCCTGGGGGTCACAGCCACAATGATTTAGGCCCCAGCTGACTGTCCTGTGCAGAAGGCTTTGATTATCATGAAAAACAAATAATTTTAGCAATTAACAAAGTAAGTATAGAGCCCATTAAATCCTTTCTACATAGTAATTTTTTATATCACAGAATCATAGAATGGTTTGGGATGGAAGGCACCATAAAGATCATCTAGTTCCAAGCCCCCTGCCATGGGCAGGGACACCTTCCACCAGACCAGGTTGCTCAAAGCCCCATCCAACCTGGCCTTGAACACTCCCAGGGATGGGGTGTCCACAGCTTCTCTGGGCAGCCTGTTCCAGTGCCTCACCACCTTCATGGCAAATAATTTATTTCTTATATCTAATCTAAATCTACTATCTTTTAGTTTAAAGGAATTATCCCTTGTCCTGTAATTGCAAATCCTTGTAAAAAGTCCCTCTCCAGCTTTCCTATAGGCACCCTTTAGGTACTGGACAAAGTTTAAAGAGTCCCAAAAAGCATGAAACACTCTGGGGCCAATTTTAATTGAGGAATGTTTGCAACTTCAACCTGCTCAGAAAATTCAAGCTTTGATCAAAGATCTCATGATAAAAATTTGGGCTAGACATAGTTCAGTTAGCAGACTGCACTCCTTTAAGGGTAGAAGAGCATGTACTTGTAACAACGGTGTCCTATTACTCTCATTATCATGCACCTCATTTGCTATTTTTAGCTGGGGTTGAAGTCTCATAGAGGAGACCCTCTCTCTTTGGCCAGGGTCATGCACGTGGGGTGGAAAACATGGAGCACCAACAGGAAGACTGTCTTCTCTCTTCGCACCAGGTGGGTCCCTGAGTCTGCCCGGTGGCTCATTGCCAACAGCAAAGTGAAACAAGCTCACAGGCATCTGCTTAGATGTGCAAGAATGAACGGAAGGAAAGACTTCGTTGTCTCACCTGAGGTGAGGAACTGAAGATACAGAGACATGTTATTCCTCTCCCATTTTCTTTCCCTGCAATTCTATTTGATATCTGAAACAATGGCTACCTTGCAGTGTGAACTGTGCGGCACTGTGGTCCACAGGGTGCCATGCTCCATTTTACTCTAGAAAGCAGCTACATTCACTCCTAAAGAGAAAAGAGCAGCTCAGCTCTCAAAGGCCAGAAATTCCCTTCATTAGGTGGAGTGTCTTTCCATTCATTATTGCCATGACAAGTGCTAAAGAAATGTTCTTGACCCTAGGTTTCCTGTAGCATAGTCTCAGACATCTGTGCTTAAAAAATATAATTTAATAAAAAAAATAAAAAGCAAGTTACAGCAAAGAAACAGTCTGGACTGGGTGTCTCGCAAGTGAAGGGACCCTGAGACAAAAGAGGCTTGGGGTTTTAAACCCATAGTTTCCTTCCAGGATTTGACCAGGACCCAGTTCCCAGGCTGAAACTTGTAAGCTGCCAACTCTAATGGTGTAGTTTGTGCTGGAAGCCCTTGGTACCTGGGAGAAGATAGAAGACAACCCAAGTATACAGTTTTTGAGAAACATATCCTTAGTTTCAAACTGTCTGGGTCCATCCATGATTTCTGCCTAGGTATGGTAGTCCAAAGAGCATTTCAGAAAGTGAAACTCTTATATCCTTGTAAGAAGCAGTTCTGATTTTCAACAAGGCTATAGGTAGACATCTAGTCCAAGATAACCTAGTTTCTAATATTAATTTTGCCAATTGCTTCTTTAAGGTCTGGTTCATCCTTTATACTTTTCCAGATGAAGGGGGATGCCAGGGGGTGTGAAAATCCCAAGATATCTCCAAACTGTCCATTAGTCTTTGCAGTACCCTTGAGTTAAAATGCCCCCCTGGGTCTGAGTCTATATTTTCCACTATTCCATATCTAAGAATAATTTGTCCTAAAAATCACTTTCGCTACCACTGCCGCCATGGCAATGCTCAGAGGGAAAGCTCTTAACCACATGGTAAGGTGATCTACCAACACTAGCAAATATTTAATTCACCCAACTGCAGGTAATTCTGTGAAATCAACTTGAATATTTTGAAAGGGTTGTAAACTTGGACTCTGCCTTCCTGCAGGCTGCTTTCTAAGTGCCTTTTTATTTACTTTTTAACAAACCACACATCTTTCACAAATTTGCTTGGCTGTAGTATAAATTCTAGTACACCCATATTTTCATAACACTATGTCACACATTGCTTGTGTTCCCCAATGACTCTCCTGATGTAAAAGTGCTAATACCTCCCTCATGGTGTGTTTTTTTACCATTCCTCTATCATCTGGGAGTACCCATTTCCCATTCTGTTCCCTGGGTCCTAATTCTTGGAGGACTTCTTTTTCTTTTTCATTGAAAACTGGAACTTCTTGTGGGGCCAGGACCTCAGGTGTGAGTTAATTTATAGTTATTACCTCAGGTTTTAAGGCTGCTTCTCAGGTCATTTCATCTCCTAAGCGATTTCACCTGACACAAAAGGAATTTCCCCCCTGATGTCCATTAACGTGTTCTACAGCCACCTCTATTGGTGACATTATTTCCCTTTGCTATTAATTAGACACCATTCTTCCCAAATTTTCCCAGCTAGCTTAGGTATAGCTGGCTGCATTGCAGACCTACAGTTGTGTGAATCTCTTGCATCTCAGCCAGTGAGTAGAACTTAACAGCTCTCCTGGTACTTACCCCTAATTCAGTTGCTGAAAGACTTCATGAATAAGCACTGTCTTCTTCCTTATGGGCAGGGCTCACTTATTGACTGACTGTTTTACATATTCTGTGTTTATATAAACAGATGTTAAAGTAACCACACTTTATATAAATGCATTCAGAATAAAGCATGCAGCTCACTGTTAGCTCCTGTCTGTGACCTGACACAACAGCAGACAACCACAAGAGGAAGAGGCTGGAACTGGTCAATGCTGACTTTGCTAACACCATGATCTGCCATTTTTCTGCAACTCTTCCTGCCACATGGGGTATGTCGGTAAGGCAGGAGAAGAGGCCATGGGAAGAAAAAAAGATCTAAAACAGTAAGCAATTTATAAAGTTGCAGGAAGACACGCCTCTGATAATGTATGCCCAGAGAACGGTTCTGCAGTAAGAACATATGGAAAATGCAAGGCAGAGCTGGAAATAGCAAGGGCATGGGCCTCACCTTGTCCAACGTTTCATGTCTGTTTCCTAAATGTACAGCAGCCGAGCTATTTCCTTCTTTCCACCTCTCCCAGGCCCTCAGAAAGATGGCAACAGACAAAAAGCCAGGAGAGAGTTACTCCTACATCAGCTTGTTCAGGACACCAGTTCTGCGGAAGATCTCTCTGTGTTCTGGGTCTGTCTGGTAAGCAGTGTCACTTTGCACAGGGAATTTGTCCTGCAGTTCCCCCTCTGGATTTCCCTAATCCCCATTTCTACACACTCCTCGCAGGTTTGGTGTTGCCTTCTCTTATTATGGCATGAGCATGAACCTAACTGGCTTTGGGCTCAACATGTATCTCTCCCAGTTTCTCTTTGGCATCATTGAGATTCCAGCTAAGATGATGATGTATGTGCTGGTGAATAGAGTTGGACGACGACAGAGTCAGGCGTGGACACTCATCCTTACTGGATTATGCATAGGAGCCAACGTCGTCATTCCCAAGTGTAAGCCGCCCTTCTGCTATATGCAGTAGATGCTGAAGGGGAGTTTCCATTCTGTGAGGTGCCAGAGAAGGGGAACGGTAGGTCTTGTCCATAGGCAACTCTGTATGGAGGTGTTCTCCTCCTAGAGGAGCAACTGTGGGACAAGGTTGCTAATGTGGGCTAGCCCTAATATCTGGCAGAAACAAGTAGCGTTCAGTCACTGTGTCTAGTAAGGGTCCAGGGATGGCAAGGTAAAGTGCTTATCTTTATTATAGACATTGTCCAATGGGAAATGCTGTGAGTTATTCTTTCATCAGTTTAGCTCCCAATTGGGCTAATTGTTGCCCAACTTACTGAAACAGACTTTGGAGACAACAGCTCCAGGACTATGAAGCACCTTGTTTTGTCTGTAAGAGCGTTGAACCTTCTTTCTTGTACCTGAGGCCACAAGAAGCTTCTTCCTAGAGGCTGCTTTCGAACATTGTAATAAATGTCTTTTCTTTCCTCCTAGCCTTCACGTCCTTGCGCTCTGTAATAGCCATCATGGGCAAAGGATTATCAGAAGCTGCATTCACTACTGTCTTCTTGTACACCTCTGAGCTCTACCCCACTGTCCTGAGGTAAGAGATGCCACTTGCCTGGATACACAACCAGAACCTTGGTGGGATGTCATCCTCAGGCCTTCCACATCCACACAGCAGGATATGCTGCTGAGTAGACTGCAGGGTTGATGCCTTCCTCGACTCTAGAAGCAGCAGGTTCTAGGGATTACACATACTCACAAGAAAACTATACTTTTTTTACCTGAGTTTTGTGCAGTTAAGTTACGTTGATAGAAAGATGTATTGAAAAGAGAGAATATTCCATGTGGAAAGATTTTTGAACTCCATAAGGCACCTGTGCTTAGTAAAGTCTTAGTTTCCTGTGATAATCTGCCAATAACTGTTAAAAGACTCCAGAAATAATAATTTGAAATATCAAGTTTTATAAGGGAGACATACTTCTATGTGTTTGAAAGTCTTCTGAACATAAAATTATATTAAAGCAGGAATTAACTAGCGTTTCAGGAGGAAAAAGAGGGCTTATTTGAAATATCTGGGTAATTGTGACATAAAACCAGATTTACCATCAGCATAATTTGGCATATAGCTAACACTTGTGAATGGAATCGTCCCACTGTGGCATTTTTGGGGGTTTTTTTTGTGTGAAAGTCCGAAAAAACCCTCATGGATAACAGCAGGGTTTGTGGCTTACTCCATCTCTGTCCCTCCCTGCCATACAGTCCTTCCAACTTCCACTGGTCTATTGTACATGGGTAATAATGCATATTTAAACTAGAGTGGGCACACTGATCTGCTCTTTTCTTCTCAGGTATGTTTCTTTCTTCATGTGCTCAAAGACATTGACAAGTAAACACAAAAATGTAGGTTCCTTCTGCAGCACTTTGTATATGCACAAGTAGGTTCTCAAATCCCTGTTGTCAGTGCGAAATGCTACCACCTCCTGAAAATGAGTAAGTGGAATAGGTCCCAGGTCTTATTATTTGCCTCTGTGCTCTCCCAGGCTTACAGCTACAGCAGGATCAAAAGTATCTCTACTGCATGCCACCTGCCTAGAAGTACCTGGGAAAAGGAGAGACTGAGGTTTGCTCTCAGCAGATCAGAGGACTTACTAGGTGATGGGTAGAAAATGCACTCCGGTTTTAGACATTAAAAGCAGAAACAAGTTTAGAGCAGGTATTTTTAGTGTGTAACTGTAGATTCTTTCTCATAATAGACACAAACCTATTTCTCACAGCAGCTGTGGTTGCTGTCTGGGAAATATATAATTGGAGAAATACATGAAGAAGGAAAACAAACAAACAAACAAAACAAAACAAACAAACAAAAACACACATTTAAAAAAAAAAAAACAAAACAACAAAACACCAAAAAAACGAAAAAAACGAAAAAAAACAAGCCAAAACAACAACCTAGGAAAAGCCTGGCAGAGGAAAAAGCTGAGAGGAAAAAGACCTCAGCACTCAGAGAAAAATAAGGGGAAAGGTAAGAGGATCTGCATTTTTTCCCAAGGTCTGATATGAAAGAAGTACCCATCTCTCATGGTGGTCTACACCACCATGGTATCCTACCTTTTCCAGGCAGAATGGGATGGGGTACACCTGCTTCATGGCACGCATCGGCGGGGCTTTGGCCCCCCTTGTGTTTCTGCTGGACGAGGTATGGAGGTCTCTGCCTGAGGTGACATACTGTGGCGTAGCAGTGTGCTGCGGGTCAGTGGCCTTCCTGCTCCCGGAGACGCTCAACATGCGCCTGCCTGAGGGCATTGAGGACATCGAGAAAACACAGTAAGTCAGCTCCACCCTGCCCTGCACACATAGTCTGTCAAAAGAGGCAGGGGGAACATCCTTCTCTGTTGCCTGTAATTCCCTGCCTGTGGGTGGCAGCGGAAGAGGGAGGGCCCACTGGGTATCCGGGCTGTCAGGCTTCCTGCTCTTTCGTCCAGCAGCCCAAATGTGCCTTCTTGGCATGTCTTGGCTTGGGGAAGAGTGGCTACAAAGCTGCCTGGAAGAAAAGAACCTATGGCTGTTGGTCAACAGTAGCTGAACACGAGCCAGCAGCGTGCCCAGGTGGCCAAAAAGGCCAACAGCATCCTGGATTGTATCAGGAATTTTGTGGCCAGCAGGATTAGGAAAGTGATCATCCCCCTGTACTTGGCATTGGTGACGCTGCACCTCACATACTGTGTTCAGTTTTGGGCCGCTTGCTACAAGGTTCTGGAGCACAAGTCTTACGAGAAGCGGCTGAGGGAACTGGGGCTGTTTAGCCTGGAGAAAAGGACGCCAAGGGGAGATCTTATCGCTCTCGACAACTACCTGAAAGAAGGCTGTAGCATGGAGGGTGTTGGTCTCTACTCCGAAGTAGCAACTTATAGGATAAGAGGGAATGGCCTCAAGTTGCACCAGGGGAGGTTCAGACTGGATATCAGGAAACGTTTCTTCCTGGAAAGGGTTGTCAGGCATTGAAACAAGCTGCCCCAGGAAGTGATGGAGTCACGATCCCTGGAGGTGTTTAAAGGACACATAGATGAGATTCTTAGGGACATGGTTTAGTGTTAGAGTTAGGTTAACAGTTGGCCTTGATGATCTTGAGGGTTTCTTCCAACTAAAATGAATCTATGATTCTATGATTCTTGTCTTCCAGAGTGAAAGGGCCTCCACAAATCAGCACTCCTGAGGGCATGCTGCTACATTCTTTGCTGAAGTGAGGGGACTCCGTGGGACAGCCACTGTGTAGGACTGCAAAACTGATCTGTACTCTGACCTACCAATAAATGAGCCTTTATTGTCTTCCCAGTATCTCTCTGTAGGGAAGTAGGGCTGAGGACATTGGAGGAAGGAAGCGGATTACAAAACCAGCTGGAGGGAGCTAACCCCGTGTTGTAGCATGGCCAGGAGCAAGAATGCACAGGTCTAACAGTGTGGAAATAAAGGCACGCTGGGCTAAGGTCTTGCAGTCTTTGACCTTGTTGGACTAGCAGCATCTGTCAGATCACTGCACAGATTTCCGGAAACCACAATCCATCAGTTTACATGCCACAAGAAATGCAATGCAGCAATAAAAAATACCAAGTGTGAATCATACAAAATCAAATAATCTCAAATAAATCTAACTGGATGGTGGATAAAACATATACTATAGCTACAAATATTTATTGATTTTGGAAATGGTCTGAAGTTTCCACACTGAGGCTCAAAGCCAGCAAAAAGTACATGCAGGATTCTCACTGAGAATGGGACAACTGCAAGCATTTGTCCCATGTACATAAAGAAGAAAAAAGCTTTTGCGGACTATTTAAATCAATTGTGTATGCAAGAAGTATCTTTTAAGATAAAAAAAATAACAACAACAAAAAACCAAACAAACAACTAAACAAAAAATCTTGCTACAGGAACTCTTGCATGGAATATTGAAT
Organism: Pampusana beccarii; assembly: GCA_013399365.1. Lineage (NCBI taxonomy): Eukaryota > Metazoa > Chordata > Aves > Columbiformes > Columbidae > Pampusana > Pampusana beccarii. Next base: position 35,877 of record VWYH01010067.1, read on the forward strand.
AATTTATTACTGGACTTAATTCTGCTTAATGGTCTAACACATTGATCTTAGGGGATGCCTTTGCTTCTTGCACTTCTGCAAACAACAGCGATGAGCCACCAAATTATCTATAAATTTGGAACCCCTGACAAGCAGCACTTTCCTAAACTGGGAAGAGGGAATGGCCTCAGCATCTGGGTCCCAGGCCCATGACTCCCTGGGCTGTGAGATTGTTTTAACTAAGCCATGCAAAGCCCCGTGAGGAGAACACAAACTGAGGATGCATCTGAAAGCAGGTGGCGAGGTGACTCCAGATGCAGCCTCACCAGGGCAGAGTAGAGGGGGATGGCAACCTCCCTCAGCCTGCTGGTCACACTCTTCTTAATGCACACCAGGTACCATTGGTCTTCTTGGCCACAAAGGCACATTGTTGACTCATAGTCAACCTGGTGTCAACTAGAACTCCCAGGTCCTTCTCCATAATGCTGCTTTCCAGCAGGTCCGCCCCTAACCTGTACGGGTGCCTGGGGTTATTCTTCCCCAGGTGCAGGACCCTACACTTGCCACTGTTGAATTTCATCACGTTCTTCCCTGCCCAGTCTTCCAGCCTGTCCAGGTCTCTCTGAAGGGCAACACAGCCTTCTGGTGTGTCAGCCCTTCCTCCCAGTTTGGTATCATCAGCAAATTTGCTGAGGGTGTACTCAGTCTCTTCATCCAGGTCATTGATAACAGCTTGAACAGGACTCAACCTAATACTGACCCCTGGGGAACACCATTAACTACAGGCCTCCAACCAGACTCCGCACCATTGATCACAACCCTCTGAGCTCTGCCATCCAGCCAGTTCACGATCCATCCCACCGAGCATCCATCCAGCCCACACTTCCTGAGCTTGCCTATGAGGAGGTTGTGAGAGACGGTGTCAAAAGCCTTGCTGAAGTCAAAGTAGACAATGTCCACTGCTCTTCCCTCATCTACCCAGCCAGCCATATCATCATAGAGGGCTATCAGCTTGGTCAAACATGATTTCCCTTTGGTGAACCCATGCTGACTACTCCTGATAACCTTCTTTTCCTCCACATGCTTGGAGACAACATCCAGAATAAGTTGTTCCATCACCTTTCCACGGATGGAGGTGAGGCTGACTGGCCTGCAGTTTCCTGGGTTGTGCTTCTTGCCCTTTTTGAAGAGTGGAGTGACATTGGCTTTCCTCCAGTCCTCAGGCACCTATCCCGTTCTCCAAGATCTTTCAAAGATGATGAAGAGCGGCTTAGCATTAACGTCTCCCATTTCTCTCTCAGCACTTCATGGCCCATGGATTCATGGATGTCCAGTTTGTTTAAACGATCTCTAACCTGATACTCCTCAATCAACGGAAAGTCTTCCTTTTGCCAGACCTTCTCTTCTGTCTCTAGGGTCTGGAATTCCTGAGGGTCGGTCTTAGCAGTAAACACAGAAGCAAAGAAGGCATTCGGTAACACTGTCTTCTTTGTACCATCTGTCACCAGGGCACCATCCTCATTCAGCAGTGGACCTACATTTTCCCTAACCTTCCTGTTGCTGTTGATGTACTTGAAGAAGGCCTTCTTCTTGTGCTTGACATCCCTGGCCAGATTTACTTCCAAGTGGAGCTTGGCCTTCCTCACCGCATCCCTGCATACTCTAACAGCCTCCTCGTATTCCTCCCAGGTGGTCTGTCCCTTTTTCCACATTACATAAACACCCTTCTTTCACCTGAGTTTTGACTAGAGCTCCTTACTTGTCCATGCTGGCCTTTACTCTCATTACTTGATTTCTTTCTCATAAAGATGCATTGGTCTTGAGCTTGG
>VWYH01010071.1:0-52597 GCA_013399365.1 Pampusana beccarii
GTCTTATTTTTGGGGAAACAGAGCAGCATCATGAGCACAGAGTCAATGGGAGCTAAGTGGTCTGTGTCTTGGGAAACATGAGACCAGTCCACAGAGGCAGACAGGACAAATGGGAAAGAAAAAAAAGAAACAGGCTGATAGCAAAAGAACAGAACACATTTAAATATAAGCATACATACATACACACACACATATATACATAGACCTATGTATGTATGTATATATGTACATATGCATGCATATGTGTGCATGTATGTATAATGCCCAAAGAATGAAGAAGAAGAAATAAGTACAGGATTACATGTCTGGTTATAAGTGCCTTGAAAAAATAACACTAAAGCACAGTTCATTTGAAAAGTCTCCATATTCCACAGGCTGGGCCAACTATTATTAATGTTTGCTATAGAGTGCAGAATACTCCCTCCAGTTCCTTTTGATCCCAGTTTCAGTTTTTGCACAGGTAGACCCCCCCATACTTTTGTTCTAATCTACATTTTGCTGGATTTAGTTCTTACACATTACCAAATTTATTCAAAATCCATGTAGGTAAGATAGCAAGAATCTTCCCAAAAGCAGTGGCAGACAATAATTTTTACTTCTGTAATGCACACAGTTGTGTAGCAAAATGCTTATGATCAGATAACTTTCTGGAGCAGACAGACATGAGTTAATGAATTTCAGTAATGCCGTTCTTATTTATAGCAGCTGAAAGTGGGTATCTTCATGCTCAACTTCTATTTTGCATTATTTTACATTAACACGAAACAACATAACTTCGCTCAAGTCTAAAATAGAAATTTTATGGTAATGGTTGCTTTTGAAGTAGTTTTATATTTGTTCTAAATGACCAGATACTATCAGGTCAAACATATGACTTTAAACATTCAAAGTAAAGAAAGAGCTTTTTTTTAATTGATGCCAGCAGATATGCAAAACCACAAATGATACAAAATGAACACTGACTGCATTTCATTATCAGCCTGTGGGTCTGGGCAAGCTCAGGTCCACGCTAGAATGTATACAAACATTGAAAATCAGGGCTAGAAAGGTTTTTGAGAAGTCCCTTATTCCATTCTTTGGTCTGAAGGCAAAATCAGCTACATCTGTATCACTTGTGAGGTATGTTTGCCAAATATACTCCTTAATACCTGCAGCATGAGAGGCTGCACACCTTTCCTATCCCACCTCTTCACATTATGATAGAAAGCATTTCCTGATTTTCACTTGTTTTTCCTCTGCTATTTGACATCTCTTGCACAAAAGACATGAGGAAAAAAAAAATCCCTATCCCCTTTGCAGCAGCATTCAATATATGTGAAACTCAGTTCTATTAAAAAACAAACAAACAACACAAAACACCCCTGTTTTCTGGTCAATAAAAAAATGTTTAACAGAAAAAGTGTACTTAAAGTAAACTAACAGCATTCTATAGGATATTTGGACAGCTAAGAAAACAATGCTGTTTCATTCTAAGAAAGCATGTTTATTCTTTGCTGTTTCTCTAATGATTCTTGGCTCTTTAAATCTCATTGAATCATTGTGCTGTGATTGATTGCTACACTGTAGTGGATTTGCTCCAGAATCTTTATCATCACAATCTCTGTATTGTTATCAATTTTTCAATAGGTAACCAAGACCATTCCCAAAAGGGAGGAAGCAGAGTCTTCCAGTCCTCATGGGGAGGCCAGATTTCCATCTGTGTTCCCCTGAGGAATCCCATTCACTATTTATCATTGGCAGTAAAGAAAACTAACTATTCAAATATTTCTCCTGTTTATAGGAGCTTTTAAAGCTGCTTTTTAAGATTCTCTTATCCTTCTCACATCCAGGCCCTAAAACTCTGAGGATGAGTTACAGTCTTTTTCTTGATATGGTCTTGGATTGAAACTTGTTATTACAGTGAAGAAGTCCTGACTTCTTAATCAGAAAGTCACGTTATGTTTGTGGTTCAGGTAACTTCAGTAGGCAACTGTTTGATGGCACTTGACTGTAGTTTGTAGTCTGGGACTTCCTGTTTCTCCCACTTTTGCTCTTTGTTATGCTTTTTCTATGTCCCTTTACTACGGAAAATTAAATCTCTTAGCTCCCATGCAGGTGTCCAGGGCTATTTGAGAAGAACTGAAAATATTTTCTTAATTTCAAAATGGCATTTACTTTCCCATCATTTTTTGCCGTTGAATATTTCTATCCAGAAGTGATGAAGAATTCAATCTTTATCTTTCTTTGCCTTTCCTGTGACAATCTAATTAATTTGTTGACACATCCACCACACATTTGAAGTCAGTAGTAATAATTGGGTAAGTGGTATGTAACAATGTTCTTAGCATGCAAAGAACCATAAATATGAGCCTCCATTATCTGTGAGATCCATAGAAGGCCGAAGAGGCCAACCACTTATGGTAAGGTCAGGTTCAAAACTAGCACTTTCTTGAGCACACTGACTCCATCCACATTGCCGAGCGGCTGCAGCGCAGCTTGGCGTACCACTTACCCTGCATCTCTCCACACCTGCACAGAGGCCTCTGGTGAAACACCATGCAGTAGACACAGCCAGAAATATCCACAGCTACCGACTTCAGTTCATAAGTAACTGCTGCCTGCTGTTGCCCCTCTTGGTCCTCCTGCTCAAGATTCTATGCCATGTGAAGTGCATCTGGCTCTCCCTAGCCTCCAGCATTGCATAAGATGAGCCATTGCTATGTAGTTAGTCAACTATCTGCAGGAACTGGTGTTTGAAAACTGGCGGTGCATAGAGGAAATATTTCCATAAGCAGCTCAGGTCTCTGACCACTGGATCATTTGACACCATTCTAGCCAGGCTTCCCACCACAAAGGGGAAGTTTGAGTCCAGAAGATCAATGTCATTTGTTGAAGACACATGGTTGAGCACTCCAGATGTGACCAGGAAGCCTGTTCAGAATTTTCAGAGGCAGACAGCCATATTTGAGAATGTGGCTCACCACATCTAGCACTTTCAGGAAGCCTGTGGAGCCTACATGCCTTAGTTTGTACTGATCAGCTGGCAACCAGTTTGGGGTCACCAGGTCTGGAAGGAACACGCTGGTGGCTGAGGCCTTCATCTAGTGGTAATTGGTTCAGCAACCAGAGTAATTTAGGTCAGAGGGGACATGAAAGCCATGCAAACTTCAAAGTTAGATCAGATTGCTTAAGGCATTTTCCAGCTGAGTGTTGAAAATCCCCAAGGATGAGGGTGGATTTCACAGCCTTTCTGAAGCAAACTGTGCCAGTGCTTAAGGTGATGAATGTTCTTTCCCTCAACACTGGTCATGCTGCATTTCCCATGTTTTATCTTGTGACCATCACATCTTGTGCTTCAGTTCTGCATTTCTCAGAAGAATCTGGCTTTGTTTCTGCAACACCCTTCTGTCCTGGCTGAGCAAACTCAGATCCTTCACCCTCACCTTGTGTGCCATGTGCTCCAGCCCTGTCTTCTCTTTGCTGCACTCTCTACAGTGTGTAGACGTCTCTTGTACTGGGATGGTAGGAGGGTTTGAAATTGGACAGGGTACTCCAGCTATGGTCTCCCGAGTGCCAAGTAGGTGGGATTGTTTACTTGATCTGCCATTTATGAGGCTGCCATGGGACCATTCCTCCAGCTCATCGAGGCCTCTCATGATGGCAACTCATCCTCCAGTGCATCTTCCACTCCCCACATTTTGGTACCATCCACAGCTGTGAAGGTACATGCCATCCCTTTGGTCAGCCCGTCGATGATTGTGTCAGACAGCATTGGCCCCAGTGTCAATCCTAAGTAAGCAAGCTGAGGTGTGAGGGTGATGGCTCCTCCAAAAGGAAGGCCACCATGATAGCATGATGGTCAGGTATGAGAGGAAACTTAATAAGCTCCCAAAAGCATTGTTAGACTTGTTCTAATGTCCCTCACCTCTTGCCGTCGTGTTCCTTACAGAGCTTCTCTGGTCGTCGCTGCTTCCATGGCCAGCCACTGTGCTACATCAGGCCCACACCTTCAGTGATTCTGACTGTGGATTTGCTCCAGAATGGTCTCCAGTACTCACTGCTTGGACAACCTGAATTTCACAGTCCTAGGCCAGACAATTGGTGTCTCTGGAGATGGAGTCTTCTCCTTTCCTCTACTTGTTCCTGGAAAAGTAAAGATATGAAGAATGCACAATCTTTCTTATTTCTGAGGGTGCACAGTATTCTGTACTGCTGCATGTACCAGCTGCTTATGAATCCAGTATTCTAGGTTTGCAGCTATTGTGAGCATGGCTGGGGTGGGCTAATTTGTCGGAAGATACGACTTGCATCAAAGCTTTAAGGTATGGAAATTGAAGTACAGGTTTTCAAAGATTCCCATCACGTAGCTGTCATATGAAGTCAGGCAAATTTTGAAAATGCTGGGTATTTAAAGACAACAAATTCCAAACCAAAGCAAAACACTTTATAAAAAGTGTTTTCATTGGTTTTAAGTTTGATAGAGCCAACTTTCATGTTAGTTTGATTCTGTCTCATTGTTGTCCTCCAATGTATAAGGTAGCAGTTTACTTCATGAAAGGTTTGTAGAAAGCTTGGAACTAAGTTTGGCAATATATTAAAAAACAAAAAACCCAAACAAACCAACAGTTAGGGTTGATTCTTTAAACGATACGTTGTTCTCTATAGAGCTGTCCTTTATAGAAATCAATGCAATAACAGCTTATTGAGGGTCGTTCTGTAACAGAAAAATCTTATTTTGGAGGAGAGGATGAGTTTCTGTGATTGCTTGATAGCAGGCTTCATTATTTGGATTTATTCTTCTATTGCACTTCTTTATTTTTTAAATATTTTAATTACATTACTTTTAAAAAATTTCTTCCTGTAACAATTGAATTTCAAAGCCTCTCAATGAGCCAATAAGCCTTATTTTTTCATGCTCAGTGTTTCACCAAGATGGAACTGTCTGCTTTAGTGAACACACTGGGATCCTGGTGAAATAAGTGGAGATTCTGGTTTTTGGTACTACTGAAAATCTGGTTGTAATGAGCATGTGCAGCTGTCATGTAAGAGCTCTGGAGTCTATGGTGTTGCTCCAGAAAAGAGTATCACCCATAATCCCATAATAAAACTACATAAGTATCTTTTTTTTTCTACTGCTATGTATATTTTTCAGAAAAGGAAACTTCCAAATGACAGCATATTTTGCTTAAGTATAATAGAAAATATAAATCTTCCGTGTCTTCTCAGTGTCACAAATCTAACAAAATTTTAGACTGTCAAAGAAAATTCTACCTCCTGTCTGGCAAAAAAAAGCCTTTACAGTGAGAGTGTTCAAAGTGTTTTTTGTATGATACACAGCAGAACACAGATGCAAGATGTGATATTGACAGTGCCTCACTTTACCAGAAAAATCTTGTAGAAATAGTTGTAATTTGGTTCTATATTCATAGCCATGATGCTACATGAAGCCTTTCCTGAGAAGCTTTTTTGCTACGAGTCTTAAACATGACGGCTTATAGTAAAATACTTTGGACTCCTTAAAACATGGCCCTGCAGAGATTTACCAACTCAGCTGATGTGTCCTGTTTTCAAAAATAGCTTACAAACTGTCAGTTAAGCACTCAACAGCTTAAAACTTACTATTCTTCACTCAAGGCTTAAGTGGGTTTTGATCCAGTGATTAATTTAGATGTGCAAAACTACAGGTAGTAGTTCTGCATCCAGTAAGAGGCCACAGACCGTGCTGAAATCCAGATTCAGCTCCGTATCATAACTTCCATCTGAAAGAAATATCTTGACATTCTGGATAAGTACCATCACTGGTATTTCAAAAAGGTGGAATAAAATTGGAGTTACTTGAGACTTCAGTGAGTCAGCCAGAGCCCAAATCACCTAGTCTTAAACTAACCACCCCTTTCTCCACTGTTTCAGAACAGACAAGTAGAAGTATCTTTGCTAACACATATATTTGAAACAGTACAAGAGGCAGATACATACAAAGATGGTGTTCATGCCTCTGGAAACACTGGACCAGCAAATTTCTAGTCTACTGAGGCTCCAAATGCACTCTTTTCTTTTTCCTTTCCAAAGGCTATAACACCAATCTAAATCAGATGTACTCAGCTGTCTCTACTGCAAAGAACAAAGCTCTAGTTTTCATTAACCAACGTTCAGCTCTAGGTGATGCTCCCAAATGGAGTCTGAAAAGCTGGAACAATTGTTGCAGTTTCTATCGTATAGCTTTATGTAATTGCTTAGCAGGTCTTCTCAACTGCTAAGTCACAATGATTTTTCAACGTTTTCACAGCTTATAAAATGCCAGCCCTGGTTTGTTTCTGAGATAGGTTGCAAGAAACTTAAAACTAGTGCCACTTGCTTGAACATGTTTCCCTCCAAACTCCTCTAGGGATAAGGAGACGTGACAGCTCAGCTGCTTCCATTGGAATGACTTCCTTTTGCGAACTTTGAAATGAAAAATGGTAAGAAGTGGATTTTTATCCCCATGTTTGTTTTAACTTAAGCTTGAGGTTTGAGCCCTGAAACATCCTTCAGAGAGAAGAATTTGTTGGAGCAGACATGTGTGAGAATTTTGAAAATACTCTGCAACAACAAAAAAGCATCTTTAATTTTTTTTTCCTAGGAGGGGTGACCTCTGATATTTTAAATGCTTCACTAAAAATACAGAAATCCACTCCAAATAATCAATACCAGTCCAACATACACTTCTAGTGATTTCAGTCCCAGGTACTTAGTAATTCAAGTTTTCAGTTGTCAATAGTCCTTCTCTTCTAATGAGACTCTTAATAACTTATTTATCAGAGAAAAAACAAAAAAATCCACAGCAGATAAAGCTCTTTGGTGTTGCATAAATTCCAGTAGGGGAAAAAAAAAACAAACAAACAACAAAAAGGAAGAAAACACATCAGCAAAGCAGACCACTCCCCCTGCCGCCCTTCCTGGAATTAAAGTTTGATTTAGTACACAGAAGCTCCCTATTCTTCACATTTCTGTGGTGATTCATTTGCTTTTGCTTACTGTAATCCAACCATGCAGAGTTTTCTACCAAAGTGTTGCAGGAGAGGGCTTGCAGCTGTTTTTATGTTTTACAAATATATTGTTTCCTCAGGCACATGGCCTTCTACCTCACTTTTCTCATTGTATATCATAGAATCATGGAATCATAGAAACATTTAGGTTGGAAGAGACCTCCAGGATCATCAAGTCCAACCATAACGTAGCTCTAGGACTACACCATGTCCCTAAGAACCTCGTCTTAATATTCTGAAGAACAGTTGAAAAAAAGCATTGCCAAATTGTTCTTTCTTTGGTTACCGAACAGCCATGTCAAGGGAATTTCAGGAAGAGTGAAGTTAAACAGTCCTAAGAACACCACATTTACAGTATCTTTACTTTTAAAATTCATTTTGGAAATTAAGAGGTAACTAATTTATTAATGCAGTACTTTCCCAGTGAGTATTCTGCAGTAACATAAAAGCAAATGCATATTGGCAATATAGTCCTTTTACCGATTCCTATCCTGAATAATCTTTCTTTGGGATGCAATATGAAACTTTTTTTTCCCTGTTTCGTAACTTTTATACACACACACACACACAGTGTGTACATCTACAGAACCCTAAATAACTAGAAAGTAGAAAGAATGTTTTGTTCCAGGTGCACTACCTGGAGACATTTTTTTCCAAACAAATTAAAGAAATCACACACTTAAAGGTTCAGTCAAATCTAAATTTAAACCACTGTCAGCTTGGCCACCTGAGCCTGGAAGACACTTCTGCACGTTAAGCAGAGGGTGCTTCAAAATACTTGCGACCAACAAAATATGGCAGAAATTCTGAAACATTTTCCTCTCTTGTGATCGTAGGTGTGATCCTGCTCCCAGAAACCCCTTCAGCATTAACACCACTAGGGCAATCAACTATGTATTTTTAATATAGCTTCTGAGCAATGTCAATGGCTAAAGCCTCCACATCCTTCTTTGCAGAATTACGATTTATACCACTTACTCAGCCCAGGTCATAATAAGACTACAAAGTTATGTCATTATCTGAGCAAACTTTATGATGAAAAAAGTCACCCTGAATTTAATCCAAAACCTATTCAAATCTACAGATCTATGAGAGATTTATCTGTTGCTCTAGTCTTCAAAAGTTGTTTTTCCTCCGTGTAACACATACATCATAGGGTCTATATTCTTCCTGAATATACAATGCTCTGTGTCCTTGCCCAGCTTCCAACCCCCACATAAAGTGAGAACTCAGCTTCGCAATATTTTATACTGCCATTCTGATCGTTCTTTTAGTTTAATCTATAGGAAGGAGAGAGCTTTCTCTCACTTTCTCATTCAAATGAAGGCTCCTTCAAAGCTGCCTGAGGCCAAAAGAGGTTTTGCCATTAATGTTGCTGGGGTTTGAGTGCAGCCTCTATCTAAAGAGCTTACTTACCTCTGTTTACTTACCTCTGCCTCCTCAACTCCTCTCTTCTTCCTCATGGACTTAGGTAATTAGGAGGCACCTAAGCAAAAAAATTATTCTGTATGCTTAGAGGATGAGAACGTGCTAAATAATTACTACACTAATGCAAAACTTTGCTTGCTTTGCTCACTATGTAGACAGAATACAGAAATATTGCTGAACGTATTTTGTTGCGAACAACCCATTTGTTAGAACATTTAGGACAAAGCGGAACTAATTATCACCAGCAGAATTATAGACTTAGCAAATTCTCTTTTGATAGCTTCGGAATAAATACCATCCTAGTAGTTAGCCTGAAGAGTATCAACAAGGGCCTGACTTGGCATGTCTGGCCTATGTAAGCCCTTATTATAGGAATAATCTATAGTTATGTGGTGAAATAATTAGGGTTCAGCTGTTCCTGGAAGCCTGAGCCAGAAGAACAGAATGATTCAGCAAGTGCACCCCCTCTGAGTTGGTGCTTCTGAAAAGTTAATCAGTTCTCCAGAAAGTCCAGAGGATGTGGATCTTCATCTCCCAGTTTCGTGTATCTGTATATAGTGCTTTACTGCTAGTAAAAATCGATAAACGCAGGCAGGCTGGACTCCCTATCTGCTGGAAGATGACCTGGCTATACCACCTCACTCTCAAGGTTGTCTGTGAGCTCTGATCTGACATTTGTGTCCTAAGAAAACTCCTGCTAGTGAAATATGCCAGAGAATATCTACTTGGTGTTTCCAATGAGGTTAAATCATTTGCTAGAACACCAGAGAGACTTGTGGAGTTTTGGGGATGCCCCAAAGCAGGCAGGTAGGTGGGCAGTTGACTATGGAATTTTACTGGTGCAAATATAGTGACTTTAAATGTTGGTTGGCATTAAGAGCATCAAAAACTTAGATAGAGATGCTCATAAGCAGCATTTGCATCCTTTTATATGGAGAAAGAGAGAACAGGAAGACCTTAGAGGCTGAAAGAACAGTATTATTCATGTTTCACTGTAAATAGTTAAGTGCATGTTAGTGATCGGAAATAGATCCAAGACTTATTAATTCCTTGACATGGTCATGAACTATCCTCTTTTTCTAAATTAGCTACAATCCTGCAATAGGACATGGAGACTATATATAACATTTCCACATGGATCTCAGAATGGTGTGGTATCTAGAGGACTGAACAACAGCATGAATATGACTGTACAACAATCCTTTTAAGATTATTATGGTGCCTTTTGTTATCCTCAGGGAATACTTGTTAGGGCCTAGATCTATTCCTGCTGCTTCAACAGAAACACTGATTTACTCGAGTTCTGATCTTCCAGATTATGCAGAAATTTTAAAAATCTTTGCATAGCTGAGGTATCTGGGAAGCTGTGGTGGTATAAATACAGGAGTAGTAAGGTTTGCAGTGGGTGGGAGCCAGCCAGCCAGCCTGACATTAGGTGGTTAACCAAGACATATATTCAAGGACATTTGGAAGGGAGATTAGAGGAGAAGAAGCTCTGAATATAAGCCAGAATCTCTGGATAACTGATCATTTTGCCAGTAAGAATTTAAATATAACTTGCCATATGCTGGGATTGGCAGTTACAGGGCAAGGTCTCTACAGCCAAATTAGACAAATACACAGTGAATTGAACTACAAGTGAAAGGCTGTTGCTTTGACAATATTAAATACTTGAATTTCATGTGCGTATGAAAAAATGTGCACTGCTCTTCTGACTGGAAAATCATAAATGAAATATAAAATTTGTTTATAAGAATCGTTATTTCACTTCTGTTCTGAAGGAAGTTTATGACACCACAAATACTACCTCAATCTTACGTTTTACATGCATCTAGATGAGACTCTTAAAGCTACCTCTTTACAAATTGTGCAGGTAGCCTGGTGGGGTTTTCAAAAGCATGGAAATTATTTGGATTAGGCTTTGGAAATCTTAACAAGCAGTTGTCTTCCTAATTAGATGTCTAAATACAAATGTCTCATAAAAGGGATTTAAGACTTTTCTTGCCATAAGCCAGAAGAATTTATATGTTCATTTTAAAATTATCAGAGGTGACTAATGGAACAGGAGCATTAGTTCTGTTCTCAGAAGTGACTGATAAACCTGGTCACTTAGCATTTATTGACACCAGTGACTAAATGAATAGATGTCAGGTTGCACGTCAGAATCCAAGTCCAAAGTGGGATTAATTCCTTTGATGTATATACCAATGCCAGTTGGAAAAAAAATATATATATTTATTTGTTTGTTTATTTATTTTTTCTGGTAACCCAGACCTGAGTCACTTTTGAAAAATATGACATAATTTCTGATTTTACTTTTAGATAATTACAAGTTCAGTACCTGTACCAGGATGTCAATCACTAAATCCAAAGATGTTACTCAAAATGGCCTGTGAGTCTGCCCAAAGTCTCCAGATACCTCCCTTCTGGCTGAAGAATCCCTTGCGTGACTGTAGCTCTGCTCTGGGTATGTTGATAGGCAAATGGGCTGGAGCTGAACTCTCGTCTAACTGCCTCTAGGATCGGGGAAAAAAAGCAGCATTGATCCAAAGCACATACATTTATAACATCCAACGAACACCAGACTGGGCCACATGCTGAAAGGGTATGAAAATCTTCTCAGAATTTTTGGCCTGGCAATCAAAAGTTTTTAGTCCAAACTAAACATCATAGTCTCTTCTGCCTGAAAACAGTTGAGCATGCTTATCCCAGGGATGCACACAAGTGACTGGGCTGCACTCTAAAAGAGGAGCAATTTTTTCTCTCCTGCTGAAGCTACACAAGATGCATTGGACTAACAAGAGTGCAAGCCAGGGGAACCTTGACATCATCGCTCTCATGTCCTCCCACATCCTCACACTACTATCCAGTAGCTGAAACACCACACAACTCTCACCTCAGGATGCAGATAGCGTATTATTTTTCTGTAGACAGACTGTTAACGTGCAGGTTGACAAAAAGTCTTATTTCCCACAGCAGCATATATGAACAGCCCTGTATGTGATTTCACAAGAAGGAGAATCACATTTTTTCCATTTTGCCCCACCTCATTCAAAGCAGACCTACTTCCATCTATCCCATAATCTGGCAGAACTTGTACTTCTGCTCTGCCCCAGCAGCCCTGCTCCGTGACAGACATCAGATCGGTGATGAATGAAACAGAAAATGGTCATGGCTCAGCACATTTGAAAAGCCTTTGGCACCTGTGATTTTCTTTCCTTTCAACATGAGTCGAATCCATTTTCCATGCTGGTTTGTTCTTTGGCCTCCCCTCTGCGTCTGCTCTAGGAAGGTTCACAGAGATTATCAGTGTTTGAAAACAGGGAAATGGGACTTGGAGAGTGGAAGAATAGTAGAACGATTTCATCAGTTTATACCAAGCTTTCTATTTCTTCAGAGAAAATTTTGAAGTGCTTTAAATTTTACTGAAATCCTGATCATAATGGGGGATACTTCCTCACTTTTTTCATCTACTGTGGCCTAAAGCAAATTTAAATATTAAAGATACCTAGGGACAAAGTAGGGATTTCCCACTGTTTTTTCTGCCCTTCTCATTCAAACTTTATTACCATTCCAAAACATGATATAAGCAGTTGCCCCACTTTTGTTCTAACCGGTGCAGAATATCTGTTTCCCGTTTTTCTATCAATCAGACATATGAAAGACCATCAGTAAGGCTCATATTTTATTTTCACTATACTCAAGTGTGCGCTTTGTTATAAGCTCGTTTAGATCATAGCTAAACTGCAATGGAAACGGGGTGCACTTTTACCACAATCTCAGCAGAAAGCACTTCTGTCACTCCTCCATCTTCAGAGTCCGCTCTTTGCCTGACTGGTCACCACCACCACCAAGTGCTGCTGCAGGGAGCTCCAAACAGACTGTGGCCTTCGAGAGAGATGTTGAAGGTACAACAGGCCCATAACATCAGTGTGGCTGGAATCTTAACTTCTACCGTTCCTCTGAAAGGCATCTCACCTGGCATGAATAAATGAGTTTACTGAATGAAACGGGAAAGAAAAAAAATAAATCTTAAAATCACTTTTAACACATTGTTTTGTTACTGTAGGCAGTAAAAAAAATAGGAGCTATGATTAGGTAGGGAATGATTGTTTCTTTAAAGATAAGGATTAAGTTCTCTTCCTCTTCATGACTGTTTTGTGATTAATATCCCAATAATTCAGTTTAGTCCCACGTTACAGTTTGAAGTATTAATGCTTTCTCTTAGTCATGGGAACTAGTCCAGAAATGAAAGCCTACTGTCTGTTCTGTCTGTATCAGGCCCACAAATGTCCTTTAAAATTGGCACATGGTTGTAATTATTTCCTTATGTTTCCCAAGCTACCAGTTTTCCAGGGTGTGCTGTCAAACTTCCTAACACCTACCCAACTTTTTAATGTATAAAAGCTTTATGTATTTTCCTATTTCAGAACAGAACGTAAGATACTGCTAAACATTTGGTCAAGCTTTACTTTGTCTTGAATTTGAATTCAACTGTCACTCAACATATTTTGAGAGGTATTACAATATGAGCAAAGAGCACTGATCAGGATCAGACATTATTTCTGTTTTAATCTGATTGATACTTTGTCATTAAGTTTTGTGATGATGCACTGACTTTAGTTAATGCAGTACGGATGTTCATTTGCTTGCAATCATGCCCTGTCTTGGTTTGATTAGAACTACTGTATGGCTGGTTGATGACAAAACCCCATTGATTACATGTGGTCTGCTTCTCATTTCCAGTCAAGCTTTCTGTCTTGAGACATGAATAGATTCATTAATTAGGTGAACTAAACATGTTGACAAGCATTCAAGCTAGTCCAGTTCTGGCATAATAGTCCCAGTATTATGGATTCATTCTCTGTAGTCGATGAAAATTTGGTTATTCATTTAAATGAAAGCAGAATCAAAACCTATTGGTGTTCCTTTTATTTGATTATGCTCCCAGAATATATCCAGTACAATTTCCTCCTACTTTTAGAGGCTGTTATGCTTCATGAGGAAAGACAGCAATTATTTGTTCCAGATGTTAAAATCCCTCCTGCTCTGATAAAGAAATGTAAATAACAAGAACAAAACATGACTAGCTAAAACCGAGAGCTCTAAAAAAAGTTGTGGATATTAGTAAAAATAGTAGGAATTTACACCGAGTCTCCTATAAAGGATGCAGTTTTTTTAATAACATATCAACTGTGCTAAAAACTTGCAAGAACTGAAGTCAAATCTTCAGGACATTTAATTGCTGTGTTGACACTGCTCAGAACTTGTCTTATCTTGCACACCTTTTTCAGTAACCAATATTCTTTTTTCTCCCCCTGTCCTGTCATGTTCTGGAGATATATTTTGAAATCTTTTCATCAAATTAGGCTAAAGAGCATTTTTGGATGCTACCCTTAGTCCCAGGATAAAAATCAATGGAAGATGCCTCCTATCCATCTTGTGACTGGAGATGGGCGGGTTTTTTTGACACCAACAGCACTCTAATACATTAATCTGCTTGAATGCAACACAAGCCAGTAGTATGTTAGACGTGGCTGACCCTGTGCCAGCACTGGCTGTTCCTCTTGAGGAGTAGCAAGAGCAGATCTACGTCCCTGAAGGAGGACAAGCCGGGAGCTGTGGGTGACCGCAGTGGCCTCCCCCTGGCAGGACCAGGACAACCACAGGCTCTGCTGGGAATGATCAGATAAGGCAAGATATTGAATCAGGTGCAGGGTCCCTCCTGAAAACCCCATCAGAAGCAGCAGAAGATGGGACTAGAGACAAAGCCACCCAGAACACAAGTGTCAGTGTCCCCCCAGGAGATGAGGCTGGAGACGGGAGCTGCCCAGGCCTGAGCTGACATGCTGCTCCAGATCCACGGCCAGCGGGTGCAGGGGTGAGGCTGGTTGGGGCAATTAGGGCCTTTTAGTTCCTCAGGACCCTGGCAGCTCCACAGAGGAAAATGTAAAGAAACGTCCAGGGGAGGGGAGGAGAATCAAGGAATCTGGGAAAACAGTTTTAGAGAACTAAGATTTCTACAAGCAAGAATGAAGTAATTGTTAACGATTCCAATTCTTTAGTATAAGCGAAGCATGAGCATCGTCTGTCCTGTTTCTGCATGACATAATGAGCTATATTAAAAAAAGGGCAATCAAATACATAGTAAAAGTAAGTTTATGAGTAAAGGAAGTGTCTCAACTTTCAATGATTAGCTGACACATACCTTGATGTGAGGCAAAGATACATTATCAATTTTGAATTGTGGACTTACGCTATGCCTCGTATGACCTCTGACATGTACGTGTAGCAAGTCCCTTCGCAGACATTTTGACATTCAAATCACAATGACAGCAATACTTTCTCATGGAAGATGAGAAATTACTGGGCACCCATCATGGTGTCATTGGTATCTTTCTCAGAAGCTGTTTCAAAGCACTATATATTCCCATTGTGTACACTGATCAAGAAAATAATTCTTTGGACTTAATTTCTGATGTATTCATGGCAGCAAGTCAAGATGACAGAAATGAGAAAAAAAAGAAACTTCACTTAGGATGGTAGAAAAGCACGCCATATTTTAAATCATCTGGTCACTTCAGCTTCGCAATACTTCTCAAAAATTCCATGCTGCCTTCCTTCGCCAAACAATGGAGAGAGGAATACTCGGGAGAGAAGAAGGGGGAAAAAAAAAAAGAAAGAAAGAAAAAAAATTAAAAAAAGAACTAATCTCTTGAAATGTACTTCTCCAGAAATACTTTCATTGTGACCCTGCTAGCAGAAGACGGAAAACAAAAGGGATTTTACAAAACCATTGTAGCTGCTTTTGGTTCTACCTTCACTGCTCCTCTTGGTCTTCATCACAACAACCGTGCAGAAATCAGAACTCCCTTCACGTAGAGACAACTGCAACTCCTCAGCCCCCTGGATCCCACCCGTAGCCAGGAGCTAGTTCCCAATCCCTCTAAAAGATCAGGTGGGTTTTTGTTTTTGTCAAAGATGCCCAGCCCCCTCCTCCCCAATTTATTTCTTGCTTACAATAAAGAGATTTGCAGTGGCCATATTATGAACGGTTTTATTGCTGTCTGACATTTTGTAATACATTGTTACCATTCCAGTCTTTAATATGTAGACTAAAAAAATAAACCATAGATCTAGAAGTACACAGTATTAGTTTAACCCATAATCAATATAGCAACTGATTCAAAGTATGCTACCCAGGCAATTTACAAAAAAAAAAAAAAAAAAAAAAAGGAAAAAGTAATTTAAATCCGTGTTTCAAGAATATTTAAATTCCAAAGGTTACTTCTCATAAACTCAACCATCCACAGAGCTGTTAGTTTGTTTTCAAACAAAAGCTCACAGAGAGATTCTGTTTATGGCTGTACTTATATGTAGTATTTCAAAGCAGTAATGTTCTCTTGTGCTTAATGAGACGTTACAAACAATATATTCTTCATTTGAAAAACGTGTGCAATACTCAATGCAGAAATTAAGTTCATTTTTAAAGTGTAACACAAGTATAACCGCATACATACACTATATACAGGGTGTTAAAAAGTTAAGAAGGCTGTTTCGTCTGTTAAATCTGGTGCATGGTACAGAGAGGACAAACACACACCCACAGGAGATGCTGTGGATACTCCAATGAAAGTCCAAATCCAAGTACTCGCAAAAATGTCTCAGCTACTTTGAACACTCCATTGGACTTTCAAATGGAAGCAGACATTATTTCTAAAGTAGTTCCACTCTAGCCATATAGGATTTCTAGCATGGAGGTGTTATTTCTGGAGAAGAATGTAAGAAATGACTCCTTGACTGGCCTCTGGACAATCTGAAATTTCTCGCCGGAGTGAGCATCTGCATGACTGTGCATGCTGTATATTCATTTATACATACAGAACAAGAAAACATAAAAACACACCTTCTAGCAGGAAAAGGGAAACATTCCTAATAATACATTTATCTTTAGGAAAACTTGATTGATATATACAGTATATATATAAAAAAGCCTACACAATTGTCAGCATATAAAAATATGAGTTCAGTTTCTTTTTATACTTCAAAACCTAATGATGAAAAATCCAGGTATCCTGAGACAGGCATGTACTGTGCATCTAACTGACCAATGCCAGTGTGCTGCTGGAGTACAATTAGAAAAGCACTACCTGCATTTATCAACAAGTACAGAGATAAAATACGTGAGGCAATGCATTAGATTGAGAAACTCTCCTCTCTTCATAACGTTAAACAAAAATGGTGCAAAATATGCGTAAAATGCTGGCAGACATATGAAGTAAAGGAAAGAGTACGGAACAATATGTATATATACTACAGTTACTGATTTCACAATTTAGATGAAAATAAATGAAAGATACTTTCCTTTTTTAGCATCATGCTTAACCATGATGTATATAGTCACACTCAGGCAATTGTCTTAAATATATATATATATACACACACTACCTATGACAATGAATTAATAAAACCCAAAAAGCACTGTTGTTTGCTTGTAAATTTCTCTGCCTAAAAACAGATCAATAAAACTTGTTCATTTTTTTCCATTAGGGGATCCTAACAAATGAAATGAAGTATGATTACTATGAATCCTCATCAACTTAAGGCTAATTGTTTTGGCTCTAGAACACAGGAGAGCAGTTCTGACCACTATTCACTGCATTAAAACAAACAAAAAACAACCAGAAAATCTGATGCATTTGCTAAAATCCAGTGAAAACTATCTAAAAAGGCCACTAAAGATTGCAGCTCTCCTCAGTGGACGTAAAATTGGTTGGTTGGTTCAGCTGATAGCAGGAATATTTACTTTCAAATGGATCCCTAAACACAAAAATGTTGAACGCTGATAAACTAGAGTATATACATTTTTGTATTCATTTACATTTACAATCCACAAGCAAAAATAAATGTTACAAAACACTTAATTTGGGGAACTGGACCGAATCAATGCCCATTTTCATAGATTAAAGACTGTTTAGCATCATGTTGTTCATAGATGACAGTAACAAAAACAGGCCAAACATCACCAGCTCTACCTTAAAATCTAAGTTGTCTCCAAGCATGAACCCTATGGCAACTTCGCTGTTCCTCGGCCCTTCACCCTCCCTTCCCCGCTGTTAAATCTCCTATACATCCCCCACAGACCACCACTGAATCACAGTAGTCAGTATTTGGTAATGCATGTCTCTAAATCTTTGAATTTATTCCCAGAAGAATTACACTCATCTTGGATCAGAAAGTAGAAATTACATACAGAATGCTTTCCCTGAACGGATACAACACAGTGTCCTAAAACCAGGCTGCATAATCTGTTGCTGTAGGAGCAAAGATTTAACAAGCTATGGGTGTTACAGTTCTTGTAAATCATCAGTCTTGGTCACCTCTTCTTGTCATCTGTAAGTCTAAAAATTTATGAGAGGATAAACATACTGTGATGAGAATGGATTTTTTTTTTTTCACTCCACAAGTGCACCTTGCATAAGGAACAAATACATCCTCTACATATACCAAACAAGATAAATAGCTTTAATACTGAACAGATGTAAATTTAAAATTTAAGAACAGACTTCTTAGAGGCCTATCTGATGTTATTAGAAGCCAGATGTGTTAGAATGTGCAGTGTGCTCTGAAAACAGAAGGATGAGAAAAGCAGTTTAAAAAGCTGCATAATGTTTCAAGTGAACACTGGTTTTGGAAGGAAATGTTGAGAAATAGACTGTCAGTGGGACATTTATGCCCATTTTTCTCTGGAAATCCTATGTTTACGTGCTACCTGTGATCCCAGAAAACCAGGGCTTAAGCTTCTCAGCCCTTTTGATACCAGGCTAAAGAGATACTTCAATTTGCAGTATGGGTCACCAAGGAAGCTCATAGTGCTGAGCAAGTTTTTGAAAACTGCCTCTAGGGCTGAAAAAAGAATAAAGAACTAAAACTCAGATGCAAAAACAAGAGGCCAAGATTTCTGATGCACACTCATGAAACAATAGCCAAAGAATCTGGTCCAGTGGCCAGCTCATAACTATTTGTTCTTCGGTGTTTATAAATGACTATTGCGCCATGTTTTCAACAACAAAATGAACTCGAAATTACCATATTATACAGGGAGGCAATTTGGCCTATTTGCACTTCTACCATTTTCAATGCAATAAAAAAAAAAAGAGTGATGACTAGTTGCGTGTGTGCATGCAAAAGATTTTGTCCTCTACTTTATATTTTGCAGGATTAGCAGCTCCATGCAGCTGACTTGCCTTGTTGTAAAAAACTAAAACTCAGGTGGGCAAATCTCAGAGGAAGACGGGAGCTCGTGGCCGGGGCTGACACCGGCACCATCCTCGGCATGAGGAGGTTGTGGCTTCCCTGGGCTCACGGTGTCTGAACAAGCAGAAAATGAAACCTTTTTGGTGCTTTTGGCTGGAGTGGCAGTTACCCTCATCAATACTGCCTCTCGGAATAAAACACATCCAGGAGTATCAGATCCTGACTAGAAGAGCAATTACAGAAATTCTGACTCTTTCTTAGGTACAGGGATTAGGCCATCCTAGACAAAAAAAGAGTAAGCTTCTAAAGAGTAAAACTTCGTTTTCTAGGCTTTTTGTTTGTTTGTTTAATAAAAACATTATAGTCCCACAGCTTCCAGTAACTATGAAAGAGTGTAAACTTCAAAGTACAAAGGCAAAACTGTTACTGAAGTGTTCATTATTGCATGTCTTTGTCACAGTTTAAGGCAAATGTTCTACATTTAAGGATGGAAAAGTAATTGATATGACTACATAAATATATACATATTGAAACTCACATATATGCACAGAAATATGTATCTGTGGATATATAAAAATATTTATTTTCTTAGCAAAGTTAAAGTCTGTGTAAAAACATTAAGAATACTGAAAAAGGTAGGAGCTCTAATTCCTCCTTTGGAGAAAAGTAACAAGTCCCCTAAATTTCCTATATAAAAACACTCTCCGCAAGAGTACAGCTCATTTTGAAGTCTCACGTATTTCATTGTGGATTGATATACTTGTTGAAGGTTTCATAAATAATTAGATAACACGCAACAATTATGTTGTGAGGTTTGATTGCTACAGCATAACTATAGGCTGCTGTTGTACAAAAAATAAATTTTATTCAGACAGTGTATGTCCTGCTTTAATAGAATGTGTAGCTACTGCTAGAAGTAGAACTAGTTCAGAATAGTTTTTGTTTTCATGTGTTCATAAATGAAACCTCATTTGGGGGCACTTTCTGTGAAAATTCTTTGGCCAAAAGAACAGCCAAACGCAGACATGTTTTCCCTGGGCCCTCTAAATACTCAATACAATTTCAAAATAAACGTATGACAATTACCACTCCACAGAACCGTGCTATACGAAACAATTGTGGCAAAATACAGGAAATGGTAGCATAGAACATCAAACCCCAAACTGTGCTGCAACTTAAACCACAGACATTTCCAGTTAAACATAACAATACTGCCTCATCCTCACCTTAAGTAGATTTGCTATTATAGTGTTATGCAGGAATACACACAACTCTGGAAAACTCGGAAATGCAGAGGAGCAATACCGTAAAACACCCATTAGACAAGAGTCCGAAATTCAGTCTAACTATAGATGAAGATCAGACTTATACTTCTTCTCCTTCATTACAATGGCAACTGAAAAAGGGCAAAAACTTCACCTCACATGCCATATATTGATAGGTTCTTCTCTAAAGAAATATGACAGAGGGTGCTTAAGACACAGCTGAATTTACTAATTACAAGCACAGGTTCACAGCAGCAGTCTGCCTGCAGCCTCTAAACACAACTGAGATGAGCTTTCCACCTTTAAACCTCACTTGTCATTGAAACAGTAAAGTCATCATTCTGAGAAATCATGATGGCAACAGGAAAAAAGGGATTATCAGTGCAAAGGGCCCCATATGAAGTGCATGCTCATTTTTGAGCCTAGTTTATCTAGCCTTTTATTCCTTCCACAAGAATGCATTCTGTAGAGTGTACAATTGAAGTAATTCTCTATGAACAAAACATTTGTTTTCAAGCTGCTGGCTACAGCGATCATGTGGCTGAACAAGATACATCAAATGAATCTGATTCCAGTGTAAAATTCCCAAGGAAGATTCCTGTCCTACTAGTGTAAGGCCAGAGTGCACAGATTCCAGAAATGCTTTTAGGAAGTCATTTCTCAGTGCCAATAGAGAATTATTTAGGGTATTTCTTTCTTTATCCTGAGTAAACGTTTTTTAAATTTATTTATCAAAGCTCCAGGCACATGCTGCTATCGTGCAGTTCGATTTTGTCATATAGTCCCAGTATCCTAAAGGCCATTATTGGATTATTTTCTGGAGCAATTTTCCTCATTCTTCTCCAGCAGGTGGTGGTGGCTGGCATAGCTTGTATAATCTGCCAATGACAAAAGAACAAAGAAATTGTTATACTGAGAGTTTGGTCATTATTAAAATTGGTAAGCTTAAGGAACACAAACTAAATCTAAGTCTTTCTGCACTGCAAAACGAGAGGTACTGAATTCAGTTTGATAACACTGGTGTAAGCCCAGTAAAATCTTGTTCATGAGCATGAATGTTTGCCTTGAAAGTGGTTATCATTAAAACACACATCTTTAAGTAATCTTATAAAGACATTCCATTTAATCAAGTTCTCACATTTCTGCACTGAAGAGTCCATTCTGGAGAAAGTTAAGTCTATATTAATCCAATTAACAGTTGCTGCTCTGAATTTCTAAACTGGAAATGCTGCTTGATTGCAATTGCCCCCATTTTTGTTTAGTTTTTGCACAGTCTGACCTCATACTAACACAGTTCCCTGTAAAACTGATGCTGTTTGAAGAACTAAGACAAATGTCAGGCATGTGACAGGCCAGCATAAAGATTTACACTCTCTCCCTGCCACATTTCTACATGTATGAAGTCAAGATCAGCAAGATTTAGTTTAAATGACTACCTGACTGAAATAGCCACTCCTTCATGCAGAAAGGGTTTCGAACTTCTAGTAAACCCTTTTACATGGACTTGATTATTAGCAAGTGTTTGAAACTTTAATGTTAGGAATACTGAAAATGAGCGGCAATCATTCTGACCTCAGGCTCTCTCTTCAGTAAGTATGTCCAGCACACAGTATCTCCCCTGCAACCACAGCAATTAGAACCACCAAAAGACATGATCTCATTTGGAGATTACATATTTTCGTCTGTGTCACTGAAGGAACAGCAAAGAGAAGAGACCAAGTGTGTCATGTGAAGGAGAAAAAGCATCGGAATCCAAAAATGAAGAGACTCTGCATGTGCATCAGCAATTAACATGAAGAATCTCTGGTATTACAATACCAAAGCAATCAAGATGGCAGGTTTGGTAGGTCTGGCTACAGGTAGGGTGGTGAATCACCCCATGGCTTTGGTGCTAGGGTTATAGAAGGTGCTCAGGGTATCTGAGTTCTCCAAGTGTATTCTGCAAATTTGCCTGCTAAACATCAGAGTCATTTATATGACTCAGTTTTAACTAATCATAAATTTCAAAATCATACTGCAAGTCAACACAGAAAACAAAACCCTGCAAACGTGGCTGGGCTCCACAAACAATCCACGATCAATGGGCTGGTGCCTTCTTGGCACAATGCTCTGCTGCTGAAATTACACGAGGCACAGTATGTACAGCTGCCCCATGAGTATCGAAAGCCTCTTCAACATCCAGGCACATCTTGTCAGAAAAAGCCTCCTGTGGCTATGCAAGAGCAGGGCAGGATCTGTTCTCTGATTTCAGTTCCCTTAGGAGTTAAAACCCATGGGACACTGACAACACACAATGGCTGTGGGCTAAATAACTTGTCTCTGAATCTCACTGGAAGCGATTATGAAGCAGTAGGAACAGGGAGCATCGGTTCTGTCAGCCAAACAGCAGGTGTAAACCTGCTTTCAAACCTCCACCGTAATGTCTTCTGAACATCACTGGGCTCTTCCACATTGTCATCCGGCACATTCAGAAATGTGATCCTTTAAGGTCACATTGTGCAGACACCTATGTATTTGTTGGGAGCCATACGTCAGCCAATACACATGTATCAAATATTTGTATACCAATGAGAGAATAAGATGGCCTGATCTTTATACAGTGAAGTATGCAGAGAAAAATAAACAGGGACTATTTGAGTTATTTGATTCTGCTGGTGCAATAAAACAGTAATATTCAAAGCTGGAAAAAAGGCAGAAAATTACTGTCAGAATCTCACCTACGTAATATCAGTGGGATTAGTTCTTGATGGTGTTTTAACAAAATCTAATTCCTATGGAACAATGATTAGAAAAACTCAGCCCTAAGTGCCAAGGTCTGTGTATTCTTCAGGTTAAATGTTAACCATTGGATGACTTGTCTGGGAATTCTGAAGCAAACTAACAACAAGGCTGCATAAAGCCCTAAGGAGCTGCAGTTCCTGAAGATGGTACAGAGTGGAAGCAGTTCTGGGTCAACACATATGGAACATCTATTTGAGATGGTACGAACAGATCAGCTGAGAAAAGACAGAAAACAGTGGCAACTGCAGAGAACTGAGAACACTGTCAAGTGACGTTAAATGGAACCAAATGTAATGGTAAAATTATATTCAAGGCAAAGAATGGAGAACCCACAGTACTGTTTACCTATACATCAAAAATATCCCTCTTGCTGATGACAATTCTGACTTACATGACTTATCTCTCCCATGGAACACCAAATGCCCCAAATACTGAGCTCAATGAGATATTCCTGTGACATTGCTGTGGCTGCTGGGTGCATCTGGATGTCTGTTCTATGTTCTAGGAGCTACCTCCTAACTTTTCTTTAGCTTTGAATTGCGATGTTGTAGGAGTGTCAAATGGAAAGAGGAAATCCTTTCTCAACAGGTGCAAAGCCAAAAAATGTCTCATGGCTATAAGAACTTGGATTTTTCCTGTATCACAAAAGCTCTGAATCTAGATACATGCTTTTTCATTTAGAGGTGGGAGAAGCACCATTTGCAACAGTTCTGTGTCCAGAATTATGTCATGAAAGAGGAGTCCATTTAAGGCCAAAACCATACAGTTAAAAAATGAAAAGGCTTCTCACAGCTTTTACTGTAATAAAATGTTATTTTACTATCACAGGTTCCCACAACGCAAGGCAGTTGGTCGGGCAGTTTTAGTCCTGGATTGCCTCTAGGCTAAACATTACTGTGAGAAGGGATGATTTCATCTGCTGGTAAAAGCAAAGACTTGATTGCTGATGGGTTTACTCTAGACTCAGTACTTCAATTGGATCTTATTTAATCTCCTATATGGGGCATACAAGATGCATATACACTCCAACAAATGCTGCTACTCAGCAACTGAACAGCAGCTGCTACTCAGATTTACACCCTGTACACTTAAGGCACACCCTTTTCTAGAGTGAGATTGAGCACAGGCATGGAACAACGTGCAGTGATTTGTCACAAATGATGAGCAGTAGCCTGACTCCCTACTGGGAGAAACTGGGACACCTGAGAAAAGGGGAACAAATAGTGTAAGATAAAGTTTAGACTGTAAATGGTCAGAACGCAGCAGACAGTCTTTCTGTGAGGCTATGGATAGCGTATGTGTTCATTCACATGGTTGCCTCTCTCAGGTATTACTAATTCACTGTTTCCTTACTGAAATTTAAACACCACAGTGGGTCTGTTATGTATTCCACATATCTGTTTAGCATTCAATGTGTTATTGTTGGTCAACAAAAAGCATTATGTTTTAAATTGGTTAAAAAGAAGTTTAATTTAGAGTTAGATTAATAAAACCACTTTAAGATAAAACTGAGAACATTCTTGTTTATTTTCATTTATAAATACTGGGCTTGTTAAGAAACATTTCAGGTACCTGCAATCCATCACAGCATTAAGAAGCTGGATAAATATAGAACAGTCGCATTTTTCATTCCAATGGATGTTTCAGAAAGAGACAAAGAAAGACTACCTCATCTCTAAAAGCAACTAGAACATTATTTTGCTGAGATACTGCAGTACAGTATTTCATTAAAATGGGGTTATGGATTTAGTTTCGAGTATTTCCCCAAAACCACTAAACATTACAAGTGATAAAACTTACTCCAGTGTTTTCATAATTAACATGAACAAGGTTTCATTTTTCAAAACTGGGCACATTTTGAAGTGCTACAAAGCCTGAACTTCTGCAACTAATTAAGTAAAATTGTATGGCTAAAAACGTAACGGATTTTATATACATTAAAAGCCAAATCTTACCAGTTAGTGCACAGTACAGTCAATGTTTCCCATTAGGTTTTGAGCAGCTAGGACAGAATTTGGCAAAACTAGGCAAAATCAAGCTCTAGGACACAAGCAATCAGTTACCTTGGGACAGACTGTGGCGTTCGATCTCTCACTCCTAAATTCTTGGCTGTGTTTTGCACTCTCGCACCCTATGGAAGAAAAATAACAGTTTTGCTTCATTTATTCCAACACAAGTTAGAAAGTTTTCTGAGCTTTCTAGATGAACAGTGATTATAATTAATACATATACTCCGTGTCCCAAAACAACTATCCTCTTCTAAGGTGGGTAACAAGTTACAGAAACAAAATCTTTCCACTTGTCTTTAAATAAATGCATATGTATAAATCTTATTAACATAAAATACTTAATTAAAAAAACAAAAAAAAACCATTCAAGATTTAAAACAATTCAAACACATCTTGCTTCAATTTGATTTTTGTCACCATTCTTAGTAGATGACACAGATAATAAAGTTCTTTCTGAAATGTCACTTATTTCCTATGAACTTTTGAACAAACAAATATTACAGGTTATTTCCTATGAATAGCTTTCTAGTTAAATCTAGAAAAATGGCCTAAACTGAGGCACTAAATTAGTATTATGAAAATGCAGGTCCTGATCTTCCTTCATAATCACAGAATCACCAAAAAAGTCAGGTCAGTAGGAACCTCCTGAGATTGTTTAGTCCAGAGGTAATGTAACTAATACATTTATAGAGTCATAAAATTACATTTGGCCCTTTGAAGGCAACTGCGAGGCTGATGAGGCCCCCTGTGAAAAAAATGAGCTTGACACCCCTGGTTTAGTCCAATTTTAGATTTACAATCTCTTTATGTTTTCTAACATTTTAAAGGAGATGGAAACTACTTGTTCGGTCTGTAATCCATACACTAACTCTCCCTTTATTTCTCCTTCTGGACTACCTGAATTCAAGACAAAGTAACAGAGAACAAAAAAAGATAATCTCAGAATTCTTACTGTGAGATCTCAGATTGTTGTGAAACACCAAAGATCATTTACATTCTAAACAGAGCTGCAATGGCAGCTGCACATGATGTAAAAATGAGGTATAATCATTAATTCAATAGGTAGAGTAGGACTAGACCTTGCATTTGACTGAAATCTGGTACCCAGGTAATTTAGAAGGTATTAGCTCACTGTTCAGGGCTCAAACAAAAGATGAAAAAGGCTGGTTGGTTACACACAGGTGAGTACTTACAGTTCATGTAAGTCAACATGTTCCACAAAAAATACTGTGTCCTTACATTTCTTTTAGGAATAAACCAGTGGTAAAGACAGAGAAGATAACTGGAGTATCTACAAAACCAAAGGCTGAATATAAAAGCGATTTTACTAGCTTTCAATCTACCCCAGTAAGCTTGACTCCAAGAGTTGCAAAAGACACATGACTATAGACCACCACAAACATGTCTTTCCCCAGAAAGTCCCCCAGAATTCAATCATTAGTCACTCAATATTTCCTCTGTTTAGCAGTGAGTATGTATTTAACCAATTTCAGTGATTCTCTTCTTTCCCATCTCATCTTGAATGCCCTAGTAACTTCCCATCACTAACCTTGTGGAAGGAGATCTACATCTTGCGTACAATCTTAGCTTGTTGTGTCAAGAACCACTATTTTCATTTGGTTTGAATCTACCAGTTTCATTTGATGCCTTTAATTCTGCACTGGAGGACAACGGTCAGTCCCAGTCCATGCCACATGTTCTCTAGACCTCTGTCATATCCTTCTTTACTCATGAAGCTGAACAATCCCAGAGTATTTTGTCCTGTCTATCAACCATTCCCAACCATTGATTATTTTTTCTGACCTTCTCTGAGCCTTTTCCATTATGCTATATCATTATTGAAGGGATCAGAACATCAGACAGTTCAAAATGAAGGGTCATGACAGCACTTGTCATGACCTAAACCGTTATAACTTCTGATTTGCTTTATTGATAGTTACTGAGAATTGAGCTGATGTTTTCTATCATCTCCTGAGGTCTTAAAGATGAGATCAAATGGCTGACTCACAGTCAATTATTTTGAATGTGAACTCAGAGTTTGTTTTTTTCCCCACATACATCACTTAAGAGTTATCTACACTGATTTTCATCTGCCATTTTATTGCTCAGTCATGAAGTTCTGGAAGATCTTTTGGTAAGTCTTCACAGTTACTTCTCTTTAATAAAAACTTTAAAAGAGTTCAGAAGAGAATAAGGAGGATGATTAGGTAATAAAACAAAACTGAAAAGAAGATCAGATGAACTGATGTTCTTCTATCTACAAAAGTGATGGCTTACCAGGGAAATTCTAATAAAATTTGGGACAGACTTTTTAGCAGGGCCTGTTGTGATAGTACAAGAGGTAATGGTTTTAGACTAAAAGAAGGTATATTCAGACTAGACATAGGGAAGAAATTTTTTACAATGAGGGTGGTGAAACACTGGAGCAGGTTGCCCAGAGAGGTGATAGATACCCCATCTCTGGAAACTTTCAATATGCTAAAGGTCTACTGCCAAAAAAGGAGCAAAATCTGGCCTCTAAGTCTACAGTATACTGGACAGAAAACAGGAAACTTGTATTCAAGGGGTGGGGGGGAAGGAAAAAAAAAAGAAAAACCTCAAATGAGGTTTATGTAAAACATTATTATTATGTAAAACACCCCAAAGAAAAGGTTAAGAAAACTCTGAAACAGACCATGAACTCCATAAGGAGAGCTGACCTGGTGTTGGTTACAAAGTTAGACATGTTGAGTCCAGACCTTCATCACCTTCAGTGACCTTTCTTCAGTGCCATTTTCTAAAATTTTATCATAATAAAGAAACCTCATCATGACAAGACTGCTGAGACTGACATATGATTAATGTAACTGAGAGCTAGAATACGCATATACATGGGAAAACTACCTAAATTAATCACATGTAGATCCTGGATGTCAGTGCGGTGACTACCTCTGAGAACAAAACCAGTCTATTTTTACTGCATCACTCACTAGACAAATTAATTTTAGTATCTTGCTCACATAATAAATCAAATGCACTGATAGAAAAAGGAGTCTATCTTTATACAAGCATGTAATTCATTGTTTAGCAAGAGAACAAATTAGACTATACTTACAGGCACTAAATTCTTATTTCTTTTGAGGAAAAGCCCCCAAGAATTCCTATCAACTTGCTACATGACATCTCTTTGTCTCCACTGAGCACCATTATGCTATTTCTATTTCAAAATACTGTTAATTCATACTTCTCCAATATTATTCTTGAAGCTATGGCAATGTAAATATTGATACTTCTTGTATTGTGTAGGCCATAAGGGGCAGTTGTGCTATGCGGGTCCAGAATGCTTCTCCCTGCGTACCAGCACTGCCAGAGCACTGGAGAAAGATCCTGGCAGCTCTGAGGAGCCACCACCATCCATCTGGACTTTTATATATGAACTAGTATTCTCACTGCCATGAGGAAAAAAATGATAGGTTTATTTTCAAGCTACGCACTAATTTAAGGATAGCAAGGACCAGTCACATAAAGGAAACAGATTCTCTTTATGTCCTGCTCAAAGAGCCGTAAATCAGTACAATTCTGATGAGAATTATGCAAAATGTAGGGCTGTTATTATAACCATGAAAAGGCATGAAAAATGATTGCTCACTTAAAAGACAACACAAATTCTCTCCTAGCCTTTTCTGTTTACCAGCTTTTTAGTTACCTTTCTCGCTCAGACCAGAGCCCTGTGCCCTCCTGCAGCTCCCTCCCCAGGCCTCTGTCCCCTCCACACTTTGCTGCATCCTGAAGACACACTCCTGTCAAGATGCTTTACACAGTATTTTGTGGGTACAGAAGTTTATGTGAATAAACATATACGAGTAAATAAAGTTACTAAAAGAGAGTGGGGCATTTTCTCAAAAGTTTCATTTAAAAAATGAATCTAGACTGCTTTAGCAAACGAAGACTGGAAACCACTTAACTATAACCATCCCACAGACCCAAATTCATTCCAACTCTCACAAGTTGGTCTCTTTAGTTCTCAAAGAACAGGTGCTTGCGAATACCTAATTATAACTGACAGGGCAATTACTCTGAAAACTATTCCAACAATAGAGTCAGGGCTATTATGTCTTGTTAAACATGATCATGACCTTGTTCAATTGAAAAGAAAACCACCAACACTTCCTGAGGCCATCCATTCAATCAGGTGTCTGCAGTTACTCAGCACTGGTGCCCCACGCTGGAGGAGGTGTCACCTTCGAGATGATTTCCCCTTATGGAAAGCTGATATTGGTAGGAGACAACATTCCTGGCTTCCCCAGAGAAACAGATGGAGTAGATGTCCTTTCATGTGCAGGAGTAGACACCCTTTCATGTGCACCTCCCTGTGGCTAATATCTTTATTCCACAAAAGATTCAGTGTGTAAATAGGATAATAAAGTTTTCGTTTGGTTGAGGGTTTTTTTGTTTTATGTTAAGCCAGGTAAAAGATACACTTATTGCCCTTAACTAAATGTTCTGCATCAAACTCCAAGAAGCACTTTTTCCTCTCTAAGTTTTATGGCCTGCATTATGCTCCTCATAGTCAAACCCTGCAGATAATTTAAACATTAAAACCGGAACACGTTTCTAGAAAATACCATAGTGTGTTGTTGAAATTACTCCAAAACATTTAGAATTTAATGGAGGGTTATACTTCTACTACAGAACTTCAAGACCAATTTAAAATTACAACAAAAGATTATTACTCTATTAAATGCTGCAGTGGTTTCCCACAAGAGGAAAAATGTGTGAAAAGAGTCGAGCTTGATATACCAGCAGACTTTTTTGCAGTGTCTGTGGGTGGTATTGAGATATTGGTATCTTTAACAGCTATTGATCACCTGCTGTTTTACTTCAGAGAATGTAGCCTCACTCGAGGCTTCTTTCTACATCTCTATTTGAGCAGGTACAGGAACAGCTGCTCAAAACCTTGCAAAGTACTTTCATTTTGTCTTTTCCATTTAATGAACTGCAGAAAGATCCACAAATGAATCAACATTTTTGAAAACGGTCTAGAACTGTGGATTGAAAATGTACCCTTTGACAGCATATATCCCGCAAGTAGACCTATGTGAAACTCTACGTCCATGCTTTTTGATTGCAACATGCCCAGATCTTCCTCTTGTCTAGAGCTTCAGGAGCAGACATATCAACCCACACATGCAAGTTTATCCTTACGCAGCAGTAGCTTTCTTTTTCTGAGCAGACCTACACGATCCAGTTCAGGAACCTTGAGGGTATTTATTCACCACATAACCTTAATTTATGCACTGAATAAAGTGAAAGTCCGATATGAAAAGGAATAAGACTAACTACTCTCACGTATCCATGTTAGGCAGCAGCAGTTACATATAACTGATCAGAATCTATGTCTTGAGAATATCTACACAATTGCTTTAACAGACTAAAGGTTTGATCTAGCAACTGTGTACTTTTGTCTACAGCATGTTAGAAGTAAAGTACAGCTGCTTAATCATTTTCATAACTAAACTGTGATTGCTGAACAGAACATGGAGCAGAATTAATGAAAACAATAAAATTAGATGCAAACTAAAAACCAGAAATTATGAGCCTTGTCTTATCTGTGATAAATTGTTCCAATACTTAATTATCTTTTTTTTCCACATCAAGATTGAGTGCATCCTGTATCTTGTTTATGCTTTTGTCATAAGGTTGAACGCTTTCACAGGCTGGGATATATGTTCCATATGCACACAGAGTGATTAAGCCCCCCACTCAAACTCTCTTTGATCAAATGAATAGGTTGAGCTCTTTAATCTTCACTTCATGAGCCTTGTCTGACAACCTCTGGATCAGTCATGCTCCTCCTTTGAACACCTTCCAAGATTCCGAACAGCCTTTTCAAAGTATTTATCTGATAACAAGATATTCTAGGAAAAGTTGTGCCAAGAGAGTGTATCCCCCATTTTCAGTTGTTATTGCCTTTTAATCCAGCATTTTTCGGTCATACCTTAGCACTAAGAGTACATGTTGAGACGGTTATCTATCCACAGCAGCCTCTAAATCCTAATATTCTATTACGACCAAAGAGTGAAAAACACCATTTTGAAATAAGTGTATTGTCCTCAGGAATCTTGCCAGGAAAGTTAAGAACCATGGTATTTATTTTTCCCTTTCCCTCCTACACACCCCCTTCATTCAGCATACGAGACACTTTTTATTGAAAATAGTTAATAATCTTAAATTATTTTAATGGATACTATAAATTAAAATAAAGATTGTCTTACTCAACAGACTATTCTGATGTAAGGTGATGCCACAGCAATTACTATACAATAATCATGAAGTAAAATCATACCCCTGTAAAAATTATGATCCATGCAGGGAAATAAAGTATCTGGTTAAAAACAGTCTGCCCAATATTAAAAAAACACAAAAACAAAAACAACAAAACAGAAAAAAAAAACACACAAAACAAAAAACAACAACAANAAATCAACAAAATACCACAAACTAAACCAAAACCAACAACAACAAAAAACCCAACCAACCAAATAAAAAAACCCACCACACAACACCTTTCAGTCAAAAATAAAGGAAGAGAATTAAAAAAAAAAAAAAATACCCAAAGAAAACTCACATAGACTTTACACGACATTAAGATGAAGGTTAAAAAATCGCTTGGTCAAGCCATGGTTGTCTGCTGATAACCCATCTCGTTCGGAAACACCAAAATCTCCCCTCCAGGGAACACCTTACCTGTTTGCGCATGACATCTGTGGCCTGCAGGATGTAGCGCGGGGGCAGGCCGTGGCTGCGGGCCAGGATGATGGCCTGCTCCAGCGTGACGCTCAGAGTGCACCTGCAACGGAGGACGGAAATCAGTGATCTGACAGCAGTCATCTCCTCGAAACAACTGGGTTTAGATCAATTATCTTTTTAAAACAAATGTTACAAATAAAAAGATTACAGAATAGACCTGCCCCCCCTATCCTTCTTATGCAGGCGTCAGCCTGAACACTAAAGTGTTTCTTAAGTAGAAAGATTTAAGGATTCTGAGTGTAACGAGTGCTCCTGCTGACTTACAACCAAATGCATTTGCCTTGTTTTGCTGGGGTTTTTTTGTGGTTTGTTGTTGACAAGTGCAGAGAGAATGACAACTGAAGGAGAATAATTTTTTTGCAATTATATGAATCCCTTCCCAGGTGGTTTCTGCAGATGTTATCTCTTGTCCTCTACTGTTAATGCAAACCCAAGCTTTGGTATCATTATCCTGACCACTTGCCATTATTTTAGCTTTGTTATTCTCATGGCACGTTAGTGCAGTTCGGTCCAAAATTTAGAGACATTTACCCCTTTCAAAGTAGAAAATAAATAGGGTATTCCTCCAAATAAACTGTCTTATCCTTCTTTGCCAATCTTTTTCAAGTAAAACACTTGAGGATACAAAAACTGATCATGGTACCACATCCTAATGGATATGCTGTAATTGCTTTGTCCGAGCAACCAGGAAAGTTTCAGAGCTAAAGATCTTGCTGGAGGAAAACCTGCCATCGTAGCAGACAAGAAGTAGTAGGGAAAGTAATTTTGGACATGCCATCTGATTTCAGCTGTCATGGGGCAGACAAGGCTGGAGAGTTGGTTTCCCATACAATCAAGACCAAAGCTGTAGAAGACTCATAGATAAAGGTAACAAAACTGAGTAGAAAAAGGTACTTTCTGGAAAGTACAACATGTTTGAGGGCTGCTGTCATCCAAGAGGTGAGAGGGGCTCCATTCGGCACCAGAGAGCTGCTTGATGGCTTTCCTGTTCACAACCAAAGTACCACAACATTCAAATCTCTTCAACCAGAAACATGAGGTGTACAGAAAATGATCCCACCTCGGCAGAACCTGACAAAAGCTTCCTATTTCAAGTTCAAATAATTAAACTAAGACACGTGGTTAAAATATACTTTTGAGTAGCCTTTGGGTAAAACCCTGACCAAAAGATTCTGTATCGTTTCTGTTATGCACACAGAACAGACAATGTGTTTCAATCAAATACTCATCTTGCTGAGCAGAAGATCTGTAGGAGGAAAAATGTGTCTGCATTTATTTTCTTATGGAAAAAAAACCCAAACCCTGACATGTTTTAAATACCACTTAAGTAAATTTATGGACTGTAAAAAGTTTCACACTAGTGAATGTAGAAGATATTAAATTTGATCTGTAGCTTTATTAATGGCCTTTCATTAAAAATTTATAAGCTAAGTGATTTTTCTCGGTAATGAAAAAAATTTTATTCCCCAGTTTCTTGTATACACTGACCTCAGAGTTAACTTGAAGCAAAAATCTATTCATCTTTTGTGTTATATGTTTGATTAAGGTGCATAAGAGTTAAATATTAGACTAGAAATTCTTGTGTTTTCATCTTGTCTTTGAAAGGTGAAATATTGCACAAATAAAGTACATGCTCATAATATCTGCCAGAATCAAAATCTAAACATCTAACCTTCAAGACCAGACTGCAAAGGCAGCTTTGTCCCATTGACAACAGGAAAAAGCAAAAATATCTGAAATCTAATTTGACGAGTGTAACCTAAGCCGGAGAAAAAGGGTAAAAAGTCTCTCTGCAGGTATAAGAGAGGTTAATGGGCTCAATGTACAGCTTTCAACCAACTAGTTACTGAGCCAACTTTCCCATAAATCCCATCTGCCTGGAACTCAAAAGACCAAACAGAAAAATCATTTTGAGCATGCGTGAATCAAAGCTAACAAAAGAACCTCCTAAATGAAGGTCAGCTTGAAGAATTAGGTGCAAATGCTGATCTTGTGATTGGAAAAGACCGACAGACTGCTCTCTGTCCAAAACCTGAGGAAATGGCTGGTGATCACGAACATTATGAGCCGCCCACATTTTGACAATGCCAACCGTGATTCAGAAACGAGGTTGCCAAGTGTGTAGATAAAGACATAACCACAGTGGAAAAAGCAGAGAGAAAAATAGCATAATTAAGATTTCCTTAATAGGCTATTATGGAGGTAGGCAGCAACGGCAATACAATCCTGAACAATATAGGCTAAAATTTAAGATCTCACCTCAAGGCAAAAAAGTACGGTAATCCTAAGGACAATATTTTTAACATATCCCTAGGAAATCAGTAGCAGAGACACTCAAGGTGACAGCAGTGATGATGTTAACTATTATCACACCTCTTAATAAAACATTTTACATTCAAGGTCAAGTCCTACGGTAATGCTGGTTAGATACATCCACTGTGTCTTTTAAAAAACACTCTTACTTATTAACGTATGATAAAAAATGTTAAAAGAGCATCAGTGGCATGACTGCATTTCAATACAGTATCACTAGATTTCAGGTTTCTCTTAAGGCATGTAAAAGGTCTGATGTATGGCAGAATTAAATATAAGTCACTGCTACGGCTTTTGTCATGTAATAATGAAATAAGGCTATTACTTTCTAAATACAAACAACAAAAACACTCAAATAGCTTAACTTTGGTTGAATATTGAATCAATGAGATGGCACATCTAATAAAACTCATCATATAAACCTTCCACAGTCCTATGCTAAACTGACTCACTAGTAAAGACATATTTACATGCCAGTGCTTTCTTCCAACTCGTCAAATATAGTTTTTTAATTACTACATATTTGTTATCACAATCAAACTGCCCTGGAAACCAGCTGTGAAAGAAACAAATGCACACACAAACCAGATGGAAACATGGAAAATTTGTAACTGGAAGCACTGCAGCAACAGGACAGTCAAGCACAGAGAGATCAACCAAACGCAAATTTAAACCAACACAATTTGTACAATGTTATGAAACAATATGAAAGCTGGGAATTCCTTGTATGGTAAGACTGTTCTAGTGGTCTGAGCATGGTTCAATATTAAGGATTGTCAAGAAATGTGAGCAAAATGTATAATCCACTCTTCTTCCCTGTTCTGAGAGCTGATAAGCAGATCATATTAAAGTTCATAAAGCAATGTGGAAGCAGTTCTGACCACTGAAAGTATCTGGTCATTTGGATGCAATCAACCCTGACAAACCAAACAAGGAAAATATTAGGGGAAAAACTCCTTCAGTTCTCTCATAACATTCTGTTATGGGAAGCACAAATCCCAAATCCATATATTTTCCTGTGTAAACAAATAAAAATCAGTTCCGTTTCTCCGTCTTTTACTCTCATCCCTCCTTTTAAGTCAGAAAAACAAAAGACCCAAATTCATCATCTCAGAATTTATGTCAGAATCACAAATTCCTTGCCTTGACAGATTACCGCAGCAAGGCAGCACAGACGTTCGGCTTTCCCAGCACAACTGGGCTGAGGATTCCTCATTTCACCCAGCTGGTTTCCAAGGAACAGAAGGGGCTGCAGCTGCTCCCAGCCCCTGCCTGCTACCCCCGGTCTCCCATCAGTCATGACAGTATTGATGTGAAGATTAAATGCACACTTTCAAACATTTTCTGGATCAGACCACCCTGAACAAAAGAGGTTAAAATATTTTCTATCACCAGTAGTCCATTTGTTTCTGACTGGATGTAATTTTTACTAAAGGGCAGCAAATAGTCTGGATAGACACACATTGACACTGAAAAATGGGAGTTGTGAAAGAGGAAAACAGACTCAAATTTTCTATGAAATGGATTATTTTGTGACAGCTTATTTAATGTCACCTGAAAGAAAACATAAGCTGAGTTCATGTACACTACCTACAGAGCTGTCACTCAGTGAGGTGTATATCTATGTTACTAGCATAAAAAGAATATAAATGATTCAATTCATTCCCAGGTTTCAATTAGGATTCCAGCCATCCTGCATCCAAAGATGCATCAAAACATCACTTAGAAAAATGCCCTGAACAAAAAAGATGAGGTGAAACAAATTGGGTTAGACAAATTGGTTTAGTAGTTACCACAGTCAGAGGTGTTGAAATGAATTATGTTCTGGCTATGTGAATAGGATAAAAATATGAAAAGCATGCGTGTACACTTAGTCTAATTAAAATCTAAAACTTCTACTCAACATGTAATTTAATGCTATTGTCTTATTTTAATTACTTTTTTCCCATACATCATAAATTAATCATACCTACATTTGATCATCTTTTAAACAAATTACACTATTAAGTATTCATTTGTTTCTGCTGTCATTTAAATTAATGCTTATCGAGCAGCTATCATTTATGTCAGCGTATGCAGCAATTAAAAACTTAGTACTAAGTTAAGTTAAAAAGATAAACGTTTTTGGGTATTTCTCTCTATTTACTAGTGATGGCTGGGTAATAGGTACTGATTCTGGAGAGTAACCCAAAGAAGAAAGTAGGCTGTGATAAACCTAAAAAAGAGAGGAAATGTTGTTCAAGACTATAAAGAAATAAGCATTAAAAGTGTAGACAGGTCTGACTGAAGACTCTCCCACACTTTCTAAGCTGTTCTCATCGGCGGAATACGTCTCCAGGCAATTAAATGGAAGTTTGCATTCCCTGTGCCCATATACTGAAACCTTTGCTGAACAGAATTTCATCTCAAAGGGAAAGGGAACTTGGGCTAGTCGATAGGTATTAGAGAGAAAATAAGCAAGAATTTTGTACATTAAACTACACTATTGTATTTTACAATTACAAAAAAACTCTAGTGGAGTTCAGGACAGTTTCAGTCCCTTTATGAACCTTTGTGAAGCTGAGAAATTCCCAGTGGAAGGACCACTGCTTTAAAATTAGCCTTGGACTGAACTCATCCATGAAAGGTTAGTCCAAAACTTCTGTTATTTTTGCCAACATACACCAAGCTGTTACTCTGCATGTGAAATATATTTATTCCATTATGATGGTTCAGTAATCACAAACAGGGCTTAAAAAGTTGACTGTGAAAGGTATTAGACCACCACACAGAAATCTAATAGATAGTCCATGGTTAACGGGATTTCTGGCTTTTATCCATTAAGCATCAGCGTCCAGAGGTTTCCTTCATTAGAGGCACCACTGTGATTACACAGTTGTGCCAACCTCGAACTCCTGTATCAGGCATCCACCCACCGTCCCCTGACAAGATGTTCAAACCCAACCCTACCAGGTATTTTCAAACACAAGCTACCAGCAGAGTTCTGACTTGCTAAAGTAGATGGCATGATCTTCTCAAGCTAGAGAATCAGTCTTGGGAGGTAAGCATACATTAGCCATATTTCAGACATAACCTTGGTTAATGACTTCTTCTGTAGTTTACACACACAGTTTTAATCAGGTTTATTCGAGTCAACATTAGTAATTTTTAATCCTGAAGCATGCAACACGCAGTAGGTAATGATGATTTTTTTCTGTAGTTTATTTGGAAGATTACTATCACCCAATCTATTTTCAGAAATAAAAGGTGACTGTTCTACCTTTTCCAAGACAGAGAGCTTTTCAAAGAATAATGAAAAAATAAACTTCTTTTCACCACACGTCTTCTGTAATTGTTAAAATACTGCACAGAGCATCTTTTCAGAAACATTCTTCCTGCAAGATCTTGCCACCTTTAATCAGCTGGAAATGTTGCAAGGAGGCACTTCTACCATTAAATATTCCCTTTTTTTTGATGAAAGAACAGCATTTTCAAAAGATTCAAAGCATCTCATGCCTTTTGTTTGCTCATTCTCAGTCATACTTTCAAAACAAAAAAACAAAAATCTAAAGTCATCTGAAAACCCAGTTTTGGCCATTACCTTTTGTTCTGTG
The DNA here is from genome assembly GCA_013399365.1 of Pampusana beccarii. NCBI lineage: Eukaryota > Metazoa > Chordata > Aves > Columbiformes > Columbidae > Pampusana > Pampusana beccarii. The sequence continues at coordinate 37,440 of VWYH01010071.1, forward strand.
CAGAAAGATTTTCACATTAAAGGCTTCTTCCCATTTAAGCAGGCAAGTAAATCTGCTGGAAAATTGCAATTTATTTCCTGTCTTGTACTTGTTAAGGTTATTCAGGTAACTCTCTTCCACCTCAGATTTTAAAGAACATTTGGATAAGTTTTTAATGTTAGATTGTTCGAGAGGATCTATTCTGTTTTTCTCAGATTCTCCCAAAGACCTGGACTGCAGATAAGGTAATACTGCAAGAACTGAAGCGTGAGAGAATCATTCTGCAGAGTGAGGTGATTGAGTTGTGTGTCAGCCTTGGTGCTAAATGTCTGTCCTGGTCCATTACATTAAAAGGGATCCAAATAGGAAAAAAGAACACGCTGAAATCCATACTAGCAACAAATTAGATCCATCTTATCTGTCTCAGTGCACTTTACGCACTTCTCTGCATTTTCAGATCGCATTTTAAACAAAAGAAGTGTCTCAGAATTTAAAACACACAGGAGCACTCTAAGACTACAGTCCTTCACGCACATATTAAACAAAGCAAACATGCGCCAGATTGGCTATGAAAGGCAAACATAAATAAAAATAAAATTATCATCACTGTAGAAATAACCTATTTGTGCTAAATGCCTTGTTTATATTGTTTTCACACAAATTATCGCATATTTTACAATTAAATAACTGTTTGCAAACAGTAACCAGCACAGAAGGAAGTATGCCAATATCTTAAATTATTTTATGAAAACAGAAGTTTATCTCTCAGTAGGTAAGGTATCAGAAAAATACACTAATTGTAGACAGACACAAGAAAACTGTCATTAAAAAGAAGGGAATCTTGACTAAATGGGAAAGTAGCAGGACTAAAAGCATGGTTTAGACCAGAAGGCTGGAGAGGAGCAAGGCTTAGTCCTTCAGCCTGTGCTGACCTGCCTCCTGAAAGCTGTCCCATCAACCCCAGAAAGCCTTCGTACTGTGGAGCTAATACTCAGCCTGAATACAGCTGCAAAACTTCAAGGAGACTTTTTTTTTTTTTTTAATAGCACACAGTCACTGAGCTCAGAACTAAATTCCTATGGCAAAGTTTCTAAAATAATCTCAAAGGAAGAATTTTTACGATGAAATGTCCTAAAGAGTCAGAATTCCTCCTAATTTTCACCTGGTTTTATTTGATGCACAGACAGGCAGCTGGCCGTGCTGGACAGCTTACGGCGTCACTCTGCTTCGCTATGTGGAAGATGGAGCAGGTTTAGCGGGATGGCAGGAGTGGTGCCAGCTCCAGGAGACGCATCATCAACCCTTGGCAAAACCCGCCTCATCATTCAGCCGAGCTCCTGCCGGCCAGGACCCCACTGCTGGAGGGATGGTCACACTAAAGGGAGACTTTTTGGAAGGGAAATTAAAATTCAGAAAAGAAAATAAGACAGTGATTTTTCTGGGGCTCATCAAGCTTATGAAAGACTTCTTTTCTCTCGATCCTCCAGGAAATACGAAATTTTAAATAAACTTGGGATTTGTTTCATTTGGACGCTTTAAATGATTGCTTTGAGCCTGTAAGGCCTATGGTCCCTGAATAGACTTCTGCAGCTGCTGCACCTAATTTCATTTTGGCATGGAAAGAGGCTAAGGCATGTCTGCGCAGTGCAGTCTCGCTCTTCTCCCTCAAGCAGGAGCAGCATCATGACTCAATAAAATTTAAAAGTGCCTTTCATCACCTACATTTGTGCAGAGTGATTACAACTTCAAACAGAAAGAGCACAAGTAAAGAAAGCAGAACATTGTTTACAGGGTGACAGCTGAGTGGCAGGCAGAAATATAATTATGGATGATAAAAAAGGGAAAATGGAAATGCGAACTATTGATTTCTTGGATTAATTTAGAGCTCTGTTCCTGATGTTGATCAACAAGGCATGTTCACTTATTATAATCCAAGGGGAGTTTGTATTCACATATCACTCAGGACAGTGAAGGTTAAAGGGACTTATTTTCCCCCCATCCTTGTTTTTCTGGTCATCAAAATATATTTGAAAAGAACTGCTGTCCGAAATAGATAGAGGATTTCAGGCTCTAAAGTAAATTGGTAAACATATTGTCATAATAAAAATCAAAGCAAAGCAATCACGAGCAACTCAAAATCCCCAGTATTATCTTGGATATAGGGATGAAAATATGAACTCTGTCAAGCTGTTTTAGCCTAGTGCAGTGTAAAAAGCAATTTAATATGGATCACAGAGAAGTCAGAAACCAAGACACAGCTGATCCAGAGATCAGCCATCACTGTCAAAGCAGACAAAGCTGCTGTTTCATAGTTCTTGGCCTCTTCTGCACTGGACTGCCACCAAGCACCTCCCTCACAAGCTATATCTGGGATTTGCTCCTGGTTAGAAGGAGAGGAAAGGTGGCAGAAACCTCCCCGCTCTGTCAACCTAAACTGAGAAAACACAAAAAGGGCTCTTCAGGCAGTTCAGTGAGAGACAAAGAAATTCAGTGAGGGATGGTCCATCTATATTTTGATTTTATTTATTATATCTAAATTCTGACTGATTAATGGTTTGCTCAGTTCCCACTCCCCATGAACAAAAGGAAGATGCTGACCAGCAGAGCACCCTGCGCTCTTCCCCAGACTCATGGATTCTGTCCTAATAGACAAGCACAGAAATAAAGCACAGATGAGTGAGTTTGTTTTTAAAGAAAGTATACACAGACTTTGCTCTGAGTCAATTATTCTTCATTTTTAAGATGATAAGATGATAAATAAAGAACATGCTTTCAAAGTTTAACCTGCAAGCACACATCACATCTTTCCCCCATCTGCTTGTCTAGTAGTATCTGTAGACAATACCAGTTTTCAACTCATTTAATATCCATAACATAGTATTTAAAAACAGTTACGGGCCCTTGGGTCTGGGCCTCCAAAATGTCAATTTCTGCAACTGATCGCAATCAAGCACTTCACAGCATTTGATTTCTAAGAACACAGGAGGCCAGATACAATGCTGAATGCAGAGATAAATATCCTCTCTTGCTGCAAATCAGTAGCTTGAACTCTACAGAACCGACTTACAACACATTTTGCATGAGTGAAATGAGCATTAGTTTGCATTTGCAAATAAGCATTATTTTGCATAATTATCTGCCCTGATTAAATAATATTCCATCCAACAAGCAGAAGAACTAAGCCTTCAAGATTGCAGGCAAGAGGCAAAATCATCCATGTCTACAGGACTTGATCCAGCATCTTATTCTTCCCTCTTCTGTCCCCCTAACAGAATTTCACGGTGCTGCAAAACAGTTTCACTCTGCAGAGCAGCAAGGGGAGCAGGTTGACAAAAACACAGCAGAATTTGGCAGCAGAAATCTCAGGAACAAAATTCACCCAGCAAGCCTACTAGCTGGAGACAAAACAAGCTTTCTACGTGCACAAAAGCAATTTCATATTGCCAAAAAAGCAGAGGGTACTTAGTGCTGGACTGCAGAGACGTGGTCTGGGGAGGCCAGAAAGAGGAAACAGCACACAAAGTGACTTTATATGACTTTTTATGAATTTGAATTCTAACGAAAAACTTCTTTATCCATTGAGTTTGTATGCACAAGAGTAACTTCAGGAAACTGTTGTTAAAAAAACTCCCTCAGCTTTTAGACAAGAATTCCTTCCAGCCTCTAAATGCATGAGTTTTCTTCTGAACTTATGGAAATTCAGGGCAAAAGCTCTTTGAGTACCTATAAAAATCTCAAGCAATGCATTCCTTTTTCCTGAAGGGCCTATCTTAAAATGTCTCTGATAATGCCAAGGGTTGATGTTTCTTTCTCTGAGCATATGGTAGCCAAAAAGGCATTTTTAACACACAAGTGAAGTAACAGCATCTTGTATAAAAGCTCAAATGGACTCTGTAGAGCAGAACTAGTCAGGCTTGAGAGAAAAGTGTTTTGGACCTTTATGTAAATAGGCGATCTTGAATACTTTAACATCTAGATCAAAAACCACACATAACACATTTAAACCCCACTCCTGTTGCTCCTAATATAGTCTTGAAATTCAATGTGTTGGTTCCCTACTATTTGGGGGGTTTTTTTAGATATAATTAAATAGACATTTAATAGTTCATACCTGCTGTGGTTTTGCGGAGAAATGTCAGGAAGAAAGAACAGCTCACATTCGGAATCAAGCATACCACCTCTTACTCAGTCACCAAATTATTCTGAATACTTTGTGACCCACACACTGTGGGGTAATAGTTTACTGGGGCTATTAAAGTTGCTCTGACTTTATTCTTAAACTACAGGAATTTTTTTCTCAAATATACTGGCAAATCCAGAACCTAATCCATGAAATCAGAATGAAATCCAGAGGTAGTCTTTTTTAGCTTTATAAAAAACGGCAGAATTAAGCCCGAAGTCTTTTCTGATCACATAAGACATTAAACTGAAATTGAGACAAAGAGCCAGAGAAAAGCTGTATAGCTTCATGGTCTTCTGAAATGACAACTTCATGTCAGCCCATGCTATGTAGTATTTCCATCTTCACCTGATACAGTGACTCATGTTCAATACTAGAGCCTTTTTCTGCTATTGCCTAAAATCAAGTACAGTATAGAGCATGATATATATACAGTCGTATCAGAAATAGAGAGTAATACAAAAAGTCTGTTGCAAACTTTGTTAACTCTGTTAACAAAGAAATGGCAAGCACTGTTTTTATGTAACTTAATTGTGTTTGCTATATATGAAGCTTTTCCATTTTTCATGCCCGATAACCTGCATTGCAGCTATGTTGCCTTTTTTCCCACTCCCCTGCTCCTTCTCAAAGCTCTTTTGAAGAAAGGACATTACTTAAAGTGAAGAGAAAGTAATGTTCATTCTAACACAATGTACCAGTAAACAAGTCCACTAAAACAAGGATTTGCATAGATCAGAAACTAAGCAGCATATTTTTAACTTATTCCTACCTTTAATCCACAGTTTGGAATTCTTACAGGAAGAGCAGATATTTAGCATCAGATTCTTGGTTATGTTTATTTTTTGTTTGTTGTGGTTTTTCTCCCCTCTCCAATTGTAGTATTTGCTTTTTTGGTATAATGTACAAAAAAAATGTTCTCTGCTCAGCTGGAACATAAACATACTGCTGCCTTTGATGAATATCATTAAGTACTAGAGAGGTCTATAATGACACTTTGTCATATATACATATGTCTATTAAAATACCTTAGCATTGACAAAGATCAGTTGATTACAGCTCAGTTCATTTTTTGATATTATATTAATCACACCAACTGTTCTACAGACTGAACTTCTACTTATCATAAGGTACGCCTGCAAAAATCTGATCTCTTCTGTTTCATTTTTTTCCTTGAAGTAAGCTCTTCTACAATTCCCCTTAGCATTTGAAGCAGATAAAAATTTCAGCATTTCTTGCCTGTATTAGGAGTTTAATATAGTATGTTATGCACCTAGGAAACCTTCCTTTTTCTGCTTCAGCAATTAAGATTTCTGCCTTTTACTGACTTGAATGAGGAACAGTCCATTACGAGTGCACAAAACAAAACCGCGTTGCTCATTTCTGTCAGTCACTGCAAATACAATCCTACATTTTCCCAACAAACCTTTCAAGTGTACTAGATATTTAGTCTAAGATTGTTTAGCGTTGAGACCTCTCTAGAAATAAAAAGCAGCGGTCTCCAACCCGCAATGACTGAATGAAACAAAGGGAGGAAAAGAAATGGTCATACCGGTGAACCCCGCTGTTGCACATGATGATGTGACAAGCTCCAAGCCTGCTACAGAGCTCGGAAGACACGGAGAGCAACCCCACGCCGGAGGCGCTGCAGGCGGTGTAAGCGCAGGCAGCCGTGCGCTTCGACCGGATGAAGGACCCGATCAGTCGGTAAAGTTCATCCAAGCAATTGAGAGGCCTCATCAGCTGCAAGAGAGGAAGAGAGATTCGAATATTCGCTACTGAGAGCACGCGAAATGGTCTTTTAGAGCAGGTCCTCACAGACACGGACGGAACGGCAGGGCTGGCTGAGAAAGCAGAAGCCAAGTTCCATAACATAAATACAGAGCACGCAGTCTTCTGTTACATGACCTATGGCAACTTTTCCAGACTTCTAAATTCTTACCATCACTGAGTGTTTCATTCCCAGTCCTGCCTACAGAAATGTTTTTCACATCAACAGACCCATCCACCATTGCCATTTCCATTACTGGTATTGACAAAGAAGGGAAGCCATGAAGAGGAAACCTAGCAGCTTGCTGAGAAAATCAGCTTGTAATTAACATAACACTGTCCTTTATTTATCCAAATGTCTAGTTCCCAATTCTGACTAACAACATGGAAAAGTAAAAATGAACAAAAGTGACAAAAATACATTACAAAACAAGAACAGTTAACTGTAGTGAGATTTAAAACTCAGCAGTACTAGGGAAAATAAATGATCCACCTAGTAAAGAAAGCAGCTTCAAGTGAAATGCTGCTCTCAGAAGAGGAACCTTCAAGAGTGGTTTAGCAATAAAAAGCACCATTTTATGGTGCTTTGTGTAAAGGAGACATTCACAAGACAGTTTTGCAGACCTCATAATTTCGAATTCCCTGTTCTCTTTATTCCAGAAATACTTGAAGACTCCAACAAACCGCCCTGCTACTAAAAGAATGAATCTTCTGAGAGACACATTCATTCTCTGAATACAATTTTAACTAATTAGGGAAATAGCAGCCTGACTTGCTCCTATATGAAGGTTGCTTCATAGGAAAGCACAGAGGTCAGGTAAATCAATTATAACAACCAGCATATTTAAACCTGGGCACAAACAGATTTGACTTGTTTTAGGTCCTATTGGTTTAACTTGCATCCATTTAAATTGATTTTAGCTGGTGCCACATACTAACGCAGAGCTATGGAGAACAGAGCAAAAGGCACAGCCACAAACATCTCGCACTTCACCTGCTCCAATTGCAGAATAAATGCAATAGCTTAACCCAGCACCTCTTGGTCAGATCTGGATTATGAGATGCTTTTATCTTGCCCTTGAACTGGAACAGAGAGGGAACAGGTTTAGGGGTGACAAGCACTCCACATAGAGCTACACATCTCCTGCTGCACTTTTGACTGCTCAGGAAGTTGCTGACTCAGCAGGGAAGGAGAGGCACCGGCACGTGTCCTCCTCCCCTCCCACACAGTCCAGCCTGGATCCAAGAAGCAGGAACTATCAGTCTACCCATGCTGGATGATACAGACATAAAATTTTAGTCGGTCACAGGGCTCAGCTGATGATCACAGTATTTCTCAAGCCACAGCAGCTCAATCGCTTTTGAAGTCAGTGTAGGCAAGACCCGAGTAACTTCTTTTTTCAACTACTGGGCTGCAATACAGGCATTAACTCTCCAACAACAGGAGAGAGCATTAAATGAATTTTCATAGCCCCTGGGATCTCTCAGTCCCAGAAGTTTAAAGACAGATGAAAGCATTTGAAGAAAGCCTAAACGAGGTGGTTCAGAAGAAAGCCTTCTGAGCAGGGTGCTGGAGGAGTATTTAATTTGGAACAGCGCTTCCAGTTTTCAGAACAAAGAATTTCTGCCTGCACCTGCTGTCTGCCCACCTTACCCTTCTGCCCCCCACATGCTCCCAGCACCACTGCATTGCTCTGAAAGTACAGTGAAAAAGGACAGCTACGGTTACCCTTCTCCAATACACCGATGCCCTTCAGCCACACTTTTTGATAGGGAACTACATGGCACCACGTGCCCCTAAAACACAGGTGGGACAAAATGCTGCAAGAGAGCTCCTCCTTCCTTGCCTCCCCCCAGCCCAGCTTTAATCCAAATTTTTGATGGAATTAAGAAAGCCTCAGGAAAGGATTACAATGACACAGTGTATAACATGGAAAGTTTAATTAGGCACTTGACATTTTTATTTACCTTATCTATATAAGCCGCTTTAGATGTTGAATTTGGAGGCAAGTTGGACTTGTCCAGGTAGAATGCCCTGAAAAAACAAACAGAATAAGGCAAAAACTATTAATTGTTTAAACACCTGAATGAAATGTATGCAAAGTGACTATTCTTAGACACCATTCTATGGCTCGATTTTTTTTTTTTTTTTCTACTATTTAACCCTGAGAGAGGATCAAAGAATAGCACATGGGTAAACAGGCACTATTCACACTTTCTTTTGAAGTCCTAAGGAACATTCTTTGTTCTGGAGATGAAAACTCTCCCTTTGCCCTTTGACAGCACGGTGCAAAATTTTAATGTCTAGATAGTAGAAACACTGGATCTGAAAGTGATTTTTACCAAAGCTATCCATGAAAAGGTTTGTGGCAACTGTCTGGATTTTAATAGTGACTTTGGGAAACTTGGCATATAAACAGTGCCTAAGCCTCATGCACTACAGCTTTTTTATATTAGCTGCATACAACTGCAATAACATAAAACCAGAATCCCAAACATGAAACACATACTGACAGAGGAAACATACACGAGCTCACAATATAAAAAGGAATTAAAAAGGAAAAACCCTGCAAGGGGCAAATATGCATCATACAAGCAAAACTGCATTTGGAATGTGTGTGCTCATGTATATGTGTACAAATAAAAAACAAACTGCCTTCATTTATAATTCCTGCACACTTCTTTGAAAATGAATTAGTGCATGAAAAGAAAAAAGCCAAAGACAGCTGTCATTCACCTGCAGAACACAAACATGCCAGAGCAAGCATATTTGCTGTATCAAGCTTATCTATTGTGTACTAAAGCTCAGCAAACCACATTCTCCCAGTTCCTTCTATAACCTTTCACTTACCAATCAACAGTACTAGAAAAAATCTCTAAAAAATGGACAAATGCAACATGTGTTGTTTTAAAAAGAAAAGTTTGACTGATTTCTGTGTGGCACAACAGAGGCTGACATTTTGTACAGATAGCTTCCATACTATCCTTCTCTCATAACACATGTAAACTCTTCTTCAGCACCAGAAAGGAAGAGCTTTAGCAAAGAGCACCCTGGAAGCACAGAGCTCTTCTCCTGTCTGCTTCAACTCAGGAACCCTAGGGGATGTTTCTTTTCTTTCTATGTTATAAGCAAATTAATTGCTTACCACAGATGAGCTATCATTAAACACCTCATAGGCAGAGGAAATATCTCACGTATCTGTCCTGGTTTTGTTAAAAACAAGACCAGTTTCTCTTTCAGTCAATTCTTCTTTCAGCTAAGTTCTTCTAAGTAATTGCACTGCTCTGAGTTTGGCTGTATGTTTTCTTCAGACACTGCACTCCGGAGCTGATAATAGCAGCAATGATATGCAGAAGAGGTCCAGGTTTAGACTTATTGCTATGGTAGCCAAGGTTACTGATAAATTTTGCACATCCCACAAGTGAGAGGGGTGTATTTGCAAGGAGAGGCGGACAGAACAGGTGACTAAAATTGACCAACTAAGTATTCCATCCCATACACATCACACACCCTATAAAAGCAGGAGAACACGAGGGTCTCTCTCTCTCTCTTCGACCACGGCCAGCATCTGCAAGGACCGTGTCTGTTGTTCCAGTGATCCGAGGCCTGGTTCCAGACCCTACATCCCTGAATCCAGTTCCAGTTTGCTGCAGAGTCCAGCCCAGGACTTCCAGGTAACTGTTCTGCAACCGCAGGCAATGCTGCGCTATGCTAGGAAATTCAAGATTGGTTTTGTATATCTTGTATTATTTTCTCTATTTATGAGAAGCATTAGTAAAGCATTTTTATGTTTTCCAACTTGCAAGTCTCTCTCCCTTTTCCTCCTATTACCTTTCCTTACTGGGGTGGGGTGGGGAGTGGGCAGGTAACAGAGGGCATCTGCCACGGTTTATTGTCGCCCTGCAGTAAATACAAGACAATCTCTCCAACAAGATCACAGTTTCTCTGCCACTGTGGCACCACTTATGGAAAAAAAAAAAAAAAAAATTGTCCCTGCCTATAGCAGGGGGGTTGGACCAGATGATCTTTAAAGATCCCTTCCAACCCAACCCATTCTGAGATTCTCTGATCACAAAACTCTCATTCTACTGCTTGAAAAGCTCCTAAATCCTGCTGGGGCAGCTGAAAATAGAAAAACCTGGTAGGCTTCCCTGCCTGGATGAGGCACCCAGTGAGAACCAGGCAACAGCTACTACCGCAGCAATTCTGGCCAAGGTTAAAATAAATTAAAACAAAACAAGAAAAAAACCCACTGAACTATGGAATTTGTTGGGGGAAAAGAAAAAAAAATGGTTTCTCCAGTGGAAATCTCAAAGTACCACTATGATCCGGCTCCACTGCCTGTGCACAAGGAGCAGACTTGACTGAAGGTCACAGCTGAGCCACAGACCCAGGCTGGAACTATGGAGTGTGGTAACCAAATTTCATTTGCAATAGAATATAAACACTGACAAGTACACATTCTTGCATCCTAACTCGCGAATGACAGGATCACCTGGATCCTCCAGCCATGTAAACATTGATTCATATAGCATACATGGATAAAAATTGCTCTCCTCACTTTATGGTTTTATCCGTGGTAAAAGGTATTCACATTGTTGCACACTTGGAGAGCAGGGGTGTAGCCTGCAGATTTGGACAGCCTTTTATTCTTCAATAATCTGGAATAACTAAGCTGGTAAAAAGATCAAGCCACCTTTAATTCTAGTAGAATTTGCTTCCCATAGCTTTGCAGTTTTGAAAAGCACCTTCTCCCAAATTCAAGGTTTGAATTAATCCTCCCAGAAAGTACAGAAAAGCAAATCAGTTATTCCATTAAGCCTGTTGCATGATCCAGAATGTACTCAGTGTCAAAGGAAGCTGGCGACTATTGGAAGGAAAAGAGGTTTGCAGAGAAAATTACCTATAAATCACTTTGAGTGGCCACAGCACATAAAAGCTATGTCAGCAGCATTAGACCAACCTTCTTCTTTGTTAGCAAAGCTAAAAAACAAAGAGTCACCCTGCAATTCACTGAACATTATCAGACTGAAAGCCTATACTGTTTTTTCCTGTCATGCCACAGGAAAATCTGCTTCATTCAGAGTCTGTTCAGCACTCCCATTCTCTTTGGACTGTTATTTCAGCAAATTCAGCTGCATTAAATGAAACCAGAAACCAAATATAGAACAGTACACACATTAATGGAGTACACGGAAAATAATCAACTCAGGGTACAAATTGAAGCAACATGGACACTAGAAATGGGATATACAATTATAGGAATTACTCCATTAATTTAGTCAATAATTCATTAACCTAAAGAACAAAGAAAAATCAGCTATACACAACATTAATTTTAAATATCAAAATACCCTGTTAAAATGAAACTATCCCCCCTCCAATCAGATTACACTCCCAGATGTTTCTCTAGTGCTTTATTTTTATTGCTTTTCATAAAAACTGTCTTCAGTATTTTACAGAACATGACAAACTGTGGACAGCATATAAATTTCCAAAGCACTTCACTTAATTACTAAATGCTTGTTAAGGTCCTTAATCATATTTTATGGGAAAAGTTAATGGCCATCTTGGCATGGTGCCCAATTTGGACAATATTTTCTAATCCATTTGAAATGAACAAGAATGAAATCATAGTTCTTTGTCTGCAAATGTGATGGTGGGTTTGCTTCTAAAAGCCTTACGATTTCTATAAGCTGTAGCAGAAAAGACTTTCTTTAAAAAGAAGGTAGAAAATCCAATAGGCATTCAAACTATGGCAGATTATTGCTGTGTTGAACTTCTGTAAAACATCCCATATGTAAGAGTATCAAATAATGGGACAAGTATCTCAGGGAAAGCTTATACTGGAACAAGGTAACAAGCATCTTAGGGCTCAAAAAGAAAAAAATATTACAAAATGAACGCTTTCCCAAATGTTTTCCCAGAACTCGAGTACAAAGAAGATGCAGAAGTACTGATGTTTTCTTAGTGAAGCATTTTAAAGGGTACCCTCCAAAACTGACCCGGACATATAAAATGCTGAAAATTTGAAATACTGAATCCTAAGGACGCTTTGAATCTGTGGAGAGACACATTCCTGCAGAACTTTGTACATGCAAATCATACAAAGTCAAATTTCTAGTCTTGCTCTCCATTTGTTGTTCCAGGAAGTCAACAGGGTTATCCTAGATAGCGATAATCTTTTCTTCAAAATACAAGGACAGTAAATTGGAGGGGGGGAGAAGGAGGAGGGCAGGTTACTGGGTTATGGCATTAAATAAAGGCAAGTTAGCAGTTCTGCTCTACAAAGGTTTTGCTTTGATATTAGAGCAAAGAAGAATTTAGTCTGTTATAGTTTCTTCATCACTGTGGCATACATATAAATAAATTCATACTGTCCTCAATGGAAAGATGTAAATATATTTCAATTCTACTTGATTTTCAATCCCTTGATCACGAGACATTCAATATGATGTAGATAAGCATGGTCAACAACATGGCAAAGGATACAGCAGTACAGAGGTGCAGAGTCAGGAACTGTTAGAATTAGTGCCCTAATTATCTTCTTCAGCTCAAACTAAAAAGCATGTATTTATGATTTAGATAAATAATATATCTGTGTATCTGCATAACTACACATATATACTTTCGCATTTCTTTAATAACAAGTCTGTGTTCTGCCATCTGATTGTTAATGTGCTGCATGTGTACTTTTTATATATATGTATACACACATTTGGAAATACATTTATATATATTATATATATTTATATACATATATATACACAAATTCAATTGTTTCTGTAGTATGAAGTATCCTTTGCAGAAAAACTATTTGCTGTCACAGCAAACAATATAAGTATTTTACATGTTCTTTCCACTAAACAGTAAACCTCAATAAATGATGAATTATCAAGTATAATTACCCTTTCAGCCCAAACTAAGACCTAGAGAATTTAAACAATGTGTCCTAACATCTATGTCAGTGATTTAATCCTATGTACACTGTCATCAGTAGCTAGAGAAAGGTTTAATTATAAGAGAAAACTTCCATGACAGTATCATGATTTTAAATTTTCAAAGAGCACACATGGTAATATTCTGACCTTTCACAATTATTGTGCAAACTGAAGTGCAGAAAAGAAAATTTTAACACCACGTGGCTCTGAACTTACCACGGGTAATTCGTATCTCATGTGTAAGTATCTCAGTAAGCCCCTTCTTTTGTACCCAGCACTGCTGAGGCCCCACCTCGAATCCTGTGTTCAGTTTTGGGCCCCTCACTACAGGAAAGACATTGAGGTGCTGGAGAGAGTTCAGAGAAGGGCAATGAAGCTGGTGAGGGGCCTGGAGCACAAGTCTGATGAGGAGCAGCTGAGGGAACTGGGGCTGTTCAGCCTGGGGAAAAGGAGGCTGAGGGGAGACCTTATTGCTGCCTACAACTACCTGAAAGGAGGTCGTAGCAAGGTGTGTGTCTCTTCTCCCAAGTAACAAGAGATGTGAGGAAAGGGCCTCAAGTTGCAGCAGGGGAGGTTTAGATTGGATATTAGGAAAAATTTATTCGCCAAAAGTGTTGTCAGGCATTGGAACAGGCTGCCCAGGGAAGTGGTTCCACCACCATCCCTGGAGGTGTTTAAAAGATGTATAGATGTGGTGCTTAGGGACATGGTTTAGCGGTGGGCTGGGCAGTGTTAGGTTAATGGTTGGACTTCATGTTCTCAAGAGTCTTTTCCAACCAAAATGATTCTGCAACTGCTGGCTTACTACAGGTATGAAGTGACAAACCATCTTTTGTCAGTCTCTGCTGTAAGCAAGCAAACAGCACTGTGTGAAACAGTGTTATCTGTGGGGAGGAAGATGTGACTGTAAGGAGGGGCAAGCAAAATACATGGAGAAAAAAGAATAATTAGATTTAGTTATGCATAGAAATACCTACAAGGGGGGAGGGTTGTTAAGAAAATTTTAAAAAAAGAAACTTAAAGGCTTTCTTGGCAACTGTTGGCTTTAGTGGAGTAGAATGGGAGCATAGCTGGGACACTGACTTTCAACCCTGAACAACTGAACTCCTAAGAAACTGGACTCCTAAAAGAGGAGATGATTCTTCACAGTGCTCTTCATTTTCTCACAAGCCCCCACCACCTGGCTAGACTGCTAGTCTCCCACCAATTTAAACTCTCCAGTCTGTGAAGAGGCCACGTTGAGAGACTGGTGTTCGGATGAGTCCAAGTAGCTGAGGTGCAAACAGAGGAGGATGCTTGCAAAGGAACAGCCCTACTACCCCAGCAGGCACATCACAGTCTTCCTCTCAAACCTTTATAAACACACAAGCAGGGGACGGTAGAAATGTGAGCATAGATACGTGAAGACAGAAGGTCATGGATGACAAAAAATAGAAGAAAATACCATTTGCTACATGTAACACTGCCCACTTTTCACATGCTAGATTTTAATCCCTGTTTTTCCATGAATCTAGTCTTCAGCATCTCTAGCTACTTCCAAGACCACTTGAAACCATCCTATTTCATAGAATCATAGAACCGTTTGGGTTGGAAGGGACTTTGAAGATGACCTAGTTCCAAGCCCCCTGCCTAGGAGACACCTTCCACTAGACCAGGTTGCTCAAAGCCCCATCCAATCTGGCCTTGAACACTTCCAGGGATGGGGAACCCACAACTTCCCTGGGCAGCCTGCTCCAGTGTCTCACCACCTTCATGGTGAAAGGGAAGTTCTTGGGCCACAAACCAGTTAGCGGTGCCTTATTGCTTCTCCCATCATTATCCAAACAGCCAAATCCACACTGAACCCATTAGTACTAATTGCTTCCACGTTAGCCTTTCAGACAGTACATGTCTCCTTTTTGGCTCCTGATATTCCAGACATGCAATACACTGTTAAAAAAGACAACATGCCAAACAGTCATTGGGTGGTCAGGGTTTCTACTACAGCCACAAGCTGTACAAGCTGCAGACTTGGGCTGGATTCCTACCAGTGACCAGGAGCAAAGGAAAAGGCTCCACCTCTGATCACTGCAGATAAACGTTCTCTGCGTTTGCAGAGGATAAAGGAAGCAGAAGGAACCAGATGCCCATCTCAGTGAGCAAAGACTCAGTACGTATCATTATCAAAACACATTATTTACAATTTCAGAACACTACCTATAATAAATACCGATCATACTTTGTCAAAAGTCTAAAGAAACAATGAATTTACACTCACAGAAAGAGCACAGCACTGAAAGAAAAAAAAAAA
>VWYH01010071.1:53040-129727 GCA_013399365.1 Pampusana beccarii
AAATCAGAGGACAACAGTGGCACAAGGAGAAACAGCATAAGCTGCTTAACCACACAAGCAATTTGGTTTGGAAAAGCTGGAAACACCGGGGGAAGAAATCTGCCAGTTTTAAGGTGGATTTTAATGCATTTATTACAGGAATTGATATACGATCTGGTGTTTTTGGTAACGCAGGTACTGTCTTGAGGACCCATGAGTTTGTTCCAGAGACAGACGAGTTCTTCCTTTCATTGTAATTAACTATCTCTATGTGGATATGTCCTTTATGTCATTGCATCTCATTTATACCAAAGCAACTATTAGAGAATTTAAGTTCAGCCTGAAGCCACGAGTGCCATCACATCTATTTTCTGCCTTGACTAAATTATACAGGATACAGAAAACATCATCCTGCCAAGAAGCCTGCAGCTTGAGAAGCTGCTGTGCGTGTATATGTGTATAAACAAAAGAAATGTTCTATTCCTCAGATTTTGTTCCATGCTTACACAAATTCTAGAGGCAGAAAGAGTTTCTTTTTCTCGTCTTTTTAAAAATTAAAAGAAACAAAAAGAACAACAACATGAAAACTTCATGGATTGTAACAAGATGTCTCTAAATAAAGAATTAAATTTGCCATAATTCTGTGGAGGGCTACTTATGCAATAAAATAAATACAGAAGGCTTCAAGACAGAGAAGCTGTTTCAAGTTACGTTGTAAATGAAACACTTTAAAATTACAAATATTACATCCAACATAATCAGATGTCCAATGAAATGAGGGTAGTTAGCTAAATCATTTGCCATTAGATTCACTGATTATAATTGCTTCCTTAGCGTAACAGACTTTCATTTACCTCCTAAAATGATAACCAAGAAAGCAGCAACATAGGGAAAAAAACCCCAAAAACCACACAAAAAACGGCCTTTTCCCTTTAATGCTTGCTTTATTTTTTTTTCCTATTACTGCTGTACAACAGGCTACAAAAGTGGCAATAACTGTGGACACAGCTGAGTTCAAAGAATAGTTCCAAATCAGACAGAATGGCAGGAAGGAATTTTTTTTCCAGACCCTTCTTTGTCTATTGATGCCTAGGCAAGTTAATTACTACACAGTGGTAATTAGCACCCACACCAGTGGCGGGGAAGGATAGCAACCCTCAGTTGTCTTTCCCACAGCATGATCCTATCTTTGGAGTGAAGAACTGGGTCATCATACAGTCAGGGGTGTCACAAGAAAGTGCCATGCTGGGATAAAAGAAAAGTTATGGGAAAGTAGAGCTCTCCTCACCTTCCGCTATTATTTTGCTTATTTCCCTCTGAATATTCCAAATCCAAGCCACCATAACATCGGGAACCAAATTTTACAGGTGTTTAGATGTCTAAATGCAAACATAAGTGCTGAAAAGGCATTCAAAATGCCTATTAATTTAAAAGCCAGTCATTTCCGTAATTTCTCATTGGCTAAAAATTAGCTGCACAGACAGCTTCATAAACCAAACAGGTACATTGATGTGCAGTTTTAGGTCCCTATATCCCTCTATAGTTGGCTCTTGCTGTCTGAACAATGTGCAGCGAAGCACACTGCAGAGACCCAGGAGCTGGCAGCACATTTGGTGCAGCCCCAGCGCTGCACCCCATGGAACCACCCGTGCCCTCAACATCCTCTCTGCCTTTGACACACACCCCTCACGCACACAGATGCATCCAGGAAAAAAAACTCTTCAGAGCAGATGTGCCTGGGCTTTCCTGATTAAGAAGCTAACCAGGAGCACCTGTAGAAAAATGTATTTTAATAGAATGCCATAGGAGGGACCCAATTTTTTTTCCCAGGAGGAGAATTCACACATGCACACACAAAAAAGACTAATCTGATGAAATGTCAAATATTCACAGAAAAAGGAAGACTGCAAGATCAAGCTTCCTTACTACTGTAGACTGAAAGTCCCATGCTGGGTCATCAAGTCCAAATCTCTGACAATTTAGACAAACATTACAAAAGTTGTCATTCCTACACTCATCAATGACCATTTTAAAAAGGATTTTGCAGGAAGCTGATCCAAAACCTGACTTCTCTGAAGATAGAAACTGTTCTCATATGTAACCAAATGTTTTATCCTAAGGTGCCTATTCAGACCAAGAATCATCCGAGTTATGGCCATTCCACTAACCTGTCTGCCAGGGCCTGTCCCACCTTCCAACACAACTGCACTGCAATCAATTTGGTCGCAGTAATGATCAGGATCTATTTCTGTGCGACATAATAATAACTACCATACTGAATCTGCACTCTGCAGGAAGGAGAACTTTACGAAATATTAAAATCATATTCAAAGGACAGAATGTATTTTAACTAAATTTTTAAACCAGTAATGCTTCAAAAATTACAATTAAAGTTTACCCTCATGCTTTCACAATTTCCTGACTCAAGATTTGCAGGAAAACTTAAAACCAAATGAGCAGTCCAAGTAAATATAGCTCATTCCTGAGTTTTTGTTATTCCTATTGGCATTTGTAGTAGTTACAGATTCAAACACCATTGTGCTCTGCACTGTTGAAGGAAAATGGTCTCTGGTATCTGTAAAAGCAAAAGGACTGATTCGGGATGGAAAAAGCCTGTTCAAATGCCAAAGAGCACCAAATGAGGAAGATGCAGAAAAGCAAGAGGAGGCAGGAGAATACAGAATGGGCTCTCGTAACATCACCCTCTATTCAGGTCAGATACAGAGGTTCTTTCTGGTCCTCTTCTACATCAGAAGACAGATGGTGAATATTTCCCAGCAGTTTCAGAAATTTCATAAACTAGGTGTTACATTTTTTAAAAAATAACATCTTTATACAGTTAAAGGACTTCCTACATACTGCTGGGGCAGGGGATGTTGCCTCAGGAATTTTAGAAAAACTCAACTTTAGCTGGTCTTAGAATAAAAGTTCCCCTAGGGTTAAGTTCTCTTCATTCCATGTAAAAATCAAACTCTATAACTGGTTTTCAACTGTCTTTCATACATTCTCATAAATAGTTGACGTAGTATTTGCAAAAGCCCCAAAGCAAGAACCACGAAAGACAGAAGCTTTTATGATGCCCAAATCAGTGTCATGGAGGACAACTTTACACTTGGATTTATTGTATCACTTCTGGTACTGCGGAAAAGCAGGTCACAGTTCCACAGTTATGAATGAATTTCACAGTAAAAGCAAGGATTCAGCCTATCGACTTGATATAATGAAGATTATCGTTCCTGAAACGCACTGAAAATTTACTAATATACCTCTTGATTCGTTCAAATAAATAACTTCAAAATGAATTATTTTAAGGCATACATCAGTATCAGATTTGTGACCCAAAAGATGCCACATTCCTCATAAATGTTCTACGTACTCAAAATTTAACAAGACTTTACCACAAGTAATTAAGAGAGAGCTGAGCAAATGGACTACTTGTTTTTTAACTTTATTGTCCTGCTTGGGCATATCCCAAGTCAGGCCAACATCGCTGTTTGTAAGTGTGATCATACACAACAAAATGGTCTCATTATTATCTGAATGTGTCAGGAGTAAGAGAAGCCGAACTTGTATCAAGAGTTCTCATCAATGGATGACTGCGCTTCAGTGTCGCTGCCAACCAGTGGTTTCATTCCCACTAGTCCCATCTTCTTCTCCCACTACTTCTTCCTTTGCTGTTGCTCCCATCTGCTTTTTGCTGCTGTAGCGATGGGCAGATTATAACATGGTCATCAGATGGTCATTTCACAAGAAGGCAATACATTCCTTTTCTGTGGAGAACGAATGGTTTGTGGATTGTGCCTCCAATGACTTATTTTATTCCTGATTAAGTGGTTCTGCACAGAGGATTTCTTCCATGTGAAGAGTTTAAAACATTATTATTGCACTTGAATATGTTTCCAGGGAATATTCAATTTCACTTTTTTGTTCTTCTTTAGAGCAATTATCCAAATGTTAATAGTTTTTGCTGCTGTAGTTAATTTATTAGATTCTCCTGGCCAAACACCTACACAGGCTAACAAATGGCAGAACATGAATGAAGCATCTGCTTTTCTGTTTTTCCTCTTCATATTATGTCAGTGAATTACTGAAGCTGTTTGTGCCTTAGTCAAGAAATGGGTACAGTTCACCAGAAACCAACCAACCAAACAAAAAAAATCAATTACTGAATGTTCTCATCAGACATTAGATGTCTGGAAAAAATTCCAAATTTTTCTATGCTTGTGACTGGATAGAGCTACTCACATTAATATCTGCTGAAGGCTAACTTTTTCATGCTAACTTCTTGCAAAACTAGGCCTCAGAGGTTAGCAACTGATCAGAGCTCTAGGTCACAACCCCATAAGTGGAATGTACCTCATTAGAGCCACAGCACGAACCGAGGTCCTAACACACAAGGTAAGTGAGGTCAGGGAACACTAGAGCATAAAGTAAGGAAGAATTTCTTTTAAGGATTTTCATGGGGGCTAAATTGGGCCTATTCAAAGAAAAAAAACAGCACAGAAAGTCTTGCCTTGTTCAACTGATGGAAATCTCTCTCCAACCCTAGCTGACTTCATCTAGGCCAAATACTGGCATGACCAAAGTTTTCTGTAAAGCTAATTTATAACATAAGCCTTGTCAAATAAAAAGTCGGGAGGAACTTTTTTCCAAATAGGAAGTACTAATAAGAGAAGGTGGAAAATAGACTAAATAAATACTACATTTGTCATTAACATAGAAGCGCACTGACACAGGTGGCACCAAAAAAAATAATTATACAGTACTCACTGAATACAACTGGCTTTAAAATAACTTTTGCTATAGTACAGCTTAGATTAAAATAGAATCTAGGAACTCCACTGTGTTGATAACACATTAGAGAAATACCTTTGCAAGATCCATGAAGAAAACCTTCCAAAAACAGGAATAGGCCAACAGGTGAAGGAATTAGAAAAAGAGACCCCCCTTTACCCTTTCCCCTTCTCCACTGTCCTTAGCCTTTTTTTTAAAAAAACATCTATTTTTCTCTGCTGCTTTTAAAAGCTGCCTAACAGTTCTAGTGAAATGACGATCATGTTTCCACCTAATTCAAGAATTTTAAAAGTGAATAGATGTAATTTTACTGCAGTCCTTCGCACTCTTTTTCTTCAACTCATGTACAAATAAGTGTACGTAAATAGACGTTTTTCACAGATACAGTAAGATGCAGGAGTGGTCTATGTACACCGTATCATCATTTTACTCCATAACTAATAGATTATTTTGTATACCAGAAATTCTGTCTCTTTGTGCAACATAAATACACATCTTTACATACACTGGCAAGTATGCACTCTGTAATCCATACCCAAAGTTGATCCAAATATGTTTATATTCCCATTAATATGAGGGGGAGGAGGGGAAGATTCTCAGCTTTGAGGAAAACAATACTACTTTTTAAGTCATATTCTGTAGACATCAGGTAAATATGGTCTGCAAAATCAGATCATAATGTTTAGCAATCCCAATACTCCATTTGTGATCAAGTAGACATTTCCCTTTTTATATGCATTAGTAAAACAACCTGGAGGCAATTATAGCTATAGTTTTCATGGGAAAACAATTTTTAAAAAAGTAATTTAACAGTGCAAATGTCAAAAAAGTCAGAACCATGAATCTTGGATCTTATTCAATCATGCACCAAAACCAATCACCATACTATGCATTTCAGTATAAAGATGTGTCATAGAAACTAAGCTGAAAAGCAGAACTTGGTAAACTAATCTCAAGAAGTTTGGTTTATTACCCACCGTAGTTTCTGGTTATACTGCTTGACTTTTTCTAGTGAGGCTGCGTTAATCTGAGCTTGAAATTCTTCTACTGAGACACTGTCTCTGTAATAATATCCTTCCATGCTCTCCAATGCTGTAAAAAGAGAAAGAATAATGCAGCAGAGAAAAATCAGTATTAAATATTTAGCATTCGCCTTCTTTGTAGTTTTGTTCACAGACTAGTGAATTACTTTTTAACCTTGAGGCTGTGACCCCACTATGCATTGCTGAGCTGTTTCCATATGTCATCAAATCCATACAGATCCCTCTAAGATTTCATTTACAAGAAAAATTATATTTCTTGCCCTGTGGAAAATATAAAGGAGAGAGCTAGTCTGAGTTCTGTTGCCCTAATTAAAGTACTTCTGCCCTATGAATGTAAATGTTGTTTTCCATTCTGGAAGCAAACAGTATAACAGAATGAGCTGGGGGTAGAGGAAAGAAAGGACTGATGTAACAGCTCCTTTCACAGAGGGAGACCTAACAACTTATGAAGCCTGATTTTGAGATATGTGGAGCCCTTGAACCTCTAGTTATTTGCAGTAATAATCTGAATGCTGCCTTCTGGATCAAGTAAAGCGAACTTCTCTCAGTCTCTGAAAATGCCCCTTTCAGGGATCAGGTAAGTTTCTGAAGTCAAATACTACGTCCACCTTTGTTGTATTCTCTTCACCAAAGCAAGGATGAATATTGCTACCAAAATTCAGGAACTAAACAAAGAAGCCCATTAAAGCAAGGATCATATGTCTTTCTTATACGAGCGTTACACAGAAATTAAAAGGAGAAAAAAAATGAACGCAAAACCATTCAACTGTGGCATGCTCTTCCTAGCAATAGTTTTCATAGGAAGAAAGAAAAAAAAAGAGCATTCCCCCAGTCCCTTTAAGTTAGATACTCAGGGAAGTTTAATCTTTTCTTTGGCCAAGCCAAAATGAGTGTTTGAAAGGTCCTCAAGAAAACTTGGACTGGAAACACCAAAATCTTCATATTAAGAGGTTGACCGTATTACAACATAAAACACAGGTTCTTGGTGAAATAGGTCATATGGGGAGAAGCAGTAAAGATTTTGCAGTTAGGAATACTGCCACCTTAATAATCCATACACATTCTAAGAATTCATCATTCTATCAGAAAATGCAAGCAACAAGCAGACTTCTGATGGAAACATGCTGCGGTCTTACAAAGCTTTGGCTGCACACAGAATATTAATTCTGCTTGTACTGCTTAATATGACCAGTTTATAAATAATTCATTCATTGTGAAAGAACATGCAAATTGTACTCCCCTTCTGTGATTTCAGAGTTCGTAATTCTACTTCTGTGCAAAAAAACCACCACATTTCAACAGTCAGACTTGCGTCTTAACTTCCTTGGTGCTACACCATACCAGAAAGCCCCCACAAAAATATCCACTGAACTCAATTTATAACAGTATGTTAGTCCAAACAGAGTTGGTAATCTTAGTTTACTGGCATAAAGTTGGTTTTATCCAACCAGATCACCCAGCCCAGAAACTCAGTGGTCTGTTGGGACTGGCTGGAGCAGAGTTCTGCCTCCACAGGCACTGCAGGGCCATGCTCAGGGGTGCTGGCAGGGAATCCCAGTGCGGGATTTGGCTCCCCCCTTTATGAAAGGGTTTAACATTTTTCTACCTAATATATTAGAAAGCTCTTTGGCAAGGAAGCTTTCCTTACAAACAGACGTGTTCTGCGGTATTCTTGAACTGAAGTTAGAGTATTATGGTCTGAATGCATGGGCAACTGAATGGGAGAAAAACCTGGAAGGACGGAGGAGGTTCAAAGTATAGTAGCTAATGGGACACCACCTACCCAGGGGACCATTACAAGCAGAATACCACAGGGATCTATACTGTTCAACATCTTTACCTCTGACCTGCAGGAAGCCCTCCAGGGGCACTGACAGAGTGCCTCCGTCTAGTTTGCAGCTGATACCAAAGCACGGGAAGCAGTAGATTTAGTCAAGTGCACGGCAACCTAGAGAGGGACCTGGACAGGCTGGAGGAATCGGCCAGCAGGAACCTTGCTAAATTGAACAAGGACAAATGTTAAGTCCTGCACCTAGGAAGGCAGAGCCTAAAGAGCAGCTCTGTTGAGAAGGAGCTCAGGGTCATGTTAGACAGCAAGATGAAAAAGCACCTGCAGAGTTCTCTGGCAACTAAGGTGGCTGGGAGCATCCTAAACTGTATTAACATAAGCACAGCTGGTAGACTGGAAGACTGCTTGTCCTCACTTTACTCAATACTCATTAGATACTCATCTTGAATACTGTGCCTAGCTTTGGGCTCCACAGTACATGAAAGCTGCTAATCAAGTGGAAAGAGTTGAGAAGAGGGCCACAAGGATGGTCATGGGATGGAGCACATGCTCTCCGAGAAGAGGCTGAGGAGGGACCTGAGCTTATTCAGCCTGTACAGGTGATGGTTTCAGGTGGACCTACTAGCCAGGTGCCATTAGCTACCAGGTCAACAAGAAGACAGAGCCAGGTTCTTCACAAAGGTGCATGGCAGCAGAACAAGAGGCAATGGATGTAATGGATGCTTCAACTCAATAGAAAGAAAACACTTTTTCACCATTAGGGCAGTCAAGGAGAAGAACATGTTACCCAAGAGGTTGTGCAGTTTCTGTCCTTAGGTGTTTTCAAGATCCTACTTGCTAAACATCTGGGCAACCTGGTCTGATGTCACAGCTGACACTGTTGCGAGCAGGAGGTTGGACTAGAGACCTCTTGAGGTCCCTTCCAATCCGAATTATTCTAGGATTCCACGAAAAACTAAAAAAATAAAAATCCCTACATAATTAAGAAACTAAGTAGCAAATTTAAATAAACTGTATTTTAATTTTAAATAAAGTTTCTTCTAATTAAGCTTATTTATTGCTGAGATCTCAATTCTAACATAGGAAATAGAAAATTTGAATACCAACAGCAGTATCTCAACATTCTCGGACCCCAATCCCGCAAATCAGGATTCTTTCAACTGTATACACTTAACTGTGTGGTTGCATAAAACTGTTTTTAGAAGTGGAGGAATACATAATATAGTCTGGATAAACATTTTTAAACTGTGTAAAAAGTCCATAGTCTCAGTCCTGAAAATACAGACTTGACATTTTAGGCATGGAGCTACGCAATAGAGCATAGAGCAACACAGAGATGAAAAGACTGATGTGCTCTGACTTGTGCCTTTGATAAAGTGTTCCAAAACCATGATTTTCTAAATATTCCATTTGAAAACATCATAAACCATTGTATTTTAGGAAGGAAACAGCTTAGCTCTGTTAAGCTTGGGAAGCAAGAATTCACTTCACAGAGGAACTTACAGAAGATTTCTACATTTGTAGCTAATAAATCTCAGTTAAAGATGGGAATGTACCAAGTGAGTTTGATGGCAGCTCAGCAAACCTCATAGGAAAGAATAGAAATAGAATACCAATTCATTCATTAATGAGGAAAAAAAATACTTAAACACTAGGATTTAACTTCTTATCCAGGACTTCTTATTCTTGGAGTCTAATGAAATATTTTGGAGGGGGATCCTTGAAAATTAAGGAAATCTGGTATAATAAATAAAGAATAAATCTTCTGCATTACTGAAAATTATTAAACAGACGTAATACTTGAATGAACGCCCTTTTCCTTTAGGTGACAACACAGCAGCTTATCCTAAGACTCAAATATTTCGGGCTTCTGGAAACAGGGAAAAAATTCTGCAAAATAAATTCTGTAGCACACTGACTCCCCCCCAAATCTAAAAAAAAAAAAAAAAAGAAAAAAAGTATTTCCAGGTTTTCATCAGAACCAAGGTATTTTCTGTTCTCTTTCATGTGTCCTTTTGTCTGCTCTACTGAAATGTGTCTCCTGCTCAGCGCTCTCATTTTCCCCTATGACTGAAATCAGTCTGCTCAGAGACACACCGAAGTCTCTCTTTATTAGTTTGTTTAAAAATCAGACTTCGGGGATCTTACTTTTAAAATATTGCGTGTTTTAAGTGTACAGTAAGTTCAGCTATTTCTCCATGTATCTTACTGTTTGCTATTTCCTTTTACATCCTCCTGATCGATCAGAGACCAAACCCTCCTCGAAACCTTCATTGTATGCCTGACGTCTGCATGTTCCACAGAGACCCCGGCAGCCTTTCGCAAGGTACGGAGTACTTTCAGCTCCTTCTGAAATCAAAGGCAGCTCAAGGCAATCAGCACCTCGCACTCTCCATTTCGGTGAATCAAACCCCACGCTCCTGATGAGTGTAATGACACCACGGCTGATTCGGGCTGCCTGCCAGATCTGAACAAGCTGAGCATCAGCGCCAGCATTCATCCCGTCGGTAACGTTTGCAGTGTCATAACTATGAAAGCCTGAAAACCTTATTTAAGCCTTCCTAACATTTTAAAGAAACAAAATTCTCAGGGGATAACAATCTAGTGCTTAAATTTGAAGTAACAGGAAAAGATTTCGCATTTGGAATGCAAAACACTTTTAAAAGCAAGTTGCATTGTCTGACTATGGTCCACTAATGTCCACAAAGAACAAAACAATATTGATACAAAAGGATTCATTCTTTGGTGTTGGAATCATACAACATGTATAAACTTACAAGTGTATACCCATGCCTCTATTTTTTTATCATGAATCCCAGCATTTCTTAAATTCACATTTTAATTCAAAGTTCTCAGTAAATGCCCATATTAAACAACATATATAAATATAAGGATTGTGTCCTTATAGTTACAAACTATTTAAATCAGACTGAATAATTAGGGTTTTGACACGAGTTAAATATTATGTGAAAGACTTCAGGCGGGGGGAGGAATTGAAACACAAGTTACCTTGTGAAAAAAGTACTGGGTGGATTTTAAATCCCCCTCCATTCTTCAGCCTTTGAGGAAGCTGCTCAAAATGGTAACTATCAAGGTAGAAGTAAACCTTCAGGGTTTGCCGGCTTCCTTCTGCTTGGTACGTGATCGGTACATCTAAAAATACAGTCAGTGTTACTATCTCATTAAAAGCAGTGACACCTTTTCCAGAAACTCTTGCACCAAAAATTCACACAGTTAGATAGAAATCATGGCAGACACAGAACTAATATGTGCAGTATTTTACATTATACTCGGTGTTGCTGTGGTCACTTTTGGCCTATCCACTATCAGGAAGTAGAGAAACAGTGGCACTGACACCTTTAGCCATATTTCACATGCCTCCCCCAGGTGCACGATGTTAAAGGTCAGTGCGAGATAGAGAGTCAGATTCTCCTCCAATTTGCGTGTGACAGAACACAAATAAACATACAGTAGCTACAGCATATTCATTAAATTATTATTAAAAATCAGGATTCAACTGGGAAAACAAAAGTATTATGGTAGAAGATATGAAACTGTAAGAGCACATTTCAGTACATTTCAATAAGCCAAAAGTCAATGCATCAATTGGTTTAGAGTTCAGGGCAACTAGCAGTGCTGGTTTTCAGTTACAGTGATACCATAACATATACTGTGTGTATTATACCAGATGATTAGCATGTAATGACCACTAGCAAAAGTCAATGAAAATTTTCTATTTAGCTAAATCTCTCAGAGGCAGACAGTTTAATTCAATTTAAGCTTCGTAAGTATTTCTTGTTTAAGCACCGTTTTGATACATAAGTCTCCAAGTTGTGAAGAAGTAGCAATAAAATTTAGTAATTTGCATTAATATATTATTATGTAGTTTTTACAATATGTGCATAAACTATTTTGTACCTAGATGTAAAACACTCCAAAGGAACATTTTTCACTATTTTCGGTAATAAGACTTTATTTTTTTTTAATTGATTCTGCATAATCATCAAGGGAAGGAAAACCAAATTTTCCAGTTGTCTTCTGTAACCACAGTCAGGATGACCCTGGTGGCAGCACTTAAACCAACAGGAAATACAGAGTTCATTACAATCCTAGAACACACAGACTTTCTAGTTATCTCTGGTTTAGCACAGACACCTCAGCTGGAAGATACAGCAATACAAACAGTTCATGACATATGCATGAGGTTAACTCCCCATCAGGAGGCCCTCCTGTAACTGCAGTTCTATCTTGTTACCTGGCTTGGCAAGGCTTCTTTTTAAAACAAACACTCTGAACGTGGTCCTTATTCGAATTATACAGAAATAAACATGGTCTTATACAGGCTAATTCCTACTTGACTACCGGCTCCGCGCTACTGAATTCTTTGGAGCACAAGCAGCTTTGCGGAGGCGTTTTGTGTCTTCTGGGTTTGGTTACTGCAGAAGTTCTCTCATGTGTGGTCTCAATTCGGCAAGGGAATCGTTTTAGAAAAGCTTGATGTGAAGCAGACATGCTTTCCTCCCTTCCCAGGGGATTTATGAGACTTTCGAAAGAATGGGAACTTTTTGTTCACTAAATAAAGTTCACTGCAGGAAAACGTCTACTGGCTGAAAACATATTAATAAAGGAGTGGCTGAAAATGAGAAAAGGGTATAAACAGCAGACTGCAAAGCCAGTCCCTTCCTGCGAGCTGGGCGAGCACCGGGAGGGAGGGTTCAGGACCCTGATCGTCTGCACCCGCAGGTCTTGCAGGAAGTGTCTTGCACAATCTAAAGCCATCCCAATAGTTTTTGTGCCTCCTTTCAAGGAACTCTTCTGAGATCGACTTTGTCCTTCAGACAATAAAATGAAATTATTTTTATGCTTCTCGATGTTATCTCAGCTGCATTTCTCTATTAAGACCTTCATGCTTATTTTACACATGACTCTTCAATAACAACTAATCTTCCAGGGACTTTCCTGATGCAGTCCACGGAAAACGTGCTTAAGCAAATAGTTTTGCCCTCAAGGTTACTGACACCGCCAGATAATGATTCTGCATTGTTACTGATGGTAGCTGTATTTCAGGAAATCTAGGAATATTAGGAGAGCTACAGATCTATTAATTCTCTATAATCCCAAATTATATAATAATCCCCCTGGGAGATAATGTTCTAGGAAAGAAAAATGGTACAAATACAAAAAATGTTTCTGAACAGTAAAACCCAGATTATAATTATAATTACTCACTTGCAACTAGTGGTTCTGGCTCTGATTGTCTGAAGTAAAAGGTAACTTTCTCCAAGTCAAACAGCGCAACCAACGTATCTTCTAGCATGGCTTGCTCATCAGCCTAAAAAAGGCAAAAGAAAAAGTGAAATGGTCATTTCAGCCAGACTTTTTCCTTACCAGAAATAATATCAGAGCATGACATAAAAATAACTTCAGAATGCAGCACAACATTTCACTGGTGCAGTGCCTAACCTAATTAACTCCTAGATAATGTTTCTATTGGCACTTTCCCTTTTATTACTAGTCCAAGATTATTAAAATGAATGTTATAATTTCACATAGTAAATTAATAGACAATTCATAGCTGCCACTACTCCTCAAAGCTATTAATCTAACAATACCACAGTTATTCTTTATATAAGAGTACAGAGCTCAGGGTGATTTGCACTTTCACCTGCAAAACTCTAGATGCAAATAGAGTATGTAGATACACCAATATTCTGGTTTGCACCTATGGTTCACTCTGTGTACTCCTGAGCTAAAGGGATAGCTAAAGAGATCCAGAATAATTTACCAAAAAAGCTTCAGGAAGCAAATTACTAACTTCTCAGGACACTTTACTGAACCTTTAGAAAGGAAAATAGCCATCTACAAGTATAATTACCTTGAGTTAAATATGCAGAGCAATTATAGCAGAAATCAATAATCACTTAAAGTAATTCTATTCTTTATACAACCCTCCCCCTAGCACCTTAAGCTAGCAAGAGACAAATGGAAATTTGAGGCATGCCTTTTACCTCCTCGAAGAACTGAAACAGTAGGAATTCAAAGAATAAACTAGCTGCCTATAAAATGAGGATAAACTTTCGCTTACTGAATTATAGAGAGGAAAGGAAACAAAACAAAACAAAAACAACTAACAAAAAACCCCATGATTTTCCCTGATTTATAGTGAAAGGGCAATCCCCCTTGTATTTATGAAAAAACCAAAGACGCTAGAAATATCTTGTCTCCTGGTTGAATTTATGAAGTCCCTAGGGACAGAGCAGTTTTATCAGCAGAATAGTCTGAAAACCATTCAGTGACATGGGAAATCTTTGCACAACTGCTCATTTTTTAAAGAACTGTGGCCATAATGAGTGTAATTTCCTTCAAATACCCTTGTTTAAAATAACACGGATCATTTGTAAGCAAAATAGTGCTGAGATGGTATTGAAAAAGTTGCCTTTAAATACTTTTCCCTTGGTTAAAAACAGTTAGAAGATAATTTATTTTCAATTCAACAATGCATACTGCTGGTATCTGATCATGTGAAAATAGCTAAGTAGAATGCATTTTCACTACAAAAGAAATCTCTACAATCTCGAAAGAAAAACCAGAAGTATTCAGTGCTGTAAAGACAACAGTTATTTTGTGCACATGGAAACACATAAGACAGGCACCAACTGAATTGACTCCTGAACTCTGAGGACTCCAGCACCAGGACATGTTGGTGCTGGATGGTGCTAAAAACCATCCAAGACTCAAGACACGAGCCTGAGCTCCCCTGACCATGCTGTCTTCACACATTCGTCCTGTTTCTCCCAAACACTCATCTGATCTGTTTTTAAGCTGCTCACCTCATCCTGACATACCCTGTCCCACACAAGCTCAAGTCAACACTCTCCAACAATACCACAGACTAATACTTTATGATTGTGATTTAGAAATACCTTCATTTTTATCAAACTTTAGAAGCAGAGGAGATTATCAGGTCAACTTGTCAGCAATTTGCTAACGAGACAGACAAGGCAAGAAAATATAACCTTTGACACTAGGAACATTGTCTGTTATTTGTGTAGACTTTTATACAGTGGAATGTACCAAATCAGTTATTTTCAATGAGCAACTCCAGAGGCTGAGAAGACTCCCACGGAGCAGACTGCTTCCCAGTTCTTCAGGTTAGCAGGAACCAGCCTGGTGTGAGAAGCAGCTTAAATAGCTGAAGAAGCAGTTTGGATAACAGGGGATTACAGGACTACAAAGCCATGTCCCTTTTTAAAATTGTTTCTTAAGCCATGGCTCTTTGCCATGTCTTATGAAGAAATAGCAGATTTCCAATTATCCTGACAGGCCATGAGGATTTGCCCTACAACAGGAGCAAAACAGACCAGCATGTCTACTCCCCCAACCACTACAGACCTATTGGGTTGTTGTTTTTTTTGTTTGTTTGGGGGCAAAGGGGGTGCTACTAAAATTATCCAAAGCAGGTATTTTATTTTGCATTGCTGCTTATTACAAACTGAAGTGCTGGTTATCACCTAATACAACATTCACTCCCAGGGAACAGCTATGATAGCAGTGGGGAGTCAAGGGTAAGCTCAATATCTGCTAACTCAAAACAAACATCATACTGTCTTTGTGGAAAACCTGTTTCCCATATCACACACAAACACTTCCCATATCTGTAATTATCTAAACGGCAAACTTTCCAAATAACAACTAATTAAGGAGCGAGCTAAGCACAAAGGGCACAAAAGATCACATTTATAACTAGAACTGTTAAACTGCATCCTTGGTTCAGAGAACAAAGACAGGCTGTGGCCAAGCATGTCACATGAGGAGTCTTACCAGGTTAGGCGAGAGCAGGGACTGGAAATGAAGGAGAAGACCCGCACTGGCAACCTGTTCCAACCACCTTCTGCTGGCCTCCAACGTCTCCATTTCATATTCCTTGTTGTTGTCAAACATCTGATTTAAGGCCACCATCAGTTGCTCTGAAAAAGCGCAGACCGTGGCCACTAGGCTCTGACAGAAGACCATGTCTCGCCTCAGCTGTATCTCACTGTCTGTGATGGGTAAAAGCAAAAATGGAGGAGGAGATTAACAGACAGCAAAGGACTGGAATTTTTTTCTTTGTTTTAAACCCACATCATTTTAATGTGAAGTAAACGACAAGTTTACAGCCTAATGTTATTCCCAGTAAATAGCACTCCAGAAGCAACACTGCCATCTTCCACATTAAAATATTATTTTACAATTCTAAAATGGTATAGGAACATATTTAATATCTGGAATTTAAAGTAGTCCTTTATAAATAATGCATGTTTATCTTGTAGATTTTAATGTATATACCATCAATTCTATGTACTTTTGATGTTACAAGGTGACAGATGTGAGTCAGATCTCTTTGCTGCAAAGTGAAAACCAGTTGGGCACAAAAGTATTTACTTTCCCCAGGAAAGCAAGGATAGGCAGGAGCTCTTAACATGACTGCAGCATCTGGTCAGTTCCACAGCTACCAGCTGGGTAGGTTAGATGAACACTGTCCACTGTGAAGTGCAGACAAGGCACATAGGAATGTTGCTACCAAAACACTATCTATCCAAATACAATATATATATGAATATTAAAACTATTAAGTAAGCACAGAGTGGCATCACATATTCAGGAAGGAGCAGAGATTTATGGCATCAGGAAAGCCTAGGGCAGGTCCCTAGGTAAAAGTCTATAGAACCATTAGCAGCTGATTTAAATTAGGGACTAGCTAACCTACCCATTTAGTCTGAAAGGCAGAGGCATTAGATTAACTAAAAGTCAAAAAAGTGAGAAAGGGAAACACGTTCTCAGTAAAGCACAAAACTATGGTGATAAATATTCAGTGCTTCCTCCTTCTCCTCTTTTCTGAAGGTCTTCAAATATTCTTATCATTATGAACTGCTAGGCAAACATCAATCACAAATGGTACAGGTAGACTTAATCTTTCTTAGAGCAAGAGAAGATTAGGTGACATTGAGGTCTTTCCAAATCCTACAGTCTTTGTCTGCACTTTCAGATTCCTCTGCCTCTAAGAGGCTCAGTTCCTTTCCCACCTTGCTCTGTGGAGCTGGCAAGACTTTAGATGACCACCAGATAAGTAAGCAGAAATAATTCTGTAGTCACAAAATTAATATTGACTTTAAAAATATGCTTTTCTAAGACTCCAAGTATTTCTCAAGGTAACTTCATTCTGTTTCCCTTCTGAGATCATCTTCAGTCTTTTCCTTGACTATTGACAACAGTGACCACTCTTTTACTGTCATTTTGATTCAATTTGCCTGCCTCTCAGGACCTCATGAATGTTTTCCATAAATGGTCTAATCCCTACTGCTTCTGCACTGTGACTCCTTGCTTTTTGTTTCGATTACTAAAATTAATTTCTCTCTCCTCACCTCTCTCTCCAGTCTCTCAATCTGTGTAGATTCCAGTACAGACAGAATCTTCAAGAACTCCACCCATCTCCAGCTTCAAAAAATCCCACTGGCTTCTGCATGGTCAAAAACCTTCCAATGTCACAGCAGCGCTCAGGGATTTTAGCCCAACACACATTCCCTCTCCTCACTTTGCCCAAGTTTATCTCCATTTGTCTAACAGCAGCTGACCCTCAGTGCCTTCCTCTGCACTGCCTGCTGCTGAAGCAGCCCTCTTGCGTCTCCAACACCTCATTTCCAGATCTCATTTAATACTACTTGAACATCAGACACTGCATGCAAGAGCACTAAGGGCTCTTTTTACAAAAATATTTTTTTATACAAAATAAACCACAGAATTTACAAACTTATGAAACCATGTAAATAGGGAAAACTGCTTCAGAAAAGTCAAGTCTGAAGCATTTCCTCAAATGACTTCTTGTTTTAAAACAGCTGAGGAATTACTAAAAACTTTTATAATATCTGGAAGAAATCTGACAACAAAGAAATGTTCTAGTCCTCTTTATAAAACGGCTGTTATGTGCCATTTAAAAATGACATAATAATGCATTCATATAGTGCTGCAAGATGGTTAAAATAATGAGCTTTTACAGTGAAATGTGACTGCTTACTTGAAGACTGCACACCTACAAACTGTAGAGAATCTTCTGTCGTAAGTATTATTTTCTAAATACTGATTTACTGCCATTTACTTTGCAGACACACATCTATTTTGTGTATCTGAAACTGTGTGCTGTATGGGGCCATGATCGAATAATACACAGAATAATCAGACCCCTTCCAAAAAGGAAGGACTTTAAAAAAGGTATCCTCTAAAAGAGATAAAAGGAAAGGCATGGGTTAGAATAGTAAGGTAAGTCTGAAAATAGATGGAAATGAAAAGAAAAAAAATATAGTAAATAGGCAAAAACCCAAAAAGAGAAAGACAGCAGAAGTACTGTGGAGAAGCTCAGTGATTTAGTAGTTACTTCATCTGGCAAGATCCAAAGTAAATGACCAGAGAAGGTATTTTGCATCAAAAAAAAGAATGCGCAATGTTTGTTAGAAATGTCTTTGGAATAGCTGTGTTCTTCAGGAATCCTCACTGTAAACACAGGGGTAAAGTTGTTGATTATCAAGTTTTTGTATCTGAGTTTCTTCCCCTTTCTCTAAATACAGTACTCTGTCCAAAAGCAAAAAAAAATCTCAAACCATTCACGTTCAATTCCCCCACTCCCAAAACAAGCAAAATTACCTGTATACTCAAGAAGTGCCAAGAGTATTCGTGCCTTCACCTCTTAAAGAGAAAAGAAAATATATTGAGGTCATGGTTAAAAGTTTTTCACCAACATAATAATGCATTTTCAGATTCTCATTTTATACCAGCTTAACTCCAACTTCTTGTACAGGCAATCCTGATTTACATCTACAAAACAGTAATGAGTCTCTACTTCAAATAGGTTTGAAATTTAAATAGTTTCAAATTTCAATACAACTTGGATGACAGAACAGACATTGAAGTCAACTGTATCAACAGCACAGTCTGGATTCTGAGTGTACTTGAGTATCTCTGTGAAAAGCCAAAACCTTCCCCAAAGGTGACTATGCTCAAAAAAGAAAACATTTAAAGCTGATCTCCATCCGTGCTGTGCATACACTGCAAAAAGAACTGGCAGTGCCTATGCTTCTGAAATGCATGTCCATGGTATCTCAGATACAAGCATCAAAACACTCAGAATTACTGGTTTTGCTTGAAAATTGCCTGAAGATAGGTCTTTGCCTTAGCCTTCTGCCTTCTGGAAAAAAACTTGCAGAGATTAATAACTTCACATCTTGGCGTCTGAAAGTGGCTTAGTAACTGAAAATACCATATAGGGAAACACAGCTTTTATCTGAAGAATTTAGATATATTGAGGCTACTACTTGCAGCTTGTTTTCTACGAGATTTGTTGAATCTCTGAATTCAAAAGCATTTGAGGTATCTATAAATAATTATTTCCTGTTTATGGGAAAAACACAGGACATTGCAACTCTCCTTTATCACTGCTGTAAGTCTGCATTTCAAAATACACCACAGGCAAGAGAGTATTTTTAGGTTATTTGTGTAAGTAGAGACTTACCTGGGGTTATAAGTGAACCTTGGATGTCAACAGTTTGCTTTCCAACAAATTCCAAATGCTATGGAAGTTTCCACCCCTTCTTGCTACATGGCATATGGAAGGAAATAACTCCCTTGCAATTTTGCTTTAGATTATATGACTTGTAATGCAAGATACCTTCAACTCCTTTTATTCTTAGACATTCTTTTGTACTTTTTTTTTTTAAATCATGCTATTCTGCCATTCTGATCTTTGCCAGTAAAGGCTAGATTTTGGTCTTGTTTCTCACATTTGAAAATATTTTTGAAATAAGATTGATTTTTGCACCGCATGGTTTATGATTTAAGTTGAAATACATTTTTTATACCTTTGGCTGAAAGGCTCCTTCACTCTTCCCTTGTAATTTATATTATAATAGATGTGAACTTTCTCAATTGTGTAATATCTCCTGTTTAAACTTAAAAGTGCTGTGCTAGCAAAACAACTGCACTTCCTCATGCAGTTATAGGACTAGCTGACTAGAAATCTGACTTGCTCTAAAATATTTCTTCTTTTGACCAAAAATCTTACTTTTTTTCTTGAGAACAAGCAACTACAGGAATTCCTTCTCCTCTTTGTTCTCTTTATACCCTTCTGTTGTTATGCTGGCTGGCTTTGGTTTTACTTTCTTTCTGAAGGGTCCCTTTCTTTCCATCCATCTTGTTGATTTTCCTGGTTCCTACTCAAGTCATCCCTCAGCTCTTCCTCTTGTGCTTTCCAATTCTCATGTTACATATCTCACATACATCTAGAATCCTGTACCTACATTATTCTTTATTCAACAACTGTTAATTCCTGCCCTGATTACTGCTCTCTCCTTCACAAAAATCAAGCACTCCATCTTCAAAGATAACTTCCCTTTATCTTTATTGGTTTAACAATTTAGTAGGCTCAGTCACTCCAAGAAATAACTTTCATCTTTTCTTTAGTTACTTAGCTCCAGATAAATCCTCATAGAATCCATGTGCTATTTCAGAGAACTCTGCAATTCTGTCAACTTGATTAGCCTTCCAGGGCTGCTTTTCCCTGCAACCATAGAAAACTTTTCTATCTCTAATGACATGGTAATGCCAAGGAAGGTCTGGATGGGTTTTTTTCTGGTGTGTTTGTTTGTTGGGGTTTTTTTGGTTGTTTGTTGTTGTTTTTCTTCTTTTTTTTAATCTGTGCAAACCTTCAGAGCTTTTAAAAATTGCTCACCCAATAGCAATACTAATAAAAAGAAAACTGACAGACCAGAACAATCATCCCCAAGGCATTCTAAGTTTTCCCATTTCTTCATACTTATTAAACAAGGTAAGAATCCTAAGATCTAGGATTTATGTCTCATTTTTGTGGGGCTCCCATGTCTCCTGCTTTAAAGCACTAATCAATACATCTAATACAATGTGGTCCCTTCCAACCTGGTGTTCTATGACACAATGCAACAGAACAATGAGTAAAAAATTACAATAGCCTGTGATATTTTTATGAAAATAAAAATGAGTTGGTTTTCAATAAGGAGATGCATTTACTGAAAGCATTGTTCATTCTTTTAGCGTTCATCAGTAATGATTAAGTACGTTTATAACAATTGCAGGTTTTAGGTGTAAGAATTGTTTTGCCATGGCGAACAAAGCTGTGTCTATGGTCCCCTTTGACTACTTCCTCTAGAACCTGCTAGAAGAGACAAATAGATCTGCTTTCCTCAGTTACTAAAATACTGCCTTTTACTTATAAACAAACATGAAGATTCTCCTAAAATCCCAAGACTTTGTTCAATTTGTTCTCATACGCCCAACTAAGCAGTAAAAATAGGGCCCGTCTTTTGGTTTTTTCTACATCAGGTGAGTAAGAGGGAATCAGGGAGGTAAATCTCTATACCATGTGTTAGGTTTTCAGCCAAACTGCTCAGGGTAATACTAGCGTTTCTCCTACATATCCTGCCCATTTGTGAACACAATGCATAAAGACAAGACTGGAAAGGTGAAAAAAAGAAATGAAGATATGAAGGGAAAATTTAGCCACTAAAGCATTTTTAACCCTGCTGCGTGCTCATCTGATTTCACTTAGATCCGCTGCTGGTTGTGTCTCACATTTAATTTATACAGGCTTAAGCCTGTCTAAATCACAGCAGTCTCCCAAAACTGCCTGAGGGGCACATCTCTGCCCTGAATCTTTTCAACACATATACCTGTCCAAACATGTCTTGGAAACTAAGGCTTGAGAAGCAATTATTCACTTCCATTTTCCTATTTCTCCTTCATGCTATTTGTGCCAGGGAAGCCACAAGAACCTGGGTTTTCAGGTATCCTTTACATCACACCAACTCCTTGGTTTCACAAATCAAAGTTACGATGAAGATGTGGATCATGATTCTCCAGAACACTTGTTAGGAACAAGTATTAGTGATACCAGTTTGAGGGGTGATGATGGTGAAATAGGAACCAAATTAAGGAAAAAAACTACAAGAGAATAGAACGATGTAAAGAGTAATGGTGAATAAAAAAACTAAGGTGATAATTTTACCTATAAACTCATGTACTTGTTTATGAAGATGGCACAAAAGCCAGCTGTCGGAAATCTCTGACAAAAGCTCAGATGCCATAGAGGGAAAGAGAGAGCCAAGAATATTTTAAATGGGCAGACAACTTCTGAGACACAGCGATGAGAGAAAGTAAGGCAGAACGTGTGCTCTCCTTGAATGGCACAAGAATAATGCCTTTTACTGTTTATCTCTCTGAACCACGCACCATTGACAAGCATGACAGCTGCAATAAAGTTAGCTACTATAATTTATTAACAGGGAAAACCTTTTTTAATTCTAATTTCTAAAATACTAGAAAACGCCAACAGTTTTATTGTTTTGTAAACAGCAAGATTCCTTCTGATAAATGTCACCATTACACTAGAGTACCATTGTAAAAAGAGCAGTTTTGTATCATAGAGAGGCAGCAAATCATTTGGACCTTGCTGAAGTCTCCCACAAAATTTTGTGGTAGATTTAAAATTAAATTTAGCTGAGTAACCTCAGCTCAGTACTGAGGGTATGTGGCCAATGTTGAAATGAGTTGAGCATATTAATTCTATCTATGGGTAAACAAGTTCTGTGAAAATGGTATGTTAGGCTTCGCTTCAGAAGGGGCACAATGGACTGTTACAGACACATTTTCATTCTTCTCGAATTGTGAAAGAAAGTGTGATTAATACTTGAATATAATTTGATTTACACCGAAGACAGACCTGTAGAAAAAAGGATTCAAAAATATTTATTCATTTTTCACTCGGTGACAGCCACCATTGAAGTAGAAGATGTACACTTAGTATTGGAGAGTCAACCCACTATGATTGACTCCAAAAACAGGAGATATTCTTGTGGTTGTTTTTACAATTTCCTAACCCAGGGTCTGAAAATATGATTGTATCTGAAACGAGAAATACCAAAAGTCAGAGGAGAAGGAGGAGTTTGTTTGGTTTGGCCAGTTGGTTTTTGGAGGTTTATCTTAATAAAACTATTCACAAAGTTCTTTTCCAGTGATTTGAAATTCAGCAGTTTATGAGACACCATGGAAATTGGCCAACAAAATAAAAGAAGCTAAGCACACACACAAATCATTTAAAGCTTGATCTGACAAGTTTTTGTTCCCATGTAGATTCCTAGTGCAAGTAGTTTCATACAAATAATTTTGCTCATTATTTCTGTTTCTCTATCAAACAGCATGGGAAACAAAGCAGAAGCTATAGGCAAGATTTTCTGGAGAGAAAATCCCAGTGACTTTCTTATGAAGCCATGGAACAGAGCAGAAAAGCCCAGCTCACATTCTCACTTGGTGGTGAAGAGAAGCAGAGTACTAGGGAACTTCTAGACAGTGGTGGGAGTGACGCAGAGCAGGCAGAGTGATCAGGTCAGTTGTGATGGAGTCAGTAAGTGAAAAGCAATAGATGACATTTGGCTTCCCAGCAGAAGAGGGAGTATGATTTTAGTTGGATAATTATTTCAGATCAATGACAGGTAAGAGCAAGACATAGGAGAAAAGATGTCCTGCAGAGTCTTTATCTTTCCATTTAAGATGGTAGAAAAAAAGGGAGTTCAATTTCAAGGAAAGACCCATTTTGGTGTATCAGTCCCACAAAGTTCTGTGACAAATCAGTCAAGCCCACTGGACTTCGCAGCAATTGAAATAACGTTGCACATGCAACATACGGCTCATCTGTTTTCACTTATCAGAAGAGATGATTTTCTCTTTGGTATCCAGAGTCAATAGGGTGAACACAAGACAGATGAGATATACACACCTAACCTTGTTACTAAGCAAACAAAGTCCTGAAATTCAGGCATAAGACTGCACGGTGTTCAGCAAACCTTGCCTTGCAGCAACGTGAAGCAATTGTATCTTTCCCCTTCCCGTCCCCAGGCTCTCTATCATTAAAAAAGCGTTTATTTATGATTGTGTTGTTCTTACTAACCTTCAACAAATTTTCTGATATTCTGGGCAAGGCTCCGGACGCTGCTGGGGAGGTTCCAAGGGTCTTGCTTGATGTGGAGTCGTAGCCTCTTTGGACAGTTAAGCTTTGGTTCCATTTCCTGCTGAAATTCTAAGCAAGGAAGAAAAATAATATTTTT
Source organism: Pampusana beccarii (assembly GCA_013399365.1). NCBI lineage: Eukaryota > Metazoa > Chordata > Aves > Columbiformes > Columbidae > Pampusana > Pampusana beccarii. The sequence continues at coordinate 76,803 of VWYH01010071.1, forward strand.
CTGCTTAAATCTCCTGAGAAAGCCACAGTAAGACATTATTTCTTCCTTAATGTTTTCACAGCTTGAGGTGTGAACTTATTTAACTCTAAAGATGGGTGACAGCCTTCTAAGCTCCCTACGTAGTCAAAGGAGAGAGAGAGCAGCATTCCCAGACATGGTTCTTTCTGAACCAGGTACGTCAGATAGAAGGTGCCTGTCTCCATGGAGTAAGCAGGACCCTGGAACTTTTAGAGGCCAAATTAATTAAATCGGAAAATTAAACTTAAAATTACTTATTGTTTAATCTAGTCTATCTTTCAAATCATTGAAGTGTTCCTTGTACGCTTCATGAAGACGGTGCAGATCAAGAATAAAATATCTGACTTGTTCATATCTTGTGTCTAACTGAACATTTATTATACCACAGAAAGGATAACATTCTGTTGTGCGAGTCTGTCAGGTACTCCAGGTTTTGTAAAACCAGATAATTGGGGTACAGTAACTATGCTCTGTTGACTTCAAGGGACTGTAGCCATTTATAAAAGCAAAAGATCAACCCCCTGGCCATCTAAAATTAGTTTTCCTTGCCAAAAGACATATGCAGGATCAGTGTAATCATAATCAAACCCATTATATATATTAATACAACCTCAGTCTCCCACTGAGCTTTTTTATTTTTTTTTTTTAAAAAGACACTTTTTAAAAAAAAAAAAAGACAACTCAGTTCACTGAAAGAAGTCCTTTGCAGTTTTCATCACAATCTCATGGTTACCACCAGATATCCATTTACACACTTAGACTTCAGCAACTACATGTCAGCAGAGTATCTAAAATTACAGACAGGATTGTTTTGAAAAATCAATAATGCTTATATAAGCACATATTTGGCATAAATATTACTGTGACTATAAATTTGCATTTACAAATCATTTGTAAATTAACTTCACAAATAAAATATCTACCAAAATACTAAAATTGTGGCATTAGTAATAAAATAGATCAGAAATGGCTTCAGTAGCTGAGACAAAAATGTAATAAAAACACCTGCAATATACAGAATCTGTTTCTTGCTTCAAAAACCTTAGCAATCCTACAGTCAGTTCGGAGTCTAAAATTTAAAGCTAACTTTCCAACAAACCCGAAATTTTCAGTTGTGCAATGAAAGCTTAATAAGCCAGTTTGCAACTAAGACCTACTTAGGAAGTATTTCATCAATCATTGCAGAATATGCCAAGATTAAGCAACATCTGTTCTTCAACATCCAGCTCAAGGAGTAGATAGGAGACACATCCATGTAGCCTTCAAGCTGCTTTTTGATTCTCATAGATAGAATTAAATGTTACCTTGGAGGCCTCGACCTGGTGTGAAGTATTTTGTCTGCTCAAAGGCCCTCATCACAGCCGGTCCTTTCAGAAGATTGACAATTGAATCAACCTGTTGGGATCAAGGTTTTCTGAGAAAGATGTTTTTTATAACCACAACTAGAAAGAAATATGGACTACTAAAAAGCAGCTTTGGATTCTTTCTTACCTAATGGCTTTAGTTAAAGTAACAAGCTCAGAAATGTTAGACTAAATCTACGGACCTGTTTAATTTGCAGTTTTGAACTGTTTACAGAAAACTGAAGGAGAAGGAGTAAATACATACCATCCCAGTAAACAGTGGAAAGCAAAAGTAAAAAGAAAAAGAAGTATTTGCTAAAGACATCTTAGCTCAAGGATGGACATTAGTATCAAAGCCAAGAAAAATAATCTCATACTTGACCAAAAAGATGCTCCAAACAGCTATGGAGCTTGTCCTGTTTATCATGGGAGATTCGAACACTTATGGGAAGTTCATCACCTGAAAAATATTTTGAAATGAAAAATTGTTTAGAAGTTTCAGCATATTTTCCAAAACCTTCGTCGCTTAGATAATCTGCTTTGCACACAGACTGATGCGTAGGCTTTCAAGATCATCATAACTGTTCTCCCTACATATTTTGCATTTAGTAGTCACTTGATAATACAGAAATACCTCTTAGAGAAAGGACTATATTCAAAACCCAACGGGACAGAGTCCTGGACAACCCGTCTCTAGAAGACCCCATTCAAGCAGGGGCTTGGACTGGATGTCCCTTCCAACCTTAAACATTCTGTGACCAGAACACATGATTCTTCTATGCTGGAGAACATCCTAAATACCAGACTAAATGGCTAAGTAGTGTGAACCTAATATAGCAAGACCACAAAGTCACTGAAAGGCATTCACCACAAAATTTTTATATGGACTCTATAGACAATTCACAATCTTAATGTTCTTACTAATTAAAGCAATCTGAGATTTTAGTAATTCAACAAAAATACAGGATCCAAGCCCTGTATTTGATATGAAGCTTTTAGTCATTTCCAAAGAGAGTACAAAGAAGGACTCCTAGGTCACTGCCTTCAGTCTCTTGCTCTCTCAGACAAGTGATGCAACCTGAACTCCTGTAAAAGATGTGAAAAATTGAGCTTAAAACTGGTTTTCTTCCTGCAGTGACAGATAAAAAGTAGCCCCTTGATAATTTATAATCCAAATTTATTCACGGTCAATCTAGACTCATTTTTCTTACGTCAGTGATACAATTAAATAGCACTTTTCTCTCCTTGACTTTTTTTTAAGCTCCTTTAGATGTCCTTACAGCAAGTAGTTATAACTCTTCACAGGATTCTAATTGTAATAGATGGAGCACAGTGCCAAAGAGCCTTGATCTGGAGTTAACCAGGTTAGCTTTGGAACTAGAAGAAAATTAAGTTGTCAGGAGAGTGGGAGTTTCACTGAGCAGCATTATTTATCAACTTGAATGCTGTATCTGTGCTTGGCTAGCAGAGATATATTCTTTTAGGCACCTCAGCTGGTACCTCAGCTTGATGCTGCACAAGAGCATATCAGTTCATTTATGCCTAAAGCTGAAGATACAGACCCTAGGTCTCCTCTTTTATTTATGGTTCTTTATGTCCTTCATCATTTTCCTCTGCATCTGCTCAGCTCTGTAAGTACCTATCATTTCTGGAAAGTAGTTGCCTAGAATTACATTATTCAGAAGGCATCTCAGATACCTTGCATAATGTCTTTAATACATTTAATACCAATGGAAAACACAACCTGATACAACCAGAAATAAAATTTGCCTTTTTTATGGCCAAGTCTCACTGGTGGCTCATATTCAACTAATATGCACGGCTCTTTCTTTTCCTAAACCATTCCCAAATGGTAAATTCTCAGCTCAGAGCAAATATTTTTTATTATTAGCCCCTGAGTATATGACCTTCTACTCCAGGCAGTTAAACCCCATCTCATTCCTATTAGCAGCTGCATTTATTTAAATTCAATTTGTCACGGCATAAACAGGAATGTGCTTCTCTGTGGTCTCACATTCCTTCCTACAAACATACAGAGCCGTACCCTGCCGTCTGGGTGCTGACGCAGGCCTGGAGAGCATTCCACACTCACCTGAAATGCTCCCTACTCCGTGCAACACAAAGCACTGCTAAGGTCAAGGCATCAATATGGTTAAAAGCAGTGACTCTAAGAGCTCTGACTAATTCAGGCTATTCTCAGAGAAGCTGGAACGTCAGCTCTCTTTCACAGAAGGACTTAAGTGCATCACTAACTAGGCAGAAGCAAAATGATACACTTCTGTTACCAAGGAGGATACTTCTTTTTTGGTTTTAATAACAAAACTACCAGGCAAATGAAAATAATAAAACAGAATAAAAGGAACATATGACAGATTCATGTCTGACTTTTCTAGACATACCTGAATCCATTTCATCACTGTGAAAATAAGAACTGCACTGGCTGCTACAAATGCTGGTGAATGAGGCAATGGAGTTCCTGTTGCTGTTGCAATCGCTTGGGGGAAAAAAGAAAAAAAGAAAAACAAAACAAAACAAAAACAAAAACCACAAAACAACAACAACAAAAAACAAACACAAAACAAACAAACAAAAAGAAATGAGGTCATGTCCTTTAATACAGGCTCTATATCGAAGTTATGGAAACTCTTTCTCTTTTCCACTTTAATTATGAGATGGTCTGTACAATTCTTCATCAACAATAAAGATCCCTGTACTTAGGGTATCATGTAATTTGAAATCCTGGTAGCATGCAGAAGACCAGATTCCCAGAACGGGTGATTCAATTGTCTCCCTTCCCCTTGCATGTGAACAAGAACTTGCAGAACGATAAAATACCCCTTCAATGCAAACCAACCAACTTTTCTTACACAAAGGAGAGTTTTCGAAACTGTGGCATCAAATGTTTTAGCAACTCCACATTTACATTCTGTACTCCTAGTCCATAGCTAATACAAATTATTAAATAGTCTGCTTTATTACTTTCAAACTAGAGTCCATACCAGGTTTAAAATAGACTCAATCCATTTCAGTAGCAACAAAATTCAAATTAAAAACTGTATTTCCCTGCCAGTCAAAATATTTATTATGACCTCATCTCTTCCAGTTTTTCATTTTGTTAGAGGTGTACAGACATTTGTATCTGTAACTTCAGGAAAAAACTTCTATGAATACAAAATGTAACTCACATCTATCTATAGTAAAGAGGTTTGGGGATTAAAACGTGTATTTTTCTTCTGCTCATTTTTCTGCTGTAGATACTACACTAATTCACCTCATCTTCGCCCTCAAAAATTAATTGCTCTGTACAGAACATATACAGAGAACATACCTACTTCCAAAGCACAAACAGAATAAAACACAGTCTTCCGTACTAAAACTCCTGTGACAATAAATTTGAATTCAAAGTCTTCAACAGAGTTATTTAGCCACTTCACAATGATTGCTTAGTTTCCATGCAGGAAATGCTTAAGTAATTATCCAGCAGAGGGAGACTTAAACCAAATGAATATGAGATAATGCAGAAGTATACCTGAAGGATATTTATGTATAATGATCTGGTTTTTGTTTTATGAATTGAGCATACACATTCCCCAAGATACACACATCTATATTTTACATATTATGCTGCAGGTATACATGTACCCCCTACTTGTTTTCTTTATTTTTGTAAATATAGAAGTGATCTTTACCAGTTTTGGCATACTGACTTACATTTCCTGGCTAAGTTATATGTTCTGGACTTGTAGCCAACCACATAAATGAACGGGGAAAATTTATAAATGAAGCAGTATGATACATAATTACAGTCATATCCATTAAGATATCAGTAACAACGTGTTCCTAGCAGACGGTCAACAGTCCCAAGGAGTATTAAGAATCTCTGGCTGGATATTAAGAAATGTTCTCTAACTAACTCTATTCACTTATTAAAGTCTCCAAAGGGAAGATGAAGGTTATTTCAAACTGGATTGTGCAAAGCATGAGAAAAAAACCACAGGAAAATTAGAAACAGATTAGATGTACTAGCTATATCATACTGCATTTTTGTTGTGTTATATGGTAAGGTTTATAATGAGACCGTACAACACAAAATGAGAGCACTCTAATGGATTAAACTAGCCTACTAGCTCTAGTAGTATTATGGGATCTGGAGATTTTAAGTATTGCCTAATGTAATTATTTAAGCAAAGAAACAAAAAAATCCAGCCTCACTCCAACAATTGTTCTAAATTCACAGATTTTGATTATTCTGCATATGGAACCCTGGATTTTCTGATTCCTAAACAACCACAGTGGACTATATGTGACTGGAATCAGAAAAAATAAAATATTTTAAACTAAGAGACACTCATGTCTTAAGTCACACCTTCTACCTCCACACACAAGTCTTGTGCCAACTGGGTAACTTCCCAACTGGAGCAAGCACAGGCCACTGGAGCAGCTCCTGGACAGCCAGTTTGACACATCAGGGATGTACAGAAAACCCCAAACACACTTCAGCACTTTGCTTGTGTGTTCGCCATGGTTAGAACAAGATGGACAGATTCTGTGCAAATTATCTCTACATTTATTTCTGTTCAAATTTATACATATATTTCTGTTTCTACCCTGACAAAAAGTTCCTATCTACCATGCTACAGTAATCAAATATTAGCTTATGAAAGAGATCTCAGCAACACAGCATTCTGTGGAAAAATGATGACCCTACTGAGATTCTACTTTCTGAGCATAATAATGAACCACGATAATGAACAAATAATGAAGCCCTGTTTTACTTGCAGCTAAAATTTTAATTTAGATTTTGTATCATGTAGTTAACCAATTCTCTTTAAGCAGCAGAAGAGAATCCTTGTAAGACCTATGCTTGCTACAACTACCCCTTCCTTTTCAAAATACTATCTATTTTTATTCACCAGAAACATGATGCATTATGAATTCTAGAGATGAGATGATGCTACAATATTTAGAGTGGAAGAAGGTGCAGGATATATGTTGAGAAACAGGTATTTTTTGTTATTTAGATCATCAAAAGTGATGGCTCTAGCATCTTGCTTTCCATAGCAGATATTTGGTTTGTTGTTGGGGAACACAGTAACAGAAATTATTTCTGCTTTTTTTTAAGACGGGTAATCTAAAGCAAAGCTTTACAGCTCTGGTTGTGATATCCTACAAAGCTGAGGGACACTAAGATCTCGTAACTAATCTCTACTCATGAAGGAGTTTATTTTACACATCTTGTAACACATTTTGATGCCAGTTACTCCTCTGTTAGAAATTTCAGATGTCATAATCATATTCTGATAGTCTTCATAGCCACTTGACAGTCTAAAAACTCACAGATTTCTTTCAGTTGACAAAAATATTATTAGTAAAGTTACCTGTAAGAATCTCTGTTGCTGATGGTATCATGACCAGAATCTTCTTGTTCATCACCTGTCACACTGAAACAGACTTTCTTCCCATTCCTTTCCCCCTTTTCATTATCACTGTCTGCTGGTACTAAAGGCTCCGGCGTTTTACGTTCTGATTTGGGAGAATATGTTATTGAAGAAAGAAGGCTGCGAGACAAACAAAGAAAATAATGTTTTATACAGTGAGCTAAGGACAGGAGAACATTTCTCATCAATGTCCTTCACCTATAATTCTACAATATGTGAAGGGAACATCTTAATTCAGCCCATACCTATTTGAAACAAGGGAATAAAGTGACACATTCCACTCTTAAAACCCGTAACAGTGAAACCCACTAGCATTACTAAATACCCAGTCCAGTATGAAGGCAATGATTCTGGCTGGGGAAAAACTAACAGCACATCCTTGAACACTTGGGGTCAAATTTTAAATTAACTACTTTTAAACAAGAACCACATACTTCTCAGTACAAATAAAAAAAAATCAAAGAAACTGTATCTCTGTGAAAAGCCTATATTTTATCAATTATTACTGCACCAGACATGCCAGCCTGCAACGTGAGCTATTTTACTACAGCATTTTAAGAATATTTATTAACATATCTGTGTATTTCCTGATATTCAAAGCATCTGAGCCACTTGCACTAGTAAACGTGATGATTAATCTACAAGCTTCTGTGACGAACACAAAAGTGAAATCCAGTCAAAAAGAGAAAGCAGTGCAGACTGCTACCTTTAGAATATACACAAGTACTGGAAGCAAAAGATGCATATACTTGGGTGATTAACTCATTGAGATGTTCTAATTTACTTTCAAGATCAGAACAGCTATAATGGGCAATTGTCCTTTAATTCCTATTATTCAAGCACTCCATTAGAATGACATTTTGAAACTAAAATTTGGATTTGAGAGGCAGCATTTTTCTTGAAAAAAACTACCTGAAATCAGAAGACATGGAATTTAGATTTTGCACTTGGACATGATAGCAGGGTTTTACTGTAGGAGCTGTCAGAATGGTCAACTGGCAAACTTTCTACCAAATACATGGTAGGATTCAAACATGTTAGGTCTTTTTGTTACACATAGTTCTTCTTTCTGAAGCGAAACTAACACAAGACGCATATCTTTTGTGAACAAAAATGCTGCCCTAATTGTTTTTAAAGGGTTGCACTCAGAATTCCTTCCTTTACTCTTATTTCTCGACGCACGTATTAGCACTGCTGCATTATGCAAGGGAGGAATTCTTATTTTAAGTGATTTAGAGCTCCATCTTAATTTTGTGGGGACCTGCCAGCCGAAGTAATCAATTCTTAATCCCAACAAAGTTAAGTTTGTTCAGATACAGTTACATCAGTACTGAGTTATCAAGTACTCTACCAGATAACAAACTGGTCACCTTGAAAGCAGAAGTTTCTGGACTCAGAGCAGTGACTTCTTGCATACAAAACACGTGTTCAATACCATGTTCAACTATAATGTTTTTGAGTATACGCAAATCATCTCCTGACTCTCAGGAATGGACAGAGTTTTAAGAAAAAAATTAAGAAACCATGTACTTTGGAAATGCAATTGGGTAGATTATCCCTATAATGCTGTCTGTTGACTGTATAGCAATGAATACATACCAGAAATGGTGTACCAAGCTCGGTTTCATTGAATTTATGACCTCATAGACGTTAGCATAGGGTTTGACATTAACTTTAGGGAAATAAGGATGATAATCAAAGCTTTTTAACAAATCCTTTCATCATTTCCGCATAACTTCCTCTGGCTAAAATCTAATAGATATATATTTATCCTATACACAGGAAAAGGTACTGATCTGAACTGCAACTGAAATATAGAAAAACTGTACAGAATGTTGACCTCAGAAAATCAGTTCTTCATACTTGTAAAACTTATTTTCTGAGTATGAAAAAATAAAAAAGGTTCAAAAATAAATTAGACAAATTCACGGCATACCATTCTAACAGTGCTCTTAAAACAAAAGGTCCATTCCAATAAGACCTTTTAGCACTGCCTGCTGGAAGATGAGGTGAGGTAAGGACAAGAATTAATCTATACTATTGATTTTTCTTGTGTTCCCATTATCATCCACTTCTAGGAAAACAAAAATGGGCTATGGGCAGATCCATTCTGGTATCTTCTTGTGGATTTTTTTTTGTTGTTGCAAGAAAATAATCAAGAGTAAGAAACAAGCATAATGAACTACAATTTCAACTCCTGAAAATATCTTCCCCTGAGTAATTATTTGCAAAGACACAGACAGGCTATTATATCCTCTTCTTTTATGTGACTGTTCAGTCACTGCTGCCAAGATCTCAGTAAAAGACTGATGAAGGGAGCTGGAGCTTTTCCTAAGGGAGCTTTTCTGTTTCTCTCAGCAGGCAGGCTCTTTTTCTAAGGAAATTTTTTTTTTGCTGAACTACCATGAACGAAAACTGAAACTTTGGGTAACAGAGTTCTGGAGCTGGTAGCTCTTGAGGGCACTGAACTGCTCTTGCAAACCTAGTTCAGGGAGTCTAAAACACACAAACCAAAACCTGGATGAAAAAAAAAAAAATCTTATATATACTTTTATTTTTCTTCAAGAGTTTTGTTTTTTCTTCGTAAACACAGCACATGCACATTATATCTTCTTTGGAGTTGGGTCAGCCCCAAACAAAATTATCTTAGATGCTTATCTCTCATAGGATAAATATGTGAATGAGTAGTCACTAACAGCTAGAAAGTCCCCATAACTCTGAAGAAAATTTCCATGAAACCAGAAATTTGAGTCTTGACCAAAACAATCTTCACATGTGGAATTAATCCTATATGTAACCCAAATCAAGACAATCCTAGAAGTATGTCAGAAACAAACACAACCTGCTGTGGTCAGGGAAAGCATTAAAAACTGATAGCCACAGGCAGTAACAAAAAAACCTATGCAACCTGTAACTGCTTTGCTTCTTCCTCACCCCACAGAGACTCAGAAAATTTTCAAGCCTCTTGTATACTCACAAGAGACATCTCTCCAAAAAGCATCTGGGACCATGGGAGCACACAGAGTGCATGTGAACCAAGAAACAGCATAGTCACCAGGGACTAAAAAAAACTTGAAGGACTTATCTCTGTATAACACCTGGAATCAATGGTTGGTATCTGGCAATGGAACTAAAGAAGTACTGGGATACTATTAAACTACTTCAATGAGGAGTCAATGGAACTTCGAAAGGCTGTGGAAAGGGGATGTGTGTATTTTTTTGCATCTCTCTCTCTCCATCATTACTGTATTTCTTACACAACTCTATCTCATCAACAAACCGTGACAAAAGTTACTATGAAGATAACGTTAGGAGCACACAGCGTTCTCTTAGACATCCCCTTCCCATAATACTCCAGCTCTCACAGACCTGCTTCACCTGCAGACAAGGAGAAACACTCGTTTTTCAGTTCACTTTCATTCACTAACAGATAGGAGAGGTTGGGCAGATAACACTGCCCCCAGATTTTGGGAGTTGAGAGAGAGACCACTACTGACCTCAACACAGAGCTGAGACATCTATAATAGTAACAGGAAAGAACAACGTTCTGTCAACAGTCCTGTTATACAGGGTACGAAACAGTCATTTAGTAGCCCAATTTTTCTATCATTCAGTAACATATAAATTTAGAATTGTCATGTTCATATTTTCTGTCCTGAGAAAATCATCATAATGACAATTGCTTATAATGATTAACCTATTTTATTACTCTGTCTTTTGCTTCTTACTAGTCCTAACTTTTCTCTCAAGAGTTAATTAGCAGCTGTAACTGTGTTCTAATAGAACACACCATGTACTGCTGACCTGCTCACACCCAGCTTCCCTGTTCAGCACTTCTAAGTACTATAGGTCCCTTGGCTGTCCTGTTTCCTGTACAGAACCACTTTCCTCCACAGTAATTATGCTCTGGCACTCCACTCAAAGTCTGTGAGGAATAAAGCCCAAAAATCTCAGTCTTACAAACAGCAAAAGGTAAATTTTTGAAATGTATGAGGGGGAAAAAAGTGAACCCCTGTAGTTACTGGCACAACTGTGCAACTCAAAATTAATATCTGTGCGTAGAGATATATATATGTATACACCTGTACACACAGTAAATATGTGTGTGTGTATTCATGTATACATGTGCATGAAAAAAAGGCTCAGAACTTCCTGTGCTTTTGCATCGTGGGCTCTAGGGAGCGAAAAGGAAAGGTGTGGCAGACTGGTAACTGGAACTTCCTGAAACATTGACTGAACTTCCATATATAATTTTCTGACTTCCTTGAGGAAGAATGACAAGACAGGCTTTACAGTCAGTCATTTTTAAGTGCACCCAAGCACTGAAATTACGTTCAATGTAATTAACATCCTCAGCATGATACTTAGCAGAACTACGTAAAGGCACAGAAAACATTTTCTTTAAAAAATCTGAGGACACTCTTACTTTCTTTCCTATTGCAGTACATAATACGACTTATTACTGTGTAACGATTACATTAATATTAGAAGAGTATGAAAAAATCCCCACTCTGAAATAGCTATGAAAGGACAAATCACTGTACAGTCATCAAAATAACAGGAGAAGCAGTGATACACCACTTTTCCACACTGGAGATCACGAAACATTGGCTTTTAAACTCAAAAATTACGTTATTTGTATTTCCGAAATGAATAATTTCTGACATTTGCATTACATACAGTATCTTTCGAAACTGAAAGACCTATCATCCTTCTTCATCTTCAACCCAGCACAGCAAATAGCCTAGCAGTCAACCCTCTTAGCTCACAAATGGAAAAGCCAGTTTTAAATCTGTCTCCTGAATTAGGACAAACTGTGATGAGACCCTGGGTCTCCCACATTCAAGCTAAGTGTCCTAATCACTCAAGAGTAGCTCTCCCTAGATCCATAGTTCTTCATTAAGGCCAATTTGGTTTTGGAAAATGTCCAACAAATTAAAATCCTCCTATGCATGAAAACGCCTTACTTGCAAAGTCATCTCCGGACTATTCAGCAATACCTGAAGAGTTCAATAAAAGCTATTTTTATACCTCTTCCCTTTGTTTCCATTCCTACTGAAATTTTAGATGATATGTGGGCCTCCTATTTGCCTTGTCTCAAAATAATTACCATTTCCACATTCGAGAGAAAAGCTACAAACTGAAGTGGGGAAAAAAAAATCAGGGATGCTAGGGGAAAAGAACAAAATATAATATTACCTACACCGAAATTCTTTGCCTTAATTGTGTCTGAACCCAACAGATCTTACACTAAACAAAAGCGACTCCCAGATGTATCAGTACCCTAAATGGAAAAATTAAAGGCAGGTCTAGAAGGTAACATTTACTTACTCATCTATTTGACAGACACATGTTTCCATCTCTTTCAGTGCAGCTTGTAATTTGAACAGCAATTTTTGATAGACATCTTGTGTTTCTAAATCTTCTTCCTTTAAGAGGTACCTCAGACCATGGCCCTCTTGCTGACCAAGAGACTGTCCTGAAGGAGCAGCCATAGTAGTAATGGTATGTTGGACATAGATCATGGGATGCAGTTTACCTGGGAATCATCCAAATACATTACATCATTATCTTTTTTGCAACATACATTTTGAAGCTCATAAAATACCCAACAGACAGTGAACTTTCTTCCTGCTTAAAGCTTCACGTAATGATTTAATTTTGCATTTTGTTTTGCATATCAAAGTCAAACTATTTAAGGAAAAAGTTACTGTGAAATTATGACTAGCCTTTATTATGCTTCAAAATAAACCTAAGTATTGAAAACAGGGGGATTTCATAAAGCCTTGTCCTTAATTTTAATATTTGGGACATAAACCTAAACCAGTTATCTTTTAAGATTCTGTATCAGAAGCACTGGAAGTAGTTCTTTCAAGTGCAATGGACTTACCTTGATCAGTGTTCTTATTCTCCTTTTCATGGGAAGAATGTTTTCTGCTGTCTAACTGTACACCAAAGGCACTACCAAGGGAAGTTGAGGTTTTAGGGTAAGACACTTCCATCACATTGATATGGCAATTGGTTGGACAGAAATCACTGCTGTGAAGAGGCGAAATCTTTGACTTAGCTTGTTTGAAGGTGGGCCAAGCTCTGTTTTTTAATACTCTTGAAAACTAGAAGGGGGAAAGAAAACAAAATTTTTATTAACAGCTTTTGATGTGTCAGCGCGTGGCTGACAAAACTTGTGTACCTGACTAGAAAATGGAAGTATAAAATATTTCAGGCAACCTTGACTTCAAACATCTTGACTTCATAATTCCATCTTCCTCCATAAGGGAAAGAAAAAATATTTTTCATTTTATATTTCTGAGAGGTTGGGTTTTGAAGCAAATTATATTTACAATTGTAATTAGCCTTGTAACAAGGAAATATAATTTATTTTCATTGCAACATAGTAAAATACTAAGTGTTTTCCTGGTGAGAAAGTCTGGAAATGCTCTGTGATCTAGTGCTGTACTACACAACATTTATAAACATCTGCTGACACAGATGTTTTCAAGTCGATGTCTTGCAAAAAAAAAATCTTAGATTTTTACCTGAAGCTATAATAAAGACAGAATTGGAAGCTATGAATTATGAATTTCATCTTCAAGAAGGATTAAGTCCTTCCTAATGGTTTCCTGGGCTGCATTAGGAGAGCTGTTGTCAGCACATGGAAGGAGGTGATCCTGCCCCTCTACTCAGCACTGATGAGGCCACACCTGGAGTGCTGGGTCCAGTTCTGGGCTCCCCAGAAACAGAGACACACGGGCACACTGGAGAGCCCAGCTAAGGGCCACCAAGATGGTTAAGGGACCGGATGATCTCTCCTGCGAGGAAAGGCTGAGAGAGCTGGGATGACTGTTCAGCCTGGAGAAGGCTCAGGGGGATCTCATCAGTGTATTCAAACACCTGAAGGGAGGGGGCAAAGAGGATGGAGGCAGGTTCTTCTCAGTGCTGCCCAGAGCCAGAGGCAATGGGCACAAACTGAAACACGAAAAGTTCCCTCTGAACATCAGGAAACACTTTTTCACTGTGAGGGTGACCAAGCACTGCCACAGGTTGCCCGGAGAGGTTGTTGGATTTTCCTCCTAAGAGATACTCAAGTGCCATCTGGACACATTTCTGGGGCAACCATTTCTAGGTGGCTCTGCCTGAGCAGGAGTTTTGGACAAGACCTTCGGAAGTCCCTCTCAGCTTCAACCATTCTGTGATTTTGAGTGATTCTGTGAAGCTAATAAACGTTAGAGTATAAAAACTGCAAATACCATATTTTACAGACTTTGCTGCTCCACTACCTCTTTTCTCCCCCATTGTATCAGCTCAGCAATGACGAAAATGTTTTATGGTGTAATTCTAATACAGTGCTTAGCCACATCTCCTTCACTATAACATCCAAAATTTTGTGCACACTCTTGACCAGCCTTAGACTTATGGGTTTTTTAAGGTGGGCTGACTGACTGAACTGTACTAAATTCGGACACTTAAAAATACACCTATTTTAGAATTACAGAAGTCATGAGATCAAGCTCTCCCACTGGAGAAGAGACTTGTCAGTCCCAAGTAGGATTTTTGTCAAAATACGTCCTTTCCACTGCCGTTTGTCGTTAGGGGAAATTTTTTTCTGGAAAAGACACAATCAGTTCCAAGTCCCTGGTGTTCTAATCACAGTATCTGTCCTGTCAAAACAATGCACAGACCTGCCCCAGATACGGAGCATAGCTTACACATAAGATTATTTTCGAAGTTAATTTGCAATGTTCCCTCTCTAATAAATATCAGTACAAATTCAGTCAGTCAAGTTTTGACTAACACTTGAGTTGAACAAAGGTACGTCCCTTCTGAGTAACAACAGGTTTTTGTGCTAGGATTTAAATTTCTGCCTATTTTGGTGTCATATTACTTCAGCCTGATGAACATTTGACTGATTAATAACATTTAAATATTTATATCAGAATAAGATCTGGAAGGTTACAAAAAATCCAATTATGTAATTGTTCGAAGGCTGAAGAATGTACAAATAGTTAAGAAGGGCACTAAGGACATTCGGTGATGAAAATGTTCTTGCAAGCAGTACATATTTCACATCTCAATCTCCCACACATCCTGCTCCAGAGAGACCAAATGCCTGGCTACGATTTAATCAGGTCATAAGTCAGGCCTAAAATCTTTTTCATATATGTGTTCAGAAACATCTGGGACTCATGGCACTGGACTCTAGGTCTATTATGAGCAAAATGTTCTGATAATAATAATAGTAGGAACTGCAGAAATCTACAGGGTTTCTATTTATAGAACTCAAACTTTCACAGTGAAACCAGGAACCAAGCTGGGCTCAGGCGCTCTGAACGTCTCCTGTAACTATGGTTACCCTCACCTTGCCAAGAAAACGACATATCTGTTCCTGAAATTCATTGCATTACTAATTGTCATTAAAAGCTGTAACTGCGAAACTCCTGATTTTTGAGCAGATGAGCTCGGAAGTGCAGTTTGTATCAGCAAGATCTCCTTCTAGACAGTATAAGCACTATGAAAACTTCCCCGAGGCTGTTTGTTTCATATCCAGAATAATACAATAAAATTTCATATATCTTCTTGGCCTACTGTGAAGAGACTGTAGATCATGCTCAAATTTTTTGGCTATGGGAAAAGTAAACTACCTACACATTACTTGAACTGTAAATACACTATTATTAATGTTAAAACTAATAATTTTTAAAGAGATATTTTGAATTTTAACTCAATAGAAAACACAGATGAATATAATTCAGGCAAACAACTGACAGATCAGATGTTTGGTACCGCAGTATCAGAATCCTTTTGATGTCTCCTTCTGTTACTCAGCTCCTCAGTTTATTCAATTTCTTGTCAGAGAAGGCCCTGAAAAGTCTTTGGAAAACCACTTTTTGGCGTTCATCCTACTGAAGATACAGGTTTTCCTTACAGTTTTCCCTCCTTTTCTTTGAAAAATAAGAAAACAATACCTGTTCTTTTCCATGCAACTTTTAGAACTGTGTGAAGCTTCTACACTGAACCTCTTTTTCCTTTTTTTTCCTTTCAATTTTTTGCATACTAACTCCCAGAACAGAGCAGTTTGTAAACGTCCAACTCAGATCCCAACTGAGATAAGATAGGGCAAAGCCAGTTCTTTGTTACCATTTTGGGCCTACTTAAAACTAGTTCCAACCCCCAAGAACAAGCTTGTATGGGAGAGGAACCAGAAGCCAAAATGAGAACATAAGTTTGCATTAACAAACTTGCAAATGGTTGATGCATTTATGCCCTGCTTAGCAAAACAACTATAGAGAAATACACTGACTGCAATTAGAGGTCATACTTTATTCATTCACATCTCATTAATTTAGATGTTAGCTGTACGAAAATCAGCACTTTCTCCTTTTTTCTTTGCTACATGTTTTATTAACCCGAGTTAATCTAACAATTTACAGAGCTATTACTATTAATAGTCTTGCTAGAAAAAGTCATACCAATTTGAAGCACATAAAAGATGAATAAAAGAGTAACAATTCGGTATTTAAAATTAAGATGCATTAGAAGGAAAAAAAACAATTCAGCTGTTATTGCCTCATTTTGGTTAACATCTGCAAATTCACTAGAGTATTGGTTTAAGGCATTTACAAGAATGCTGGGCCTTCTGTGGGAAATACGCAGTTGATTGTATCTGCAACTGAAGACAGCAAACAAGTAAGGATACAATATACCCAGTGTCTAAATAAGGGATAATAAAGAGCACAGTTTGAAAAGAATTATTGCAGTTACTCAGTTTAGGCATCGACACCTCAAAATAGCTAAACTTTCAGCCATATTTTTGTCATTGCAATAGACATTTTGAAGAGTTATTCAAACTGTACCACATTCCCTTGTTTTTCCCTTAAAAGACAAATATCACCAAGCTTAGGACATGCAGGTTGTACCTTTTTATAACTAGAGATTCTTCGGTAGATATGCTCAATTTTCTCACTGCAGATGACACTGAATTTACTTTGAAGCTCAGTGGGGATCACTTCATTTAAGGAATTGAGGCTGTTGCAATTCTGCACAAAATGTTCATCACTTTTTGCCAGTGCTTCAAGAATCTAAGATAACAAAAACAAAAGCAGTATGTTATGAAATAATACAACTAAGATAACTCCTTACTTAATATCCCTTAGAATTAAAGCTGAAAAGCCTGATAATCAGCTGCCTTTTAACATTACAGGCAATGCTGCATAACGACAATTAATGAAACTCGGGAAGCAAAGAGGTTTCTTTAAATCTATTCCCTGCATAAGTTATACCTATAATAAGCACTTTTATTTGACTTCTCATGACATTGTCTGATAATGAATTTACTACTAATTTCCTACTAATGTAACCACTATGGCTCCTCTGAAATACATTATCTGCCGTATTTACTCGAAGAGCACATATTATGCAAAGCTGATGAATGAATTCACTACTTGTAGCAAAACTTTGGTTTTGCAGTAAAAGTGACACTAACACATTAAAAAAGCATAGAAGAAAACTCAGTGCTATCCTCTTATATATTCTTCATATATAAATGGGAGATAGGGAACAGAGGAAGCTATACTGCCCAACTGCCCAGCAAAGACTCAAGTTTTCCTACGACAGAAGTACCACCAGCAAATGATGATGATAGAGAACTGGAAAAAAAAAAAGGGCATGTTGAAGAGGTGAGAGTAGGATACAGCCCTGGTTTTGGAGTTGGAGCTACATTTCAGGCGTTGAAATTCCCTGTGTTAGGGAACTTGGAAGATGCCTACTGCTGGTTGGGTCCAACTCTGAAGATGTGTTTGAAAAACACACCCAAAATCACTTTCTAAGAGAGGCACCCAAAATCCAGATTAAGGCCCTGAAAGAAGAAAAGAGCTACTAAAAGTGGTCTGGACAAACAACACATACAGTATGACTCCATCGTGGGACTTAAGTCTGTAATTCACTTCTGTTACAATTCATTATTATACTATCCACCATCACAGACATAATACACAATTTATAAACTTGACCAAGGAGTTTAGAAAAACATGACAACATACAGAAATTTTTAAAGTGCAAAATCTGACGTTTTTACGATGTCACAGATTAAAAAGTAGTAGATCTTGAGATATTTTTTTTCTCAGGTCCCCAGCAGGATGAATTAAGGAAAGTCTTCAACTCTTCTGCTACAGGGTTTAATTACTGCATTAAAACATCCCAGTCACTTTGGTCATACTTCTAAGTTTCCTTTACGTCAGGTTTAATTAATAATAGAAACACGAATAATTCAGGTGAGGTTTTTTGCAGTTGTATATTAAAATAAGTGCATTCATAAGCAGTAACTTCTGCAGCACAACTTTGGACGCTTTCTCATCATAACAACTAGCACAAAGATTTGCACAATACAGGAAAGCAGTCTGGGATTACTTCACTCCCCTACTACATATGATGCAAACTAGAGATGTTTAAAAATGCAAAGTACGAATAAATACACGGCAAAGAAAGAAGCATATGGAGAGAAGGATAAGACCCCACTGAACGCACAGAGAAGTTTACGTTTAGAGTATTTAAAACAATTTGTAGACAGTTATATTTGATGAAACGCCACTACAATTTGTACTATTGCCTTTGAGCTAAGGGACCTTCCTTTTCTACCAGTGGACGTTTTGTAGCCATTTAGACCACTATCACTTGATATAAACTTTATATTATTCTAACATAGTCACATTACATTCCCTTATTGTTTTTTAATAATTTCTAAGCATTTAATTAGCCAGCCTAAACACTAAGGGTGATGACACTGCACTATTTAAGGCCAGAATCAGTGTGCTGAAAGTACTTCTTTACTTAACTACTCCATATAGAGCAATGGAAAAATATTTCATAAGCCATTAGAAAACAATACATTAAACGTTTTACATTAAATTGTGATTACAACAAGAATTAACATCTTTCAGGTCGATGACCTGAAGCACTAACTAGACCAGATCTCGCAAATCTCATTGCGTTTATGCATGAAGTTACTCCCCTGTCTGTCAACTTGACCTGCTCCAAAGTGAAGGCAGGGAAAAGAAAGAGGTGCCCATGCCTCATTCATTTCAATAAGTGACCAGTACTTTAGTTTATACTTCTGATGGAAGATCAACAGAAAAAGAAATGTGCAGCTATCAATGCACTCCCCAAAATTTAGGCTTTCAGACTTTAAGTGTACTTTGTTAGCATGCATATGTGTGTGCAAAGATAAAAACAAACTTAGTAAAAATGATATGACTACATTATTTATCAGTTTGACTCAGACGACGACCAGATATATATATATTAAAAAATTCACATCCCCTTCAGAGCAATCACAGATTTTGCCATTTGGAAATATCCACAAAACAAAAATTCTGAAGTAAACTCTGAAGTTACACTTGTATTTTTTTCTTCCTCTGTGATACCACCAATATATGTACAGGTTTATTTAACTTTCAGACATAAAAAAGATCAGTGTTGCGCTACTCCTTTTACTGAAACAAATTCTGAAAGTGGCACATACAGTTCTGCTGAGATTAAGTAACTTTTGGAAACTACAGCCTACCTTCACCAAGTTTTGACATTTCAGTGAGTCTTTGACTTTCTTTCAAATTTAGTCGATAATTAAGAAAAAGGAGAGAGAGGCTGGAGGAATGGAAGACTTTCAAGTTCTCTAACATCTTTTCAGTTCAGAGGCTCAATTTATAACCACACCATAACTTCGTTTGCCTCCTGAGTACACAATCATCCTTCAAAATGTCAGAGGGATAAAGGTGACCAAATAAAAGGTATTAAATACATATAATCCTAAGAATAAGCAAAAGACAGAAGTTGCTCCACTGGTATTAAGCATAATAAGAATTAATACATACAAAACTTGCTTCATACCTTTGCAGTCAAGCTGAAAAACCCCTTTGGTTCAATCATCTTTTCTAACACGTGGCACTTTATTCCAGCTGTGCTGTCATACTCATAAACTACTCCATACTCCAGATGAACATTGTCAACAGTCAAACTCACATGATCTTTCTTCCCATCAATTATTGCCATGGTGTTAAATTTGTCAATTACCTCTAGAATAAAGAAAAGAACACGAATCAGTTGAGGAGGGTTGGCCATTGAACTGAAAAGGACATGGGCATACGTTCTAGAAACAGGTATTTCAAATCATTCTATTTAAAAAGCACTCATCAAAAACCCCAGCTACCAGCCGAATGACTTAAAAATCAGAACACCAGTAGGTTTATGGATGCTAAAATACTAGATTGCTGAAGACACATGAGCAGACAAGTCACTGCAGTCTCTCTTGACATACAGTTATTGTAGTGGACAAATTCAATTTCATCTATAATCAGAGAACTAAAAAAGCAACAAAAAAAGGGAAAACTCAGAACGTCTAAATAAACTACAAGAAAATGACCATGAAAAGTGTCAACATTCAGAAATGAAAGCACAATATCAGCATTTACCCAGAGAACATAAATACAGTTCACACGTTAAGTGTCTCTTTAATCACCATGATGCATATGAATGCAGCTTTATCTAAATGTTAATTGCCTGAAAATAATCTGAAGGATAGCTGATTTCTTATGCAGTAGTGACTAACACATCTAATTTAGCCTTAAATTATTACTAGTGGTGAAAATAAATCAGGTAATTCCTAGTATTATCTATTCTATGAATGAAAATTGAACAGATTTTCCCTTAAGTGTTCACAGCAGCTTTTTCTGAAAATGGGAAGTAAAATAATTTTCAGAGAACAGCATGTTAAATTTACATCTTCAGAATACATAAAAAACCAACTGCTTATGTAAATCACATCTTACAGTCTGCTTGCAATTTCCTTTCTGAAAACAAAACCACTGCCTGTATTTTCCTAGCTACTACACCAACATTCTGAGCAACAACAAAATCAAAACAAGCATCACATACCTTCCACTTTGCAGTCAAAGGCATCTCCTCCATCATCTCCAGAGGGCTTGGTGGTTGTTTTCTGAAGATCTTCCTGGGCACTTTCAATGCTGTTGTAAACCCACTGTATAGAATCTTGCTAAAAAACAACAGAAAAAAGGCAGCTAGGAAAAGCTTTGCAAGTGCAATTGATAGCAACTTATTTAACTGCTCTGAAACATGAAACAGATGTTTTAATTCCCTGATTATTATCCGCTTTATTGCCTTCTGAACTCCAAGTTGAAAACAGTATTGTGAAAACTGCAGAGAATTTTGGCTTTGTCTAAAACCATCTGAAGCATTTTGTTAACTCATTTTTTATTTCAGAGTATACTGTCACAAGACAGTATGAAATCTGCGACAGCATGACACCTATCAGTTTCATGTCTCTGCCAAAAATAATTTAAGACATTTCAAATCAAACTGTACCTTGAAAAATATTTGGGAGAAGAAACAGTGAAAAAATAAAGACAACCAATTTTTGCATTGCTAAACCTGCTGTGCATCCACAAATTTACTGGCAAATATGGAATACCAACCAAAGACACAATATGTCCAGTTAATCTGTCACCTGCACATCACTGGCAAGAAGAATATACACTGCAGCCTTCATTACCTGTATTTGCCTTGACTACAGTTATTTTACAATAACTTTTTCATCTATCCAACTGAATTGCAAAACCCCCAAAAAAGACAGAATCACAGGTCCCAGAAGTCCAGCATTTTATGTGACTGACATGTGAGGACAGGAATGGTGGCTTGGTCATACAACCTATGAAGAAGCCACACGTACACCTTACATCTTGTTCTCCCCCCTCACTTACTCAGCCACATGCCCATCACATCCTTGTGGAAGGGCCCGTCAAGTACAGCATCTCCAGACTACTCTTCACCTTACACTTCAAAAGAAGCTTGACATTAATTTAATCACTGCCTCTCTAACAGCTACAGTAGAATAAATGACACAATCATGACCAATCTGAATTCACAGACTTTAAAAATAAGTTTGTGGAAGAATTCAAAGTTGAGGAAGGATACCAGCGTTTAAGCTAAATATTACAATTTTCACGCAAAACGCCGACTACATCTGATTATGCTTTGTTAATATACAACATCCAGCTGCTATGTTTAGCCCATTAATCATAAATGACAGAATGTTTGAACGATTAAACTACTCTTTCTCTCTAGTTTTCCTAGATTCGTGCATGCCTCACTTTTCACCCAAAGCCACTGAAATATTTTAATAAGGAAGCTTAACTTTCAGAGCTCTCTGTCAATTGCTGGAAGACACCTGTGCACAAGCTGAGAAACAGAAACACTTCTGAAACCCACACCTCTTCCCAAGTACACCTGAAATCCTGCTGCTTGTTCATGGAGTCCTACAGGTCTGCTTGCCAGTATTAAGACTGACATGCCAATCTCTAATAGGAGATTTACATTATGTCAAAGGGTTCCTTCATTACATAAACGTAACACGGCCTCATGGAAGGACTAACTACTTAAACTGGAAGCCCCTCTTTCAAAGTTAACACAAGAGGTAACACAATATGATTTAAAGTGATGTTCTCCACAAGCATTACAGAGGCACAAAGCATAAATCTGTCACATCATGGTTAGCACCACTGCAAAGAAATTGTAATTCCAAGAAGTAAAATCTGCTTTCAATTTTCTTTATCCAGACAGGACAGAAAGAACAGAAACATTGTCCAACAGAAGTTACACAGTTATTCACAGTGCAAGAATCTGAAATGAAACTTCACACTCCAGACAAGCAGGAAGATTCCTCACCCTGAGAAGTGGAACATGCAGGAAATATAAAAAGACCCCATAATTGAAATTATGCAGTTGACAACCACAGGGGAGCCTGTAGTATTCATGTTAATTAAATTATAGGCTAATGCACTGTACTTACAAAATACGAGAAACCCATAGTCATCTTCCAAATAATTAAAAAACCCAAATTTCTGCATAGGAAATGAAATTTTAGCTGCCTTGACATCAGTGGGAATACTGCCATTTATTTCAGTCTAGACAGGTCTCCCATAGTTGATAGCACTATATCCTAAATGAAGTTTTACTTGTCTGTCTGCAGGGTTTTAGTTATGATTTGCTGAATTATGATCAGCTACTTTTTAAGATCAAAATAAAAAACAGTTATTGACTCCAACACTACACAAGTGGATTAAAAAACAAACAAACACACACACAGAGTAATTTTGCATACCAAGGCATTCATGCCAGCCAACATCAATCAGTCCTCTTTGGATGCCATTAATCTCTATAGGAACTCCATAGTTACACACAGAAAGAACACATCTGCTGTAAAGAATTTAATTTATCTTTTATTCTAGGCAGTTTTGCTACTAGTGAACAAAGCACCTTCTCTTTATTAGAGCTCATCTTCCTTTAAAGACTAGGCGAGCTTGATCTTGATGTGCTATGTAACAACTTCAATTCTGTATCAGAGTTTAAACACAAACATCCAGACAAACATTTTCATAAAGACTGTACTTGCATGACACAGTTCTACCTCCCTCTTACTTGTAATTCTTATCTCATATCTATGCAGTAGGTGTGGGAGAAGGATTTCACTCTTGATTTTAATTGGATTTTTCTTCTCAATTAACATGCACTGGAAGAGTTTGTGAAGTTGATTAATTATACTGGTTCACAGTTTATGAAAAACTTGCAGGGACTTGGAAAAATTACATTATAGAATCCAGCTGGTTTTGGTTTTCTTCCTTCTTAATTCGTGTCTTGGAAACTTAATATTTTCTCCTAAACTAATGTGAAAAAGGTAATAAAAACTGCAAGCTTATACTAAAAAAAGGGAAATTTTGAGACCTTGAATGTAGGTTTATTCCCAAGATCGGAATGCAATGGGAACACAGAGACTTTTATGGATGGAGTATGTGCACTCTGCTCTCTATGTGCTGAAGTGTTACAAAATTCTGGAAGAAGATCAGCTTTCTGCATTGCACTTTCCTGCTGCTGAGCAGGCAGTGAGCTGTGTAAATCTCTCTCCATCATGATGGGAATATACCTCAGAATGCCTTCTGCACAGAAGTGCAGAAGCATTTGAAATAATCTTTTCAATGTTCCATATGCAAAAAAAATTGCTGTAAGCTTAGATGTACTTCAGAGCAGGAATTAAATAGACCTTGAACATGAGCAAAATATTGAGCAATCTTCAGCTTTTCTAATTCAACTGGCTTCCCTTCACTTTTATTCACCAATCATTTCCCCTCATCCCACTCAAACACAACAGATATGTGGACAGAGATACACACCACACTGTTTGCTTTGAACAAAAAAAAAAAAATTTAAAAGAAAATCTGCAGGGTATGAGGTGAGACGTACCTGCATTGGCCGCCTGTACTTCCTGCACGCCGTGACATGCGCAATAACACTTGCATGAGTCTCTTTGCTCACATTAATTCCATTCACTTTGATTATGCATTGGCCAGGGTGGAGACCTGCTGCAGCTGCTACTGTTCCTATTAAAAAAACAAAACAAAAACTTAGTTAAACGACTTCTTTTCCTAAACATCTCCTTTAAAACTTACAGGCCAAAGGCCTCATTTTTTAAATCAGAATCTGCTCCCACTTATCTTGCATACTTCCCCTGATCACAGGGTGCTTCTGCAGTCAGGTGGACTCCAAAAAAATTGTGTTCCCCAGCAGATGATTCCATTAAAAGAGACCAGATTACTTTCAAAAGGCTGTTTTATAAAACCAGTGTTGATTAGTGATACGAAAACGTGGAAAATATGTCCTAAAGGATTTTAAAAGGATAAAAAAGCCCTAGATTGAAACTCACGAATTATAACTTAGACCACTTCAAATTTTTTCTATGCTCCAAGATTACAAGTTTGTTTACTACTTCAGGTGTCTCTGTCTTACATACAAAGCAGAAAATACTAGAATTTCTTGTCAAACATTAAGTGAAATATCCAAACCCAAAGACATTTCCAAGGATCTTGTTCTTATTTTAATATTTTTACCAACTTAATTATAACAGAGCGCCTTACAGCTTTAATCAAAATACCAAAAGATAATCTAGTAGGACATCTCCAATTTAATTATTTTTTGGGGGAAAAACAAAACAAAACATTCCCTTTGAGTAATGTAAAATGTATGGTTCGGTGATTTATTTTCACAATGGAATAAACATCTTGGGAAAATCTGTCCACTGAATAGGTACTGCAAAAATAGCAGCTGTCTTCAGGTCTTTTCAATGTGACCCAAGCCCATTCCTAAAAGACAGCCGGCGTATGGAGTATGACCTTAGTTCCAGCTACCTGAATGTTCACCTCCTTCATGTCTCTCTCGATACTGCCACAAAGGTGCCAGGGAAGTCAAAAATCTATTGCCTGGAGACTGCAAGGCTGAGGTTCAGAAGCCAGCCGCTATGCAAGAAAGGCTACACTGAATTTGCAGGGCTGACAAAGAGAAAAAGCTACATCATGACTTGTCAGCTGAGCGTATCTGACAAGGAAATAACTTAGAATATACATGGATTCCCTCATTTTAGGTACTATCAGCTTAGATGATAGCTGCATTTTAAATCTAATATCAAAAAAACCTTTGGAAGTGACACCAGTACAGCTACTGCAATCCTCCTCCCAAAAAAGATTTAAAACTAAACATTTAAATAGGCCTCATTAAATATCTCTCAAACAAAACAAAAAAAAATCTCTTCAAAAAATCCAAGGTCAATTTAGCAAAGTATTTAAGCATATGCTTAATATCTTTCAGGTTTAGTAAACCACACATGCAAGCACTTAGATACTGCTGAGGCTAATTGGAATAAAGTATGTGCTTAATGAACAAGGATAGGCAGTTGAATTGAGATCCAGGTGCAGAAATAATTATCGTATCAGCTCAACAGTCTGTAGTTTATTAGACTTTCTCTTGAAAATCTAATTTCTGGCACCACAGCCTAGAAAAAGAAGTAATCGAGCTCTGTTCCAATATGGCTGCTTTGCAGATCTGTTCTCTCTAAATTCCTCAGCTACAAAGGGAGGAGGGGGTAAAAAGGAAACAACTGCCACACAATACCTGAAAATGCAGTGTCAGTTGGCTCTACCATTAACAACATGCAACAGCAACACAGAATGCTTCAACTTCTTTTATTGCTGGTGCACCAGTCAAGAACATAGTGAGTTATGGATGGCAAGCATTTGACAATCACATCACAAAACAGACAAAAGAGTATTTAGAGAGAACATCTGCAATTACTAAGACAGACTGGGTCACTAGCACCCTTGAGAAGATTCGTGAAAAGTACATTTTCTGCAAAACGTTTTCAGAACATTGCAGAACCATATGGCCACCTAACAAATTAACACTCAGGGAGAAGGGGATTTTGCATCCATCAGCTATTCCTCAGTCTGTGAAGAATGCATGGCCTTAACTTCCCTACATTTGTATAGATACATACCAAAAATTAAAAAAAAAAAAAAAAAAAAAAAAGAAAAATCTATCCAAAGCTTACAAAGTATAAGAACACTAAATAACCTTATTTCATTTTATTTAATATTGTTTGTTATTGGAGGGGGGGGATCTAAGCTGAATCACTGGACCTAATTTTGATTTATTGGAGCCATGCTATTTCTCTATTAAGTGTATATTTACCACTACAGCTCTTACAGCTTACCTCTCCCAACAGCATGGACAACTGATGGCCCAAAGCCTCGGATTTGGAATCCAAGTCCATCTGCAGAGTCAGGAATCTTCACCGTCCTGATACAAGCAAAGATGCAATATGAATGGAGCAAAAGGTAGCATTTTGTTATTCAAGGTAAAAGTGGACAGCAACAAGTAGCTTACAAGGGTGTTAAAGAGTCCACACTTTGATCCAGTTCACAGTTTCAGATACAGCACCATTCGTATTCCAGATATGTTGCACCACTAACATCAAAAAGAGCAGCAAGCTGAGGTACCAAAACCAATCAGAGGAAGGCAATACTAATTTGCAGGGAGATTCAGTATGCCATTTATGACCAAAGCACCACCATAGCTTTAAAATTCCTCCCAAAGGCACTGTGATTTGGGTAAGTTGCCACAGCACAGCATCACTGAAAGCCCTGAGAAGGCAGCTGGTGTCTCAGCCAAGAGGATAGAGCCTGGGGACCACAGACCATGGCAGGCCTGGTCAGATGAGCTGCTGAAGACTGCAAAGACTAGATTCGTATTACAATTTGTTAACATCTAAGTCAGGGGTGTCAAACTCATTTTCACTGGGGGCCACATCAGCCTCACAATTGCCTTCAAAGGCAAGTAGGTAACTACTCCTACATTTATACAGCCCTAAAATTACATCTGGCCCTTTGAAGGCAACTACAAGGCTGATGTAGCCGCCAGTGAAAATGAGTTTGACACCCCTGATTTAAGTGTCTACTTGGTTAGTTTTATTGAAAAAATATTTTGTTACAGTATTTCTGAACAGCTATGCAAAGTATTGAGTTTTGTAAAGCAAGAATCACCTACTACTGTTCAGTAACTTGTAAGCACATTATGCCATGCTCCCGTTTGGTCTAAATGCGACAGTAATAAATCAACTGACAAACATAACCAACAAAAACACAGTTCTGAGAATCAAAATTCACATCTGTTCCTTAAAATGGAGTCCTGAGCTCACCCAAAGTAAGCGAGCATTCCCACACTATATCAGCTCAGGTTCCAGAAAAAGCAACGCAGCGGCATTAGCTCTTATCAGAGCTAGTCAGGTCATGCATAACAGCGCACTGATTTAACTTTGCAGCCTTTACTTCCAGAGCCAGCTCTGTTATTATTTGAGGGATCTTCGCCCTGAACTCCATTTGCCAGTGCAAAAGCAAAAAAAAAAAATCAAATTGATGCTGAAAACTGATTTTGAAATACATTTGGACTGTAACAAACTTGATTTACAGCTAGTTTTGAATAATATAATTGCATCACTTCTTGGACTGTCATTTTTTTTCTGGTATACATAATAGTCATCAACTGCTGAACATTATCACTAGAGGTGAGATCCAAAATCCATTGAAGTACATATATTTTTTTTAAATACTACAACATTCTTGAGATTAACGAATTTTCATGTGTAATATTTTCAAAAGTATAGCATCATACACTACACTTACATATTAACTAAGGTTGATACTATCTATATGGTTTCGTTCTGAAAATGCTTTGTGAACATGCTAATGAGCTATGAAAGACCATCACCGGCAGTTTAGGCTAAGAATTTAGGAAAGACTTGTCTCTTCTGCCAACACAGCTGTGCTAGCTGCAGCTCCTGACAAAAAGCAGGCAGCACTGAGAAAGGAACTCTTCAACTCCTCGGAACTCCTCATTCACTAGATCATCTCCATCAACCTCGAAATTCACCCACATTTTCACTGACAAGTTGTGTCAGAAATTAAACCAACATCTACACTAAAGAAAGGCCAAGATATGGCTTTTATGCTTGCTACAACATTAATATCGACTGGTGTGGAGGGTTTTGTTGTTGTTGTTTTTGTCTGGGGGTTTTTTTTTGGAGTATCAGTCCAGATGACGAACTTTATGCCACTTTTCTTTCTCTACTCTTCTCCCATTTCTGAGTGCCATTGTATTCCTCAAGACACCTTTGCTTATTAAGAGGAGAAATAGGTTGGCATTCTAGCGCTGAACCAGAGCCATTCCCAAGGCACCCCATGTGTGCTTGCTGGTAACACAGGGTGGTTCCTCCTTATCCTACAAAATTTGGTCAGAATTACTGCTGACCACTGTTTCTCACTCCCCTCTTTCTTCAGTATGTATAAAGTAGTAAAAACTGCACTACCTTTATTAATACACCTATGCCAATTTACCTACTTACTGAACCCAGCCAGTAGGCCTCACTTTTTATTTTACATAACAAAAAATGCTTTCAGGTAGGAAAGGTCAAACCTGTGTACAGAAATGCATCTGTTAGATAAAGATGGGGAGCTCTTTACTTGCTCCTGCTGTTTACACAACCAGCACACAAGCTGAAGGAGCCCATTAGATCACACAGTCCGACTTATGCCAAACCAGCAACTAAGTCCCAGACAGAGCAACTTGTTTAATAAACACTGTGAGAGATAAGTGGTCAAAACTATTCACATAGTCAAGGAAACTTCATTTACACTTGCAGTTCCTGCACGTATTTAAACTGGCAGAGCTGATGATCTAAAGCGCTTTTGCTGACCGACAAATGTAATAACACAAATTCAAAGCAGACCAAATGGCTCGAATTTACAAAGTCAGATTAGATACAGCATTTAAAGTAACTTTACAGCAGTGCTGTCTGAAGTTCCACTGGTCTTTTAAAATTCACTTCAACTGTAGTTCGTAAGAATTCCCCCAAAGGCACGACAACTTACTCCCGTGGCTTAGTGCTCACAAGAACCCGCAGGGGCTTTCTGCTGTTCAAACACGCTTTCAGGAAACAATCCACTTCACTGAAGGGGCGCAGAAAAACCAGGTCACCGTTAATGGCAAAGATTTTTTTCCCAACTTCCAAGCCTGCCATCTAGAAAACAGTAACAGTTGTGTGCATGTTTGCCTTTTAGAACCACTAACATTACATTTTCTTCTGCTAGCATGCAACCTCAGTAGGAATAATGACACGCACGCTTCCTTTACATTCTTTACGTCTCCTTCACAGACCACGCACAAAATACTTATACCACAAAATGTTTCTAGAACTGGTTAAATTGACGTGAAGGTACAATAAACACTCATTCTGAAGAGACATAAATACAAGACCTAGCCTTAATCAAGATTTTATGACAGTATTACAACATCAGTTAATATTTGGTATATTTAACACAGCTTTCATTGAGCCAGTTTATTTTTTTATGACGTTACCTAGTTTGCCCATCCATCATTCTCCAAAGCAAGTAAAGCCTTTTTTCATAAGGATTAATGATTAACATTTTACTAAGTGAGCATTTATTACGTGCCAGAACAAAACATCCTTAAATGTTTCATGGCCTTTGAGCCAAAGGCATGGCAAGGCAAATTGCACACAGTTTTTAAACTCTAGTCTAACACGAATGAAACTGTTAGCACTTGGATGGCAGGAGTACACAGAGCAGCTCACGGCACAGGCTATGCCTCAGCACCATCTGAGGTGATGGTAGAACCTGACTGCTAGAAACCACCCTGGATACAGCTCTGTGGCTGTATTATATTATTGATTCGCTGTATTTATTTTTATCTTAAATTTCTATTCCACCATGTGATTTAGAAAGGCTTGAAGTCTAGGTCTAAATTATTTCTCTCGTGGAACAGACTCATACTTTATGTTCGCACATATACATACTCCCATGCAGTTCAGTAGAACATGAATTTACCCAAAGAGTATCTAGAGCAATACTAACAAACAGAAAGGCTGTAATTTATTCATTCAGATTCTTCAATTCTAGACTTCATCCAAAGCTTGATACATCCTTTATTATTAAATATATCAAGTGCAACTCAGACTAGATTTATTAATTCCATATTCTACCAAAAATGTTTATTCCACTCAAGGTTAATGTCATCACTGGAATAATATAAAATGTATAAAAATAAAATGATAAATTTTATATCACCACTCAGTACATCAATTTACCTGAGCAGAAACTGATAATAGTGAGAGCAACATTAAAAAAAAAAAAAAAAAGGAAAAATATTCATAACCACAGCTTTCTTGGAAAGTTGTCATTGTTATCTCCTACTACTATAGATTTTCCTAGCTACAACATTTCCTAGTACAATGCATAGACCTGTGATGAAGTGAATAAAACAGGGAAGATAATTTATTATACTTGATACCTCAGCATTTGATCCTTTTTCCACCACTTTAATAATCGGCACCTTATTTTTATCTTCTAAACCAAAACCATAGGTGCCTTCATTAGATTTAATCTGAAAAATAAAATTGTTCAAAATATTGTTCAGAAAGGCATTAAGAAGAGCTAAAGTAAATCACAATTATTAAATAATACATAGTGCTAATTTATAGACACTACAACCAATTTTTTTACTCATCAAAGCAGACAATCATTGGGTTTCACTCACCAGTAATGACTTTGCTATGACATTCTCCACGACCTTCAGATCATGTTTCATGAGTCTGTGCTTCATATTTGACCCTTCCATTTCTTCATCCGCATAAAAACGGAACAGCAGTGGTTCATCTTTAAATTCGCTTTTCTCTAACACTATATGATACAAACCCACACATATTAATCCTTTTTTTTCTTTTAGACTTTTGAATATCTTTCATGAACCATAAAATACGGAACATGCATACACATATTGAATGCTAGAAAACTGGTTTTGTGTGTGAACCTACGTAAATCTTCACTTTTAACATAAACAAGGATTTTTATTTGGATCTATTACAGACAGGTATCACTGAGCTCATTTTCAACTACAACATCTGGATTCCACCAAGCTGAAGAAGACACATTAGCCCGAAATGGTTCTAGTGAAAATTCCAAGCACAGGGATTTTTCCTAAAAAATATTTTTTAAAATTATTTTGAAAAGTTCTGGACAGCTGCTGGAGATGCTCACCACCAAGTTCTGGCACCCCCCATGTGGTGAAGCATGACAAGTTCAGTATTAGAAATCAGTTTGGTGGGATGTGGACAAAACTGGCAGATGCATGACGTTTGTGTGTTTAAAAGTCAAAAGAAAAAGAACAAACAGTGCCAGAGAGGAAGTTAATACTCCTTCCTTCTCTACACAAGTTGAAGAGAAAACCATTTCTTCCTCTTTTCATTTCAGTAAATGACCTACCGCTTCAATGCTTTCACTGAAATCTTCCCTCTGGCGGTATTAAGAGTGACCTTGTTCACCTCATTTTTGGTACTGCACATATCTCTTCTCTCCTTTCTTCTTTGTTTGTCACTGTCCTTATGATTTTCTCATTTTTCTACAATCCACTTTCTGCTATTGTCACCACTTCATTTTTTTTAAAGTTGTGCTCCTCCATACTTTATTCATTCCCCTCAAAATGTCTCACTTCTTTCCTACATATTTCCTAATTTTTTGAAGTCTCATCTGTGCAAAAGTATTACCTACTTAAGAAATCTCTTTCAAAGTGTCTAATAAAACTGCCTCCCCTAAATCCTTTAGAAACTGAAATCTTCAGTACATGCTATAAAATTGACTGAAAATGATTTTCAGAGCATACAACAGCTATTTTTTCTTGAAGACTGTAGCACAGGATTCTTCCACAATAGAGTGAAACAACTTCCAATCCCTTCTGTAATATCTTTACCAGCCCCCCTGTTTCCTTCCAACTATGTAGACAGCATTAAACAAAAGGTAAGCATAGTTTGACAGAATGTATTTACTTACCATGGTGCATAAACCCATTATCACAAAGAGCTACACCAAATATCATAGCTTCCTCCCTCGTCCGGCAATCGCCCTGTTAAAACATAGCATATTATTTAAAAATATTTTTCAATATAGCAGCAAAATGGATTCTATGCACAATGGCATAACCTCACAGGTTTTACAATTATTGTATCTACCACTACAACCTTTATATATGCACTTACAGCACACACATGAAACAGTATATACCTGCTTATCATAGAACCATAGAACAGTCTGGGTTGGAAGGGACCCTTATGTAGTAATACCTCTTTATAGTTACAAATAAATATGTAAACATTTTAGTAACACTGAACATAATAGAATCTAGAAGTGTCCAAGTTTTTAACTGTTGTTTTGTAAAACTGGTGCATTTTGACTGAGTGGACACCCTGTTCTTGTTCCTAGTCCCCTTAAAATAACACAGAACTGATTACAACAAATTAGTACTGACTTTTATCCATCTAGTCAGTAACTTAAGGGTTTTTCAGAGCCTATGCCTTTCATTTTAAGCCATACACAATACTACATGTTGAATCACAAAGTTAAGTCCCATTAAAACATTTAAAGTTCAATTGCAAAAAAAAGAAGATAAGCAAAAGGGATGAACGGCATGGCTGCTGACAGCTGATTTTTGTTACTTTAAGAAGATTACACTCGCACATGCTGTTCTAATAACCCTTACACAAAGTGTTTCCATGTTATTCTGCTTAATACATCACTACTTTTTAAATTAGAACTCAAATGCAAAATATACATAAATCTGAAGGTTTATACTTGCCTGTGCAATCAACCAGTCTATGAGTTTGTTAGCCATGACAACAGATTTGTAGGTTCTCAAGTGATAATCTTTATCTCTGTTTAAAATAATAAAAAAAAAAATCTAAAATTAGATCATCAAACAACACCTCAAAAGAGCCTAACGGGAAAAAAAAAAAAAAAAAAAAAAGTATTTTATAAACAAGTTAGTCCAAGGAATGGAACACATTTTAACAGTTCAGAAATTGCCTCTGGAGTAAAAAAGCAAGTTGACCCTTTCAGTGTGGACAGAAAGGAGGCTGACCAGATCTTACTTCAGCGATAGCATCACTGGAGTAAAAAGGCAGTTGTTTTGTTAAAGCTGGGACTCTTCAGATGAGGTAATGGAGTGTTAGTAAAGGAGTGTATTAGCACATACAGTAAACATACAAGCATCAGAACCTGGAAGGCTCTAAAATTCCGTTTAAAAGGTCATATTGAACAGAGTTTGCAATCATTTAACGATTCAGTTATGCTTTTTGTCATGACACCCCTTCAATCTTGTTTGATTACTCCCAAGAGACCAATCTTGAATGGATGGATTAGGTTCCTACATTCAAACACAGTATCTTCAGATTATGTACTTCTTCCGAATGACTCTTTATGGATTTCCCAATTGGACTCACCTAATTACTGGGGTAAACAGACTGTGAAGGCGACAGTACAGTCGTACACCCTGTTACAGAGAAAGATGAGGTTAGTTAACCACACATTCACACCACTGAGAATATAAGACGCAGTAAGGAAGCCTATATGTTCTAAATGCACTTCATTTGAATAGTAAAAAAAGTCTGTTCAAATTTCTACATATTTTCATGTGCCAAAACTTAGTATTTCCAGATAACAATATTAAGAAATTATGAGAAAGAAAACATTTCCAACCTAATCAAAGCTTCACTGAGACACACACACAAAGGATAAACTTTAAGGTAGCACTAAAAAAATTCTGCAAGTACAGTAATTTCAAAGAAAAGTACACAAAACCTGAAAGATAATGTTTCCATGTATTAAGGTTTTCCCAGTCACTGGTTGCTATTCTACCCACAAAGTGAGTAGTTAAAGTAAAAAACACTGCATTTGATTACATGCATCAATACTTCACATACAAATCGAAATTACAACTAATATTTTTTTTTAAAAAGGCAAAAAGATTCAAAGATTGGAAATGTTTTCAACTAAAAACAAAAAAATAAAACATTTGAAGGAGTTTAAGAAAGTACCATCAGAATATGTTATTTTTAAAAAAGAAATCACATTAGTATTCCTTAGCGGACTACCAAGAATAATTAAGTTTTTAACATGCAAAAAGAACCATGTCTGACAACTATAAGTTGTAGCAAATTAGATTCTGTCTTCCTTTGCTGTGACTGTCAGCTCAGTGCTAAACGTTTTTCCAGATAGATATACCTTAAGAACTGAGTGCAGAAAAGTGAATAGCACTGTAATGGAATACCCAAATGCTGACATTTTTCTACCGCCTCAAAATCATGAGAGGTTTGAACATAAACAAGTTCAAAGGCAACTTTGTTCAATCATTTTGTTATGCTTAGTAGTGTAGTTGGACAGCACTACCTGTGTTTATTCTACATGACTGCAGATCTACTGCCTTGTTAAGGCACTAATAAGAGACACAGATTTAAGACGAAATTAAAACAGTTTCCTACATACAGCTTCATATCTATTAAAGTGGACTGAAAAATACATTAGACTGAAACATCAGCGTCAGAATCACCCAGAAACACAGGGAATGCATCCTGCATATGAAACCATTAATAACAAAAATAACTAAAAAATAACAAACTTTAATTTTTTTATTTAAAATGTGTAACAAGTCAAAATCTTTCCTTACAAATGGAAAACTGAATTGGACTCACTTAAATATAGAGACAGGCAAGTGTAATGGGATATTATCTATCCTAGCATAATACTTTACATTATTTTTCAAGTGGAACCTCCATCTGTGATGTGTTCTTCCTAATAACAGCAACTATTCCATTCTATACCTTAGAGATCACATCCTGCATCTCATTTCTGGGGTAGTATGTTCCATCGTCATATCGGAACCTGTACAGCATGTGTTCGGGTTTAAATTGGTGCTTATCTGTAACTAAATATAAAAAAAATAGGTGACTTTCTGAAGAAGTCAACAGGAGAGAAGAGGATCAGCATAATTTCTTCTAATAACAGCAATAGGTAGATTTCAGACAGGGAGGGCAGGAAGCCGAATCAGATCATCTGCCCTCCTTTACGTCACTGGTGACAATATTTCTCACTATATTTTAGTACTCCAGAAGAAACCAAACAATTTCAAGTCACAGGGCAAAGAGTAAGAAAGGCAAACAGGTGGGGAACAGCCTGAAAAATAAAGCACTTAAATCTGTTCTAGTCATTAGCAATTTTCAAAAGCTTGTTGACCAAACAGCCAAATCAAGCTTCTTTTGCAACTGTGCATACTATCGTCCCACATTGTTCCCCGTTCTAATTCTTGCAGAGGCCAATCTCAGATGAATCAACAAAGACATGAGCCTTCTACAACATATCTGACCAGTCTTGCACTGGGGAGCAGAGGGAGAGGCAACACTATCCTCTATACACAGCCAGCTGAAGGTCTGCAGTGCAAGAGAGGCCATCATTATGAAGGTGTCAATAATTATTTCCGCAAAGACCCATGAGAAAGGATCTTAACGTGGATTTCCAGAATTTCACAAGATTCCAATGACAGCCTCACAACTTCAAATGTTTTGCCAAAACAGTCACATCACATGATACAAAACTTCTGGAAATGGTACTACAGCAATTCTTTCTGAAAAACACCTCATCCATTTGATGGCTGAGGACAGCACCAGATATTAGCACCATCCTAGGATAACCACCTTGTATTAATTACTGTTTTGCTTCCAGATGTAAGCTTTAATTTTGAAACTAAATTTGCATGTCCTCAACTGATAAAGGAGGCTACTGTAATGTCTTCATTAATCAGAGCAGCAGACCTGACAGTGTGAGGTAATTCTTCTGTACGTGCCTTCCTATCCCAAGTGATTAAACCATCATCCCTTATTCTCTTCAAAAAATTTAGTTAGGCACCATAAACTTTGTATATTAAGGTGCCTTCTGTCTGCATAATTTTTCATGCCCCTTCAAGCTCTTCAGTACCTCCACACATCATTTGATACATGAACATAAAAACTGGACTTCATATATTAAGTGGTTTCTCCAGTGCCATGTGCAAGAGCAAAATAACTTCTATGCCTGCATTTGATATATCTACTAATGGTAAAGCCCAGGACACTATTCTAATTGCCTCAAACTGATGGTTCACGCTAAGATGATTATCCAAAATAACCCCCAAGCTCTTTTACATATCATTGCTTCTCAATACATCAAATGTAGGCTATGAAATTTTCACATACAATGCCTAGCATAGCTAGCTAAATGAATTTTAATTGACTGAGACAATTTAACTCAGGAAAAAAAAAGATAATTTCTAGTTCTGCAATTAAAAATAATTCTCTGCTGTTGGAGAAAAAAAACATATTACACTAGATTAGCATACATCAAGAGCTTTTAAAACCATCAACTACAGAAAACAGACAAAACCCACCACCTGGACAGTATTGCTTAAGGCTAAATTGTTCCTCACTGTTACAGAGATGCTGAGGGAGAGAACCAGGACCACAAAGCACTCCTCCATCCTTGCGTGCCCATGAGCAACAGAGCAGGCTCTGCCCTCTGTGGAGCACAAGCACCGCTCTGGCCTTGCAGCCCCAAGCTCTGGGAAGCGATGAAACCAGACAAGGATGCTTCCAGCTACAGTACTGTGTAAAATAACACATTTATCCAGGGAATGCTCTGAGGGAAGCTATAAATCACAGAATAACAGCCTTTTTTTTTTTTTTTCCCCCAGGTAAGATTTTCTGTGATACAGACCTGATTTGGCTTGTTCTACTCACAAGGAAGGACAGATGATCTATCAGCTTCTATACTAACATGGAAAACTTTAAAAAATTATGAAAACATTTAACTTTCTCTATAACTTTCCTTTTAAGTAGATTCATCTATACATTCGCAAGGCCAGAGTTTCAAACACTTAAAGCTGATAAAATGCTGCATTACCACTAAAATAAGGAACTCCAAGTTGTTTTGTATACTACTCCTGACAACGTACCTACACTTTGTGTTGAGACAGATACGTATATAGCACACATCAGAAAAGGGAACTGATCCAGGTCTAATCTGGTCTGGTCTTTATCTTTTTTGCCAGGGTAATTTTGACTCAGATCAGCATATAATCCCAGAATATTGCACAGCCACATAAATACCTATTGATTTTAAAACATATTCAGACTATTTTTGTAACCACAAAGCTCATTACTGCCTTGACAGGAGGCTTCCATCTCTAATCAGCAGCAGCAAGTGACTGGACAAAGTATTTCAGCCTATTGGTTGATATAAGTCATTCCATGTATTAGAGAATTACACTGGATGGATTTAAAACAGCAACATATAGACACATTTTTCCATTTTGCCAAATGGAAGGAAAGAAAAAGAAAAAAAAAAAGAAAACCATAACTTTTGTACTTGCAAGAGTTCACACAGCAGGAAGTAAAACAATGCCCATCACAACATGGGTCTGGCATTGATAGAATGAAGCCCAGCACAGTGAAAATAATGTCCGGCACAGTGAATATGCAAAGTCTAACAAAGCCCTCTACAACATTTGCAATGTGAATAACAGCCAAACTTTCTTTCTCCCTTGCTCCCTCTGTGAAAACAGATGGTTCATTCAACTTTATTTTAAGAATTCTATTTTCACTGAACCACAGCTGGATCCACTATTCAAAGTAGCATGTCTGGCTCACATTTCTATGCCCTAATATAATTACCCTTTTATCTCACGAAATTACACAACATTCATTTAACTCTGTATTGAGAAAGTCTATGAGTGTATTTGGGATATAAATTACAAGATCAGGAGAAGAATCTTTGGCAAGAGAACCATTCCATTGAAAATAATTCTCTGTGTGTAGTAAACATAATAGCATCTGACATTTGAATGATGGTGGAGGAAAATCATGTAGACTGACATTAAAGAATTAAAGACTACATGACTACTGACATATGAAGTTCTTCCTCCTAATCTGTGCATGTTTCAAATGCACACAGATAAGTGGCACCCTGTTACCCTCACTTTCTTTCCAGACAAGGACACTGAAAACATAGTGGCAAATAACTTATAAATTACGTATTAAATTCACTACTGACTAAGCTATGTATCTTTTTAAATGTATATTATCTATTATTCCATCTAAATTTACACCCTGGATCTATGCTGGAACTGTAGCTAACTTCACAACTGTTTCACTTTTTTTTTTTAAGGGACTGTACCCATAATAAGCCAAATACACCTTCAAAACCTGAAGTTTCTCCAGTTTACTTTTATGGTCCTGTTGGCCTATACCTTGTAAAAGGGACAGAGTTGAGGACCTGCTCTGCTAAAAGAAAAACGTTGCCAATGCAAATTACCTCCAGAAATCAAAAACCTTCTTAGTGGCTTAAAAATAATTTCAGTGATACTTCTCTCCAGAATGAACTAAACACAGCTGACTGAAAGTTTCAGCATGAAAAGATCAATGCTAGTAACTATAGAATGCAGTGAAAAATAAGGTCTTAAAATTCAAAAGATTAAACTGTTGCATTCTAGGTTGGATTCCACCAGCTCCACTTATAATACCTAACAAATGAGTAGGCACATTTATCAACAGTCAACTGTGGCTCACTCTCTTCTATAATTCTTAGTTGAACATGTATGCCTAAAAAAGCCTGGCCTTAATAAAAGGTTTAAATCCTTAAAAGCAGTCTATGGATCTCTGTTCCCCCAGAATTTATTTTCGCTTACAAGAGAATAGCAATATTTCTCCAGGTCCCTGCTTGCAATGTTGTGATGCCAACAACATAGATGTAATCTGATTAAATCAATGGAGCCTCTCTCAGTAAATCTGCTAGGCATGGACAATGGCCCCATGAGGTCCATGCAAAGATACAATGCAGATTCAACAAGCTGTCTTGCATTGTCAAACAAGATTAAGGCCATTCTAATTACAATTACCTTGAAAACAAGTAAGTTAAAACTGATTATATTTACCATGATGGATAATACCATTCTCTAATAAGGCTTGGCCAAGATGAACACCTTCTTCAGATTTGTGTATCTCTCCAATTTCCAACAACCAGGACACAAATTCACTGTATTAAAAAAACACAAAAAAACCTTTAGATGTACCACCACATCTACTATATTTCCCTCTCAGTTAGTTGTGTTTCTTACTAGCCTAGTAAGTGATTCTTAAGCCTAATGATCTTCAGAATGTCATATCAACTTTAAAAAACCCACTCATTTAAACTTTCTAATTATTTCAACATAAACACATATGGTTTCCCTTGAGATGTCTTGCCTTTTTTGTTCAGAAGTTCCACCTTTGCACATGGTGTACCATTAGCAAGTTTGCTGATGATACCCAACTGGGAGGTGCTGATGACTCTCCTCAGGGACAAGAGGCCTCGCAGAAGGATCTAGATAGACTGGAACATTGAGTAATCATCAGTGGCACTAAATTTAACAAGTACAAATGCCAGATTCTGCATCTGGGATGGAGCAACGCTGGGCACAAGTATAAATTGGGAGAGGAGTGCCTGGAGAGCAGCCCTACAGAAAGGGATTTGGGGGTGCTGGTCAACAGCAGCTCAGTAGAAGTCAGCAGTGTGAGCCCTGGCAGCCAAGAGGACAAATCGCATCCTGGGGTACCTATTACTTTCTGCTCTTCTTGCATTTAGTCTTCCTAAGTCATAGGTATAGTATGACATTCTGAAGATTCTCCTGAGAACTGGGGTAGATTTTTAAACACGTAACCTGCATTTTGTAACTCTGGACCTGACATTCAGGCAAGAGGAGGATGGAAACAGTTTTAGAGACAGATTTTTTAAGTGGAATAAAGCAAAACTGATACTCCAAACTAGGCATTTCAGAGACAAAAATGCATTTAAAAAGTTGGGAATTCTTTCTTTAAATAAACTATTTAATTCATTTTCATATTTGCAACATGTCTTTGCGGCCTTGTCCCTTTAAAAAGCTACTTTGGAATATGAGTACACATCCATAAATTTCACGCAGATCAATTTCCATTTTGGCTAAATTCTGGGAGGCAAATAGGCCTAACAGACATTACAAATAAAGCGTGGTTTCCGCAGAATCCCAGAGAAGATTTAAAATGTGTTTTTAGCTGGTTAAAATTTATGCTATAAAATGCATATAATACCTTCCAAGAAAACATTTGGGGAAAGTGGTTAATTTCCTCTTCCTGTCTTTGATGAGATTCCCTTGTTTGCACATCATTTTGTAAAGTCTTTCTCCTTGCTCAGAGATCATCACCCAAGTGTCCTGTTCCATGCCCAATTTTAAACCTGCCAAAAATGCATTAAGATTTTATGAAGTGATATTGCCATTATATTTCAATATCTTCCCCAAAGGGAGAAGCAGTATCAGTATTTTGCATACAAAAATAGTAAAGCAATTGTTTTCCATTATTTTTTCAAAATCAAGATTCATCTGTGAACATCCAATATTCATAAAGCATAATCAATTATTATCTATAATTTCCTCATAGTGAAGTTACATTGTTACTGAAAATGTACATCTGTACTGACATCACCATTGATACTGCAGTAATAAATGCTAACACTGATTTTAAAACTTCAGTATATGAACATTTGCGAGCGAGTAGTCATGTCTTTCACAACTTTAAGAGAAAAGTGTCTTCATTTTCTTCTTACCATGTGATAATAAAAATGTTTTCACATACAGGAAACTTTGTCAAATTTCCAATGAACAAGTTATCTGTTATACACTTGTTAGTTTCACATAAGATTTTCCTTTTCCAAAAAAGCATTTACACGATCTCATTTTATTTGCTTCAGAACATTCTCAACAACTGAAAACTATCAAGGGTTTTATTTCAGTATTTATTATTCCTTCATTTTTTTCCTGTTTCTCTTCTTGAGAAAATCATTATGTTTTCTGATTAATAGATGATGGAAACCAGTTTCTGTTGGATTATGCATACTATTGGCTACTCACAGAAGCTTGTGCTTCCAAGGAATACTACAGACCTTCATATCCCATGCACTTTCTCCACAGGCGATTATTAAGTCTGGACAAACCACACATTTCTGGGATGTCTTATGTATGTGTTCTCTGTTTCTGTTCAGATTATCACATTTTTGAAATTATAGCTCTACATAATAGACCTGAGTAACAGTCTGCCACTTCTTTAATTCTGAAAAAATAGCCAGAAAAAAGGTACTTGTCATGAGAAAAAGCTAACAATGGTATTGGAAACAGATATCAGAGTGTCTCTCTGAATCTGATAGTGGTGATGCCACACAAACAGATAAAAATTTATTCCCAAGAAAATAAAACTTAACCAAAATACTACTTTTGGAGCTTATAGGATGCTGATGTTTTTATTTGTGTTGACCACATCAGGCCATCCCAGCATCATCAGCCTTAAAGATTACCACCTTTAAAAAAAATTTCTAACTTGCTGAATGCCTCAGGTGGTAACAGGAAAGCCCCAAAACTGACAGAAAGACTTCCTAGCAAAAAGTTTCCAATTCAGCTTGATTTCTCCTAGCAGGAAAACACAACCTGCCACTCACACATAGAACAATGAGGAAAGAGTCACCAACACAAGCCTCACTCCCAGGCCAACAGATCTGGCAAATCTGTACATTTAACTGAGTTGGCCTCAGACTTGCAAAGGAGCTAAAACATGGTTCTCACACATGCAGTCACTCAGACTTCAGTGTAATTGCCTACATAGACACATACACACACACACATGAAAAGGCTCCATGTCTCATTAAGATACAATTAAAGCATCTGTATGTTCGCCGTGAATGAGAGGGTGTTTATATCTACATTCAGATAGAGTATTTGAATTCTAAAATAATAGCTGTTCGGTTCCCGAGTCATTTGGCAACCTGCGTGCAATTAAGTTAATATATCCTGCTTTATAAGAGGTGTTAACACAAACATTTTGAAAAAAAAATAATCACTGTGCTGGAAGAGCTGGATAAATTTATAAGTTGACAGACAAACAGAGATACTCAAGAATACTTCCAAAAACACTGTGTTGCAAACTGAGTCTAAGTGTGTACCAAATCCTCTCCTGCTCTGTCCTCTTCCTCCTTTGTGGTTGTCTCCTCAATGGCAAACCCACTGGAAACACCAGAATTTAAACAATTCCCCAAGTCTCAGGATGATAAAATCCTAGGTCCTGACTTGACTTTGGGAAGGTCAGCTCAGACTTCAAGCTTGGCAAGGTTTACCTCAAACTCACCTCTACTACCAGTTGCTCAATAGGGAAGAGTGAAGTAGTAAGAATACATTAACATAAAATACTCCCATTTCTTCTATTTCCTATCTAAAGGTATCAAGAGAGCCAAGAAACTTAAGAGTGGAGTGGAATTTGGTAAAAATCTTTATAGCCAGGTTCAGATAAGGCCCTATAGAGAAGCAGACAAACCTGGGTTTTGTTGTATTTGAAACCATCTCTACCACATTGATTTTTCATTTGTTATTTTTAACTGTCAATATTTTAGTCCTCCAAGGCACCTTTTTAGCTTTTCTATTATTAATTCCCATTGGCACTATTAATTAGGGAGTGCTCTGATACCCTAGTCAAACTCTGGTCCTATATCAGAGATATTCCACAAACATCCATCATTCAACTTTAGAAGATCAAATGAAGTATTGTTAATCTCCATTTACAACAGAGGCAGAAAACAACAGCAATTAAAACAGGCCACAGGAAATCTGAGCCAGTCAGAAAAATAATCCTATATCTAACTACAAGGTCACATCTTCTTTCAATACCAAGGCTCCAAACATCGTTACTGATTAGGATATTCTAGCTTGCAAATGAAATTAGCTCAAGAAGATGATGATGCGTCATCTTTCCCTGGTTCTACTTTATGCTGGGTTCACCTTCAATGCATGAGGTTATTTGTCGTCACATTCTTCCACCGTAATTCAGTTATTCAAAAAGACTGTTGTTTGTGAATGGTGGTTTCTTAATTTCTTCGGTAGGGGAGAATACGTGAAGGATGGAGTTGTGGGTATATTCTGTGCCATTTCCTGGTGGATCATCTGCATGGAGATCCAACATCGAAAACCTGCTCATGTCAGTGATTCAAATGTCCAGTCATAAAAGGGAATCTATACACACAAATCCCACAGGGCATTTAGGATAGTTTTTTTCTGGTTTTACTTCTCCTCATATAACACAAATCATACTACACAGACCTCAATGAAATTATTACAATTTATACTGGATGAACATAAGCTGTAAAATCGTAGGTTAAATCATCAGCCCATTTTCAGAACAGCTTTCAGTACCAGCATACATGATTCAAGCCATTAGGCCCTTCCCAGTAAAAGTTTGATGTATTTTTTCCAAGCTGGTATTCATAAACCTTCAGCTGAACCTGACACCGCAAGTTTGCCGAGCAGCTGGTTTTGCTTTTTATCTAAGCATAAAAAACACCAGCATGGCTTTCTGGCAAAGCAACACAAGGCAGTTTATTAACCTACCTTTCCTTCTCTCTCGCTCTTTCAAAATAGCTTCCAGCCATTCTTGCTTCTCTTCAGGGGTTTTTGCCATGCACACAAACCATTTGTTCTTCGCTGTGTTGTGGATCTTCCAGCCATTAATGACAGTGTGGCCGCTGCTGTGATAGTCGGCTGGGAATAGATAAAATGGCTTAAAGAGCAACAACTCTTAAAAAAGCAATAGTCGTTACAATTATTAAGAGCTCCTATCACGATAATCAAAGCTCAGGAAATACGGAAGAATAAAAATGTGCCACTTGTGAACTATAAATTAATAAGCTGTACTTTTAGCACATAATGTCCATTTTAAAACGTAACAGAGAATTGCCTAGCATAAGGAAGAATGTATAAACCCATTAATAAAACAGGCAGAGCCCTATTGAAAGAATAGATCACGGTACTTGGAATACTTTTGTTTGTGTTAAACTGTAATAAATAATTCCTTAAAAAGCAGCATCGTGGTTTTGCTCCTTAAACTACTCAGAGCTGCTCTGCTGATTGAATAATTTACTACTAAATTTTTAAAAGGCTAAATATTCAGTTTGAAGAGTAAGCAAATCATACAT
This sequence comes from Pampusana beccarii, assembly GCA_013399365.1. Lineage (NCBI taxonomy): Eukaryota > Metazoa > Chordata > Aves > Columbiformes > Columbidae > Pampusana > Pampusana beccarii. The sequence continues at coordinate 120,939 of VWYH01010071.1, forward strand.
ACATTTGATGTATCTTTACTGGGTACCTGAACAAATATATATACATTTACTTGTTTATACAAAATGAAATATAATAAAAGATTCACTGTGACTTAAAAATAAATGCACTAGGAAAATGCATATATTTATAAATATGTTCCTAACAAGCCTGTCTTCAGTGTGCACATTATAGGGGAGAGGTAATGATTGCTGATCTTGGATATCTCGGAACTTCTGACTCTTAACATTGAAACCACTATGGTATTAAAAAAAAAGACCATTTACTACTTATTACTCTGTCTTTATTTAGATAACATTCGATTATAACATGCTAGGTCATACATCTTATTCAGAAATTAGCTAAACAGATCCCTCTCCAAAACTAACACCCTTCAATATCTTGAACTAGGTTTACAGGCATTTCCAGGGGGAAAATTTGTAAGGCACAAGTGTCCCATGACAACAAATAGATTTTTTTTGCATAAAATACAGATTGAAACTAGAAATAGCAATTATAGTACAAAACATTAAAAAAAAAAAAAAATCAAAGGTCAACATTCTCATCATGAACTTTCATTAAGAGGCAAGAAAGTCCTAGGGCCAGCCCTGGATACTATAATAACCACAGAGCTTTTTATTTTGTATATACTTTTTCATAATTCAGTACTGTTTCGTCTAAGGAGATGGGATTTTTCTGAAACTGAAACCCTTGCTGAAATGCTTGCTAAGGTTTATCATAAATCTCAGCAGACATGCCAGTATCCTTTCAATAACTCTGCATTTTAATTAGATGGAAAGCAGCCGAGCTTTGTATAGTAGGCTGGGAAATGTCAGGAACTACTAGAAAATCATGAGACTGATGGCTAATTTCTACACCAACAAAACTTTCTAGTACTCAAAGTGCGTAAGAAAGTGCAAGCACGTCTATGACAGGGAAAAGATTAAGTTATGCGTGCAACATCACATTTATACCACTTACCTATTTATAATATTTTTATTAACATAACCTATGCATAATATTGTTTGTCCCTTTCAAAAACTCTCTCGAAAGCCAGCCACCATATCATTTATGCACTGTCAGAAAATCAGAGTCAAAAGTCAGGAAAAATAAGAAAGTCTCAGACAGAAGCTTTAAGTTGACAGACTACAGCATTTTGGAGATCTACATTTTGGAGATCTACTACAGCAGGAGACCTACTGGAGGAAGGAGGGTTAAGGACCCTTTGTATTATTTAAGGATATACTTGTAAAGCTTGCAATATGGCACTAGTTGTGCCTTTTTGTTTATTTATTAAGTAAGAGGTTAATACACATGAAACTACAGGGTGATATTTCTCCTGCAGTCTTTGTCACCATACACCCATCATCACAACACCCATGTTTGGTAGGGAAATATTACGATCTCTAAAGCGGTGAACCACAGCAGTTAAAATTGCAGCCAAAAAAAAAAAAAAAAAAAAAAAAGACAGCTCAGGCTCAAAAATGAATTTAAATCCTCCCACTTCACTCTGGACAGAAATTTGGTGTCAACTTAGCAGCTTAATTCAGAAAAAATGGCTCATCTAGTCACTTCAATATCTCAATGGGGAGATGACATTTAAACATGCAGCTTCCTTGGCACCTGAATTTCTGTAACTTCAGGGCAATGAGCACAGGCACTTTGACATTCATCTCATACCATTACAAACTCACTGAATTCTGTGAAAAGCCCAATCACCTAGCTGGGTATTGAGGCTGCATACAGATGGCAAGGAGTTCAGGTGGAGGTAAAATGGGTAGTACTCATGCAGTTTTGCAAAAAGAACCCACCATGGTGATGCCCAGCTGGACTCCAACCTCTCCCTTTAGCTGCAACAGCCCTGCTTTCACTGTTGCTCGCCATGATCCTCACAACTTCAGTTCCCCAAGGCTCCCCATGAGCAGTTTGTTCTCACCAACACCCATGCCCATAGCCTCCTGAAAAGGATTTCAGCACTACACTATCATCCCATATAAACTCGGACCTTTTTCGGACTGGCTGCTGCACAAAATCTGGCCAAGAGCTGCAGATGGGCAGCCGAGAGGTGTGCCTGTTCCAACAGGCCAGCTGCACAGGATACACACACGCTATTCACCGAAACGCAACCACAGCTGCCAGCCAGGCTAAAAAACTTATTTGCAAACCCGACATAACAGAGAAGGAAGAAGAGCATGAGACTTCAGGTTGCTCCACACAAAGTATGAACAAGCATGCTTAACAAGTCACTAAGCCTCCAACTTCCCGAGAAAAGGTGATGAAAGATGACATCATCTTCTAAGGATACTTGGTAATACACTAAAGCTTGTGATTTGTTCCGTAATATATTGTTCAAGATTCAAGACTCAAACCTTCAAGAGATGTATAACAAGCAATTTGTTACAGCCATATAAAACAGAATTTGTTTCTTCCCTCAAAAAACGAAGAGAAACCTCTGTACTGAAGTACTTCTAAGTTTCTCAGATTTAAGGTTCTTAGGAGCACTGAATGCCCAGAAATACCAAGGAAATAACTGGTGTATAATATCAATTTCCTTCCTCCTCTGTATACTTTGAGACGCAGCCTCTGGTTACTATTATTATGTAGTGTTTTCTCTATTTCATGCCTCGTTTCATGAAAGCAGGGGACAGAACTAAGATACCATAAGCAACCATAAATCTGGTATTTCCTAAGTCTCAAGTGCTTGTCTTCATAAACTAAATAACATTCATTTAATGCCTGATGAGTGCCTTTAGAAATATACTTTTCTCTCAAAACTGAATTTTAAAAAACTAATGAAAACTATACCCTCACAAAATATACACCTTTCTAATACTTGCAAATGGTTGTGTAGTCACATTGTTTTAGGAACACAAATAGTCTGCCCTGGTAAGTAATATGCACTCCACTTTAATCACTGCAGTCAAAAAAAGGCAGAGTGCTTCATGACGCTGAAACAAAAAAGAAAGCTTCCACCAACTGTACTGCTCAGCCAAGACCTAATTTCATCAAAGAAAATTTGCTTTTCAGAAAAAGCTTTGTTAATTTCTGTAGGCATGTCATTAGCATGACAATAAACCACACTGAGAATCTGTTTTCCTCATTCCATGCTTCTACTTACAAACAACACAGACTACACTCCTGTATCTATCTACACTGGGAGCAAATGCTCTTGGTTACCCTGTTCCCTGCAGCCCTGTGGTTCATTATACCAAGTGAGCAGTGGATCCCAAAACCTATGGTAAAGAACTGTGGAAGTATCATCTAGACTCAAGTCTACATTAATGTAGAGACCCGTGAAGAGTACATGAGAAAAAGTCATGCCTAGATATGAAAACAGAAGCACTCTGCACTCAGAGCTCGCACTCTCAATTAAGAATTATAGAAAGTGATGGGGAACAGATGATTAAGGAGAATAAAATAATACAATACCAAAAAGAGAACGTGCAAAGCTAACGTGAATGAGGCTCAGACAACCAGATTACTACACTTGGCAATGAGATGAGACAAAAAGAACGCAGAAGAATAGTACTGGGTCACAGTTCAAATGTGGATGACTAGAGGGGATGAGAAACAAGACATCTGGGTGCAACAAATGAGAACAGTGCAGAAACCGAGACAGCGGAAGGTTAAAGAAGGGCATCAGGATCTGAGTGAAAGAAAAAGCATCAGTGTGACGAGAGGGAATACACTTCTGACTATAAGGAAGGAAAACGAGTTTGTCTTTAAAAAAAGAGTGAGGCGGTGTCAAGAGAAGGACATAAAGGTGCCACAGGTCAGGGAAGTAACAGAGAAATTTCCATATTTCAAAGAGAAGTATAGAAAGGAGGGATGATTATTTTAGGATATTGGACAAACTGAAATGGAGAAGGTGGGAAATGTGGGGATATGATTAAAACAGAAAAAAAAGGCAGGTAAGAATAAAATCAAAATAACCAAACAATTAATTGATGTCTCAGAAATGTGAAAAGGATGTATTTTAGAAATGTTGCATACATAAAAGTGACAGGATTTGATATGGGTCAGGAGAGCAAGTGGGAAGGAAGCACAATAGCCTCCAGTGCTGTGCGTGCGGCTGTAGGAAATGGAGATGGCAGCAAAATTTCCTGTGGCTGGAGGAAATCGGACTCCTGGTGTCTGCAGTGGAGAGGAAGATGATTTGTGCTTACTCCAATTATACTTGAAGATTCACTGAGGAAGAAGACAAGGAAGGAAAATGGACCGTGTGAAAGAGATCAAGGACTAAATAGCTAGGACAAGCAAATGAAGAAAGCTACAACAGACTTGAGAAATACAGGAGAAACACGAAAGGAAGAAGGAAGAAATATTTGCTAAAGTCAACACTAAAAGCATGGCAACATCTGGGATCAGAACGAGCAAAATAAACAAGTTACAGGATTCTTGGAATATTCATAATGAAAAATATGGCGAGTATGAGTCTCCGTGGCCACAGTAATGTCGAGAGTTCCAAGTAAAGAGATGCCATAATGTGACATAATGGAAACAGGAAAACTTATTATTTTATTTCTAAAGCATATGTAAGGAAGATGAAGCAAAATAAATGAAAGGTAGTCAAATAATAGAGGACATAAAAGACCAAAACATCTGTCTTTTTAGCATAAACAAAGTGCTGAGATTTCACACAAATAAAGCTAATAATTAGGCAGAAATACTAGCAAAGGAACAGCAGAATATGGAATATCGGATAAATTACATTCAAGTCAAAAAGGCTTGATGAAATTCACTATAGTGTACCCAGAGATATCTAAACCATTAACTACATCAGTGGGCCTGGTGAAGAACGTAGACCCAAACAGATGTCATGGAGTTCTTACAAAAAAGTCTAGTAAAGAGAATGAACCAAGTGTGACCGCACAGTGCTCTACCTTACATTTAGCATTTTCTAATACTTTTATCAAGAGCTTCAATGGTTCAGTAATAATATAGTTTGTTCACGGGCTCAAGGCAAGAAGCATTTCAGGAGCTTTGGGAACAAGACTTGAACTCTGAATGATTAATGAATTGTGGAAAGACGAAGATAAAATTCAGTACAGAAAATAAAGTAATTATTAGCTCCTATCCTCAGACATTGACACACTGTAAGATATAATGGGAGAGGCACCAGTACTGCACAAAGTGGTATTCTAGAACAGAAACTAAAAAACTGAGAAATAATGCTCTCAGAAAAGCCAAGCAGTCCTGGGATTAGTAACAGACATCCCACATGCAGCAATACAGTAATTATTATGTGCTACTTGGCACCAGCGATGTTTCAGCTCTGGACACCTCATAATACAAAAGATTCAAACAAGTTTGAAAAAAAAAAAATCAAATGAAACAAAGGACACAAAAATAATAGAAACTTAGAAAACACGACCCATGACAAGAGGTTGAAAACCTTATAAAGAAGAGATGGAGAAAAGACAAAACAGTAACAGCTTGCCAATAAACTGGTTTGTTGCAATAAGAACAACAGTCAAATTGTTGTCTAAGTCTACCCAGTAGAACAAGAAGTGAACAAAGTATTTTAAAAACAAGGAACTCAAGTTTAGGAGAAAAAAAAAAAAATCTTAATTTTTAAGAAATATTTAACTTCTGTGAAGGACTTCTACAAAGCTTCCTTAAGCTGTACAATCCTTGTCGTTAATGCTAAATTTTAGAAAGAAGTTACATTAAAAAATGCTTGGAATCATAGAATGTCCTGAGTTGGAAGGGACTCACAAGGATCATTGAGCCCAACTCCTGTCCCTGCACAGGACAACCCCACAGTTCACACCGTGTGTCTGNTGTTAGTTTCCTCTTCTCCAGGCTGAACAAACCAAGTGACTTTAGCTGCTCCTCATACGGCTTCCTCTCCAAACCCTTCACCAACTTTGTGGCCCTCTTCTGAACACTCTCCAGTAGCTTTATATCCTTTTTAGACTGTGGCACACAGAACTAACCCGTTGTAGATGTAGGACAAGCCTAATATCTTAAAATCGGGAGAAGTAATACATAACTTCCAGAAATTTCCTCCAGACCTACATATTTGCAATGTCACCCACTGCAGGTTTCCCATCACTTATTTTTCAGTTCTACATTGAGAAGCCTAAAATGATTATTAATTGTAAGACAATAATAATTTTTATGCTCAAGGGTTAAACTCAAGGTCCCAAAACAAAAATTGACATTTCTAGAAACACTTCGGGTTTTCACCTTTCTTAATGTAAGGAAAATTTCAAGCAATCATATGGATTACATCCCTAAAGGTATTAAAAAAAACCCAATTCCTCTTTTTCTTAAAAAGCTATGTTACAATTGCAGTATTTATAGTGTTTGAGGTTTTACTCCAACAGAGGTAACTTTTCCATTTGCTTTTATTAGTACAAATATATCACGTACTTAGGGATATTTTATTCAGGAGTGCTGGAATGATGTAAAGTGAAGTTAAATAAACAATTTCAGTTGAGCAATAAATGTCACCTTATTTTATTATTCTGTACATGTTAGTGTAAACTAGTCATCTATGACCGCCCAGCTAATAATGTACAAAAGCAGTGATGTGTCACAGAAGCCGAAATTTCATATGAGCAGACAGTCCTTCTAAACAGGCACCTTACTCTTTCTAAGTACAAGGAGCACCCACCATCTCAAAAAGATCATCAAGCGGCATTTGATTCCAGCACCTCGAAAAGAGTGCTCTGTAAATGAGCAACACGAATATACTTACCTGTTCCATCATCTACATTCTCTACTTCCATTACTTCTGTGTTTATTCTGCCCCGAAAAAGGTAACGATGGCCATCTGTAGATGCTTTGCTGTTCTTCAGGCGCCTGATTAAAAAAAAACAAACAAACAAACAAACAAAAAAAAAAAACACAGAGGAGCAGGTTACCAAATACCTTTTGCTCTGTTTCTGCAGTGCTGCCTGTACACGTAGCATTTAAAGACTGCTGTAAGGACCACAACCCATTTGTACCGGTGCAATTGTGGAGACCACTGCTGGATGGGACACTGCCAATGCTAAAGCAAAGGTGCTACCTCTGCTAAGAGTAAACTGCAAACTGCTGGCTGATGTGAGAGTTTATCAGGAAAGTCTCATTTTTTAAATGCCCTGTTCCAGCACTGGTACTCTGTGCCGCTGCCTTGGCACCAAAGACAAATTACCGCACTGGAAGGACCTTTCTTGCTAACAGGTTTAAGCCTCCATATGCCCACCAAGAAATTCAACACAAGGGTAGCATGACTGAAAAAATGAAATAAGAACACCTTTGGATATAAATCTTGACCTACACACATTAGCCTCATAATTGTGATTTATGCATGGAAGAACTATGAAGACATATCTACTTCCTCACATAAGAGTTAACCAAGAATTTTAACTAAGAATTGCTGAAATTTTGATGAAGTTTCACAGTGACATACTCCAAAGCACTTGCATTGCTATAACTCTGTTCCCAGGGAAGTCAAGGCTTCTTGAGAATTCCAGTCCTAGGCTGCTTTTCCCACCTCAGATAAGCCAGGGAAAATTTATTGCCCATTCTGCTCTATAGAGATAATTAATACCGTATACCAAACAAAGGCCAGTTCTTGAGAACTAATGATCATCTGAATTCTGACCTTCACTCATTCCAGAGAGCTACTAGTTTCAGAAAATTACCTGCCTCTCAATCACTACTGTCTAACAAATAACGAGTTTCTTATTCAAAAACCAAACAATATTAAGAAAAAAAACAAAACAGCAGTAAGTATAAAGGTTCAGTATCATGCTTTTCCTCTCTCAAGTGATGTAAATCAAGTAACTCTAGTGACCTCTGTACCTATGCACTCAAATTTAGCAATCCATATTTATACAACTCAGCAGCAAAAGGATGCTTAAGAATTACATAAAATAACTTATACCATAAAAATATGAAAATTTTTGTAACATTTCCAAAATACAAACCTCCAGCGAGCAACACTCTCTTTACCTACTTACCAATCAATACCCAAAGTATCTTGCTGGTATATAATCAATACATTTGATTCAGCTATCCAGTAATATATATTCAGTGGCTACTCAATAACCGTTTCGAGATCAAAGAGACAAACTCAAGCAGTTTCAAGAGGGAAGCCTATACGTAGGAGAACTCTTATTTTTTAGACACATAAAAACACTAGATGTTAACTGCTGAAGCTTTTTGCCTAACTAAGGAATTGGTCCTTGCAAGCAACAGCCTTCTGGCTGTTTTCCCTGATTAGAAATATAAGACTTGAAACTCTTCAATCTGTAGAGACTAATTTTATAAACATAAGCTACAATACCAATTTGTTTGAACTAAAAATTCAGCCTGTTTACCACTCCTAGAAGAGGGTGACAGCATCTCATATAGCCTGTTGTGGAAGACTGACAAAACAGATTCTTTCTCACTGTATTTCACCATTTGGACTCCGCATTCATACCATTTTTTTTCCAAAAAATTAAATTAATTTCTTTTTGGATGATAGGTCTCCTCTAAAAATGCTAACTTTAATATTGCAGTTAACTGCAGTAAACACTTTGGTGTTGTTCAGATATCGTTATGAAACGGCATACAGAGGATTAGCTCTACTATGAGAAAAAACAGATTATATTTCGAAGTATAAATTAATCATTTACCTGTGCTTTTTTTTGCAGTAGACCAAAAGGTTATCAAAAAGAAAAAATATCCTCTCTTGGATATTTCCTGCTGAAATTTTCAGTAGTAGTCCACTTCGGAGCATTTCCGTGCACGTGTCTGTGATGTTGGACCCCTAAAATCAATTGTAAAGAGAGATTTATAATTTTTATAATTTTTTTAATTTTTTTATTTTTTT